>CP126895.1:40955845-41353345 GCA_030440675.1 Furcifer pardalis | reverse complement strand
CGGATAACATCAAGACTTGTGGAATCAAGTTTTAGCGTTATCTGATGTTTTACTGTACAGTAATACCCCGGATAACGCTAGAATCGGATAACGATGCAAGTTTTTTGGAAAAAACTTGCATCAGATAACGATTCATTAGCATTATCCGAGGCAATGGTCTGCGGGGGGGGGGAATGGTTTGGGTAGAACTTCTACCCAAACTACCCCCCACCCGCAGTTATTCCTGCGGCTGCAGTAGGGTCGGGGAAAGGCGCGTGCCTTTCCCTCAACCCTACTGCAGTCGCTGTGAATGAAGAACGGGTGAGGGAATCCCCAGCGCTCATAGTCGGGATTTCCTCACCCCTTCTTCATTCACAGCGCTTGTAGCTTGGAATGCAGGAAGGTGGGGGAGGAAGAGGCACAATCTCATGTCTCTTTCCCCCCACCAACCTTCCTGCACTCCAAGTTAGTGTTGGGGGTTGGGGTTGGGAGGGAGTACCCCCCCCCGCAAGGGCAGTGACTGCCCTTGTGGGGGGGGGATCTCTCCCCCACTCTAGTTTTAAAAGCAAGAAAATCAGGAGGAAAGAGACCTCTTTCCTCCTGATTTTCATGATTTTAAAGCTAGCATGGGTGTGTGCGTGTGGGGAAATAAATAACCCCCCACCCCCTGCAAGGGCAGTGACTGCCCTTGTGGGGGGGGTGTATTTCCCCCCCCACTCCCCAGCACTAGTTTTAAAAGCAAGAAAATCAGGAGGAAAGAGACCTCTTTCCTGATTTTCTTGCTTTTAAAGCTAGCCGGGGGGGGGGGATTTGGGGGAAAAATAAATACCCCCCCCAGGACAGTCACTGCCCTTGTGGGGAGGGGCATTCCCCCCACCCCACCCCGGTCTCTTTCCTCCTGATTTTCTTGCTTTTAAAGTTAGCATGGGGGGTGGGTGGGAGGGAGATCCCCCCCCCCAAGGGCAGTCACTGCCCTTGCGGGGGATGGGTATTCCCCCCCCCAACGCTAGTTTGGAGTGCAGGAAGGTCGCAGGGGGGGGGGGAGGCACGAGATCATGCCTCTTCCTCCCCCACCTTCCTGCATTCCAAGCTACAAGCACTGTGAATGAAGGAGTGAGGAAATCCTGAGCATGTGCGCTGGGGATTCCCTCACCCCCTCTTCATTAACAGGGACTGCAGTACGGTCAGGGGAAAGGTGGTTTGTCCCTGAAGTCAGGGCTTTTTTTTACCGTTGTTCAATGCATGCATCGGACAACGCTAAAAATCGGATAACGTCATGACTTGTGGAACCAAGTCATAACGTTATCCGGGGTTTTACTGTACCTCACTTGATAGAGAAAACAGGATGCTCTTCCACACCAGCACAACCAAAGAAGAGGAAAACTAAAATAATCATTTTTAAAAGTTTTCCTAATAGCTGAAGAGCAGCTAGTAAAGGTAAAAGTCTCCCTTGCTAGAAAGCTACAGGGCAGGAAAATAAGAGGATATATTGTAAAAAGGGTAAACAAGAGGAGTTCTTAATATAAGCAAAGAGAACCTGAATATGGAAACATTTTTAAAAGCAAAGCAAAGTAGAAACTATAATACAGACTTTCTGACATTGCATATTATTGATTTGCATATCTCTGCAGAACAGAGACCTGAGGAGGCTGCAATAATGCAAATGTCTTCTCAGTAGTTTTTTTGGTAGCAACCTGAAGTTTGAAAAGTATTTACTGTACTGTGATTATAACTTTTGAAGAATAAATAATTGTTAGTGACCACTAATAAACAACCACAATTGTAAAATGAGGAAGCTATATCCTAGTGCTGTATTGGAGAATACCCTTAAGTATTAACAACATTAAGAAATAATTAAATTTGTAAATTTAAACCATTTTATACACTAACAATTCATAAGAGAACCTTAAGCCTCCAGAAAGAAAACCACATGTTTCTTAATTTCTAATTGCAAATCTACATGTGATGTTCAGGTTAAGATCGCAATCAATGTACTTGGGGAGCATTGAAAAATTGCAAGACATATACCGCCTGAACAGTGAGGGAAATCAAGAGCAAATGAATTAATTTGCCTGAAATGTGGTGTTAGAAGAGTGTTATGGATACCAGTGACCACTATAAAGACAACAAAGCAGGTACCAGGTCAGATCAAGCCTTCCTAGAAGCAGAAATGGCTGAATTAAAACCACTAAACAGTAATACCCCGGATAACGATTGTACCGTATAGCGCTAAAACCGCATAACGTTACAAGATTTTTGGAAAAATCTTGTATCGAATAACGCAATTTTTAGCGTTATCTGGAACAATCGTGTGCGTGGGGGGGGGGAGTTGGATTGGGTAGAACATCTACCCAATCCACACACACCCCAGCACCCGACCCCACGATGTTTGGAAAGGGTATGGGGATCCTTACCCTTTTGAAACATCGGGCGGGTGGTGCGCATTGGTGGGGGTTAGGGAAGGATACGGGGGAGACCTCCATATCCTGCCCTAACCCCCACTTACACACGCGCGCCTGCAAGCCGCCCGATGTTCCGAAAGGGTAAGGAAAAGATCCCCTTACCCTGTCGAAACATCGGGCGGCGGGTGCGTGCGCACGCCTCGTTCGGGGTTAGGGTAGGATACGGAGGTCTTCCCCGTACAGCATCTTGCCCTAACCCTGAACGACGCGCGCGATTGCGTGCCTACCCAGGGCTCGGCTTGTCCGAAATCCCCCCCTGGGGGCTGGGGGATTTCGGACAAGCCGAGCCTTGCCTCGGCGTGGTTTGTCCCTGACGTCAGGGCTTTTTTTTTTTTAGCGATGTTCGATGTATGTATCGGACAACGCTAAAACCCGGATAACGTCATGACTTGTGGAACCAAGTCATAATGTTATCCGGGGTACTAGTGTACTTTGGTTACCGAGGGACTGTGGTGGTTCAAGTAGTTAAGACGTTGAACTTGTTAACTGGAAGGTCAGCAGCTAAGCAGTTTGAGACCTGAGAACTGCACAACGGAGTGAGCTCCTGTCTCTGTCCCAGCTCCTGCCAACCTAGCAATTCAAAAACAAGAAATTGCAAGTACATAAATAGAGACCACTTCGGTAGGAAGGTAAACAATGTTCTGTGCACTCCAGTATCTAGGAATGCCTGCTACATGTACATGGAAACATCTGCAGACAAAGACAGTGCTGGCTCTTTGGATATAAACAGAGATGAGCACTGAACCCTAGAATCGGGTACGACTGGCTTTCAAGCAAGGGCAACCTTTATCTTGGTTACATCATGAGAAGATAAGACACTCTGGAAAAACTAATAATCCTGGAAAAGGTGAAGGCAACAGGAAACAGGAAACCACATATGCGATGGATTGAATCCCTAAAAGAAGCCATGGTCTTGAGTTAGCAAGATCTGAAGAAGGCTGATAGCAATAGGATCTTTTGGAGTTCACTAACTCATAGGATCACTACGAATCAGAAACAATGTAACACGTGATTGACTGATTGATTGTATTAATGCATGCATTTCTTTATTGCCCATCTGGGAGTGTTCCAATTCTGGGCAGTTTCCAATAACATGGAAATATAACAAATAAAAAAATTAAATTTAAAATACAATATGTAACAACAACCCCAAAACAACGTGTTAAATGTTCTTAAACGGTGACACTATCACATTGAAAGTTAAGAAGTGAGACAGTCATTAGGATAAAACTGAAAAAGAGTTGGTAACATAAGCGCAAGTGATAATACTTAAAGCAGGGGGAGACAGCTTGAAGTGCTACAGCCCAAAGACATGACTAAGCCAATCCTACAGATCCACCAGGCCTGACCCCATTCATGACTCTGACATACAGGCAAAAGTAGCCTTTTTGTTGAGAACATGATGCATTGGGTGCATGTGCTTTGCTTCCAAGACTAAAAACTCTTTTAGAAGTATTATTAATCTTATAAAAAAGGTATATATTTTGTGAAAGGTACTTGCATATTGCATTTACAAGGCCAATAAAGTTTCTGAAAGTTCTCCAAGACAACCTATAAGGTACAAAACATGTGACAACCTATAGCAGGGATTCTCAACCTTTTCAAATCAGGGGCCAGGTCACTCTCCCTCAAACAGTTGAGGGTGCCAGACTGGTTGTTTCCCCACTGTTTACAGCTGTCATAAAAGAGTCCACAGCCAATTCCGACGTCTGGAGTGAGGGTGGGGGTCGGATTATGTGGTGCTGTAGGGTTGAGAATGCCTGACCTACAGCTATTGCGAGTGTTTAGGGCAAAGAAATTTCTAACCCTTTATTTACAGTGCTGAACTCTCGCCAGCCTAAACAACTTCGCAGGATTGTTATGAGAATCCGAAGGTTCATAATGCTTCTAGATACCAACATTTATTTCTAAGTTGGTAATAAGCAGAATCTTTTTCTGAATGCCCTACAGTCACTCTGTTATCTTCAATCTCTGAATCGATTCTTCTTCCCTTTATGTAAATACATCACTCTTAATTATTTTGGAAGCATATATTCTATGGCCAAGAGTTCCAGAACTACCTTCAAATTTAAAAATATATTTAACAAGATAGTTAGCCATCAAGTGAGTTACTGTCGAAAATTAAATTCCATTAATTTCAACGAACTAAACCTCTATTTTTAAAAGATGGAATCTAAAGCATACATTTTTAAAAAGGCTGTATCCAAGTTCTGTATCGATGAAAGGAACATATCCCACCCTGTAGCTCTTACCTGAAACCCACAAACTTATTTCAGTGGCCAAAGAGAGGATGATATTGCTGCATAAGCAGAGGTTTATGAACTGAACCATGAATGTTTTTCTACATAAAAGTAAAATACAGTAATGAAGAATAAAAAGTTTACTTACTTCTTCTCTCAAAGCATACTGTTCCACAAGTTTCTTCAGCTTCTCTCCCAATTCAATGTTTTCTTGACGGAGCTTTGCATTGTGTATGCCATGCTGCTCCAGTTGAGCCTGAATTTCATTTAATGTGATCTGGAAATGTGCAGTGGCTTCTTTACGTCTCTCCTCTTCTTCACGCGCTTGCTGCATATTCTCTTCCTTTTACCCAAAGAGAGTAATATATACACTTTCACTGATCTGCTTTTCTACTAGCTTTCAGCCATCAATAAGTAAATGTATAATCTTGAAACTGCAATATATTAAAAATCTTTGCTACAATTCATTTCCTAGATCCATGAATGCAGACTGAGCTATTCGCTAAGCCAATCACAAAAGCTTTTTAGTAGCTTCTACTTATTATGGGAAAATAACCACTTCTTAACCTACAGTAGAGGTGATTGTGGGATTGAAGTTTGGTAAAGAACGCTGCTTATAAATAGGCTTCTTTGAAAATAAAGCCTACTTGTAATTAAAGCCCCACACTGGCTTTATTTGGCGGATTAAGAGGGGTCATGTTTTGCCAGACTCAGTGCTTGTTCTTGGTAGAAAACCAAGAAGTACATTTATTCTGTAAATCATCAACCTAGAGTAAGTTAACTAAATAATACTGCATTTGGCAGCACAAAAATATTCATGAGGCAACAGGCAATTTACACAAACAAATTACCATAAAATAAACTGTAGTTTTATTAATTATAATTATAAATAAAAATGTAAACATTAAAGATTTATAATTATTGTTCCAAGCCAGTCTCCAGCTGAGGCTCCCGGACTAATTATTGATTAAACAGCACTTCATACTTGAATTTTTATTTTATTTTGTTTTGTTTTCTGATATAATTAAACAGCAGGATTACATCTTATAATTCCTACAATGGGATGAAGCTCGTGGAAACTACTGGAAATCTGGTCAGAACAATAGTTGCGCTGATTCTCAACACCTCCTTCATTCTCCACCTGAAGCTCCCTGACCAAAAATACAAGTTCTTTGGGTCACTCAGTTCACTTTCTTTAATGCCAACAGCATTTTCCAAATACACACTCACCAAAGATCTATCCTCTTCCTCTCTGCCTCTACATTTTCGGTCTCCTGTAACTTTGATATAATAAATTCACAGCAATATTTCATCTGGAACTATACACAGCATTAAGTAAAGTTTGAACAGAGAAAAAAAGTTGAATGGAATTCATCTCCAGGATTCTTCTTGATTTCAAACTAAAACAGCAGTTTTGATCTAACAGCTAAGCAGAAAACAAAGACAGTTCACTGAGAGATTTTCATGGAACTGTATAGTCACTCTTTAACTTGCAAAAGAGGAGCATTTCTGCTATCATGTGTAACAAAGTGATAAACTAACTTAGTGCTGCACAGTCTGTATTTCCATTAATTCACAAATACCTGTTTTTTGCTTTGCTGTTAGATCTAAATTGAGAATATCTTTTATGTAGCCGGGTTATTTTAAAAAGACATACTGCACTAATGTTTGCCTCATACACCATAATCAAAAGCTTACCTTTAAAGTTTTATTGTGGCGTTGAAGCTCACGACAAAGAGATTCCAGTTTACTTCGTGCAAGAATGGCCTTGCTATGTTCACTCTGCAGGTGGACCTTCTCCTTAACAACCTGTGCCTGTTTCTTCTGCAGCATCTTCATCTGTCTTTGTACATTCCGGCTCTCCTCTAACTAAACAAGAGAAATAAGCAATGATAGGAAAAAATGTTCTTTGCCAAAATAACCAGGAACTGAATTTCTTCTCTGTTTATGGCCAGTGACTAAATATATACTGTTTTGAGATATAAAATGGACCAAATGAGAACAGGAATGAAGACTATTGAAGATAATAGTAAACCTTTCTTTTATTATACTTTAGCATTTCCCCCCATCCCAGAAAAAATCAAAGAAAACTGTCAACTGGAGAGAACAACTCTAAGGACATGTTTCATATTTCATTGTTATCCCAATTGACTATTTCCTGGGTACTCAAAGGCTGGATTAGGCAGAGATCAAATGTCTTTACACTACTTGCTAAGCCAATATATTATATGCCTGTAAAATCACAACACTTACTTTACTTCTGCTCACAGAAATACTTTAATGTCTATGAATCCTACAACTAATGGAAATTATAAAGCCAAATCAATGAGTTAAACCACCTGAAGGTTTGAATTAGCTTCCATACAAAACTCATGGTGTTAGTTTCAATGTAAAGAATCCTTAGTCCACAAATCTTGCTTCCTTCAGTTGCCCCACTAAAAATTAACAGGAGGTTTTTCAATCTTTATTGCTGTCAATCATTCACTAGATAGATGAACAGTAAATAACAAGCAGAGAGACATCTTCTCCAATTTCTTAACTAGCCACATTCCCACATAAAAGTAAATGGGTAATCATACTATCATCATTTTCCCCATTACATGATCCGATCAACCAAGGATCATTTAACAAGCTAGTTGAACACAAATAATAATTCAGAATAAATGCTTCATAATACTTCCTCTACTTATATGGTTGTTCAAAGTAATGTAGCTAATAAAATACATATTTATAGTCAGGGTAACTCACATCACAGAAGAATACAAATAACTTTAAATGTGGTACATATTACCAAATCAGCATATTTCTTGCAGAGTGCTGCCAATTTTTCTTCAGGGGTAGCAAGAGTATTTAAAGCTTGCATCAATAAAAGCACTTCTTTTCCTACAGACCAATAAGAGAAGAATTTAGAAAGTACTGCCAGAACACTCTGTGTTCTGAAGTGTACCCCATGCACAGTAAAGAGTCTGAGAAAGTTCTTTGTTATGCTTTAAAAATACAGATTAGGCAAATAGAAACAGATTAGGTTTGTTATAATACAAGGCCACATAAACACACTAGAATGCAACTACAGTATATAAATATGCAGTGTAACAATGCTTGATGCAGTAGAATTCTTTTCATTAAAAAAAAATCTAATGACTGTCTAAAATAATAGCAATAGGTACAAACAGGTAAAATAAGAAAACAGCAAGTAAAACATGATGTAGTTACAAGAAAACTGCATTACTTCCCAAAAGGTATTTGAGAAGTTGGCTTTTCTGCAATAAATAACCAGGGACAAAGATAAAAATGTCTTAGTCCTTAAATTAGTTATTTTCAATGACAGAAAGCAAATCTATTTTTACTTCAGTTCACTGTAATAACATACCTAAAGTTTTCTCTTTATTCTTTTCACTTTCCAGATCTTGTTGGCCATCAGGTGGTTCAGTACGGGGTTCTTCCCTCCCTGGAGTCTCCTCTCGCAATTCTTGAGCAGAGTATGTGGGTCCCAACAGGTTTCTGTTCCTGGCAATGTAATCCTCCACCTCCTCTAATGCACCTGCATTTTCCATGCTATCACAATTTGCTCCTGGATGTTGCAGCACCACTTCCAGCTCAGAGCATTGGCTGTTCCTCAGCTCCTCCTGGCCACCAGTTCCAAACTCACAGATTGGCGATTCTTCCATTTTAAGCCACATAGGCTAAAAAAAAAAAAAGGATTGGGAAAATAACCACAACACTTAGGAAGGAAATTTCTGTTTTGACTTGGTTAAATAGTTATTTAAGGGATCTTTGGTAAAGAATAATGCTGGAAAAACCTAACACACTTTGCACATGTGCGTGAGAGAGAGAGAGAGAGAGAGAGAGATATGCTGGCTAAACCCCACACACTTTGCACATGACTGTGTGTGTGAGAAAGAGAGACTGGCAAACCCCCACACGACTGTGTGAGAGAATTCTGGCAAAACCCAACAGACTTTGCACATGACTGTGTGTGAGAGACTGGCAAAAAACCACAATTTGCCCATGACTGTGTGTGTGTGTGTGTGTGAGAGAGAGAGAGAGAGAGAGAATGAGAATGCTGGCAAACCCCCACACTTTACACATGTGTGAGTGTGAGTGAGTGAGAGATAGAGATGCTGGCAAAACCCCACACCCTTTGCACAGGACTGTGTGTGAGAGAGACTGGCAAAACCCCACACTTTGCACATGACTCTTTCGCTCTCTCTGTGAGAGTGAGATGCTGGCAAAAACCCACTTTGCACATGACTCTGTGTGTGTGTGTGTGTGTGAGAGAGAGAGAGAGAGAGAGAGAGAGAAAGAGAGAGAGAGAAAGAGAGAGAGAGAATTCTGGCAAAACCCCATACACTTTGCACATGACTGTGTGTGAGACTGGCAAAACCCACACCTTGCACATAACTCTGTGTGTGCGCGTGTACGAGAGGGAATGAGAATGCTGGCAAAACCCCACACACTTTGCACACGGTTGTGTGTGTGAGAAAGATGCATGTCAAAACCCCACATCTTGTACATAACAATGTGTGAGAGAGGGATAGATGCTGGCAAAAACCCCACACATTGCACATGACAGTGTGTGTGTGTGTGTGTGTGTGTGTGTGTGTGAGAGAGAGAGAGAGAGAGAGAGAGAGCTGCTGGCAAAACCCCACACACTTTGCACATGACACAGCACGGGGAAGACGCCGGAGACCGAATGCTAGTTGGCAACGATCCCCTTTTCCTACTACGATCCCAATAAGCCTCGCTGAGCTCACTTCTCGAATACTCTGTGTGTGTGTGTGTATGTGTGAGAGAGAGCGGGAATAAAGCAGCAGCGGGACACCCCGCCTCCCCCACGGTGTGGGAAGCACGAAAGCTGCGCTACACGGCCCAGAGACCAGCCCCATATCTGCTTAGCCGAGAGAAGCCCCGGAATAACCGGGAGAGAGAGAGAGAAAACAAGATGGGGTGGAGGAGGAGGAGGAAGAGAGGAAGGACAGGGCGAGCGCCACTCGGGCTACCTGAGCCACCAGCCTCCTGCACCAAAAGCCCCGAGACTCTGCGAAGCCGGAAGCTCCTGGACTGAGAGAACGACGCCGGGGAGGAGGGACTTCCGGGCAGGGACTGAAGCTCCACCCCCTCATGGGAAAGGGGCAGAGCCC
The DNA here is from genome assembly GCA_030440675.1 of Furcifer pardalis. NCBI lineage: Eukaryota > Metazoa > Chordata > Lepidosauria > Squamata > Chamaeleonidae > Furcifer > Furcifer pardalis. The sequence continues at coordinate 41,343,523 of CP126895.1, read as the reverse complement.
CTTGCGCAGCCTCCCATTCTTGCGTCATATCCGCCCAACCTCCCCCCCACCCCACCCCACCCGCCTCCCTCTCCGGAAGTGGAGAGGGAGGAGCGCGCGACGGGGACTTTGAAGGCGACCGAGCAGGAACGGGTGGCTGAAGTGGTTAAGACGCTGAACCTGACGCCTGGAAGGTCGGGCAGGTCAGCAGTTCCGAGACCCCCGAGTGCTGCATGAGAGAGCGAGCTCCCGTCTCTGTCCCGGGTCCTGCCAACAACCCAGCAGTCCGAAAGCAAGAAATTGCAAGTAGATAAATAATAAGAACCACTTCGGCGGGAAGGTAAACAGCGTCCCGTGCATTTCTGATGTCTCTTAGTCATGCCTGCCACATGTCCACGGAAACGTCTACAGACGCAGACAGCACTGGCTCTTTGGCTATAAACAGAAATGAGCACTGAGCCCTGGAGTCGGATACGTCCGGCTTGCGAGCAAGGGCAACCTTTACCTAACCCTTGGTCTGCAAATGTGGCTCTCCAGATGTTCTTGGACTTCAATTCCCAGAAGCCCCAATCAGCAGGAGTGCTGACTTGGGCTCCTGGTAATTCAAGTCCAAGAACATCTGGAGAGCCACATTTGCAGACCACTAAACAGATATGGCCGTTTATGACGGAAGGTCTGGAAGGCAAAGAACTGACACCTGGCTTCGAACCGCCGGCTAAGTCAGAGTCACCATAATTCTATACTGGAGTAAGTTATCTCGCCTGCTGCTTTTGGCTGCCCCAACCTGAATGAAGCAGACGCAAACCAGGCTTTGTACATAGCCCCCCTCCTTCTTCCGTGTCTAGACCAGAGGTGAAACTGCTCAAACGAAGCCACCCTTGGGTGAATTCATTCCTTAGTTCCTTTTTGCCTGGCCTAGTGTGAGAAAGCTTAGCCGGCGCAACAAGATGGCTGTTGCTTGGGGTCCACCCAATTGTGGTTCACAAATACCACAATCTTCGAGGAGGCTCTTTCTGTGTACCCCTGCACAACCCCCTAGAAGGCGAAGACTGTGTTTTCAGGGAGTCCCAGGCTTTGATTTTTGCTAGATCTCACTTTCTGCCCCTGTTTCTTTGCTACTTAGAACCATAGAATAATGGAGTTGGAAGGGGCTGCAGGAATCCAAATCAAAGCAGATATGACATTGAGGGTTGTCAAATTCTAGCTTAAATGCTTCCAGTGTTGGAGCACTCACCACCTTTCCAAATAGCTGGTTCCACTGTTGTGCTGCTCTAACTGTTAAGTTTTTCCTAATATACAGCCTATATCTGACTTCCTGTAGTTTCAGTCTGTTATTACGCTTCCTGCACTCTGGGATGATGAGAGAACAGATCCTGCCCTTCCTCTTTATGATTATCTTTCAGGTATTTGAAGAGTGTTACCAGCCCTCAATCTCCTTTTCTTAAGGCTAAACATGCCCAGTTCCTTCATTCTTTCCTCATATAGTTTGGTTTCCAGTCCCATGATCATGTTGCCCTTCTCTGTACATGTTCTAATTTATTTGCATCTTAAAGTGTGGTGCCCAAAGTTGGACAAAGTACTCTATATGTGGTCTAACAAGTGCTGAATAGAAAGGGACTAATACCTCATGGGTTTTGGAGACTATACTGTTAATGCAGCCTAAAACAGCGTTAGCCTTTTTTGCAGCCATGTCACAGTTCAGTCATGATACAGTATTTTTCCATTTGAAGGATCTATCTTTACCCATACTTCCTCAAAATTAAAAATTAACATTGTAGTTCATTTGAAACTCCATTATTCATGTTATTGATAATAGAATAACTGCATTGGACGGGGCATTTTAGGCCTTCGGGTCCAACCTCCTGCTCAGTGCAGGAATCCAAATCAAAGCAGATGTAATAGTTTTGTTGTTCAGTCGCACAGTCGATTCTGACCCTTTGCGACCCCATGGACCACTGTCTGCCAGGCACTTCTGTCCTCCACCATCTTCCTCAACTCGCTCAGTTCTGTGCCCATTGTGTCTACAATACCATCTAGTCATCTCATATTTGGCCGTCCCCTTCCCAGCACCAAGGCTTTCTCAAGTAAATCTTCTCTTCTCATTTGATGTCCAAAGTACTTTAGCTTCATCTTTACTATTTGACCTTCTAAGGAGCAGTCAGGGTTAATTTCTTCTAAGAGTGACCTATTTGTTCTCCTTGCTGTGTCCAGTGTTGGAGCGCACACCACCCCTCAGGGAAGTTGGTTCCACCTTCATACTGCTCTAACTGTAAAGAGGTTTTTCCTAATATTCAGCATATATCTGGCTTCCTGTAGTTTCATCCTATTATTATGCATCCTACACTCTCAGGTGATGAAGAGCAGATCCTGCTTTCAGGTATTTGAAGCGTTGTCAGCCTCCTTTTCTCAAGGCTAAATATGCCCAGTCTTTTCTCTCAGGGTTGGTTTCCAGTCCTCGGATCATCCTTTTTGTCCTCCTCTGTACGTACTCTAGTTTGTCTACATCTTAATGCAGTGACCAGGATTAGACCCCCATACTCTAGATGTGGTCTAAAATGGGGTTAACCCAAGGATTATCAACAGAAATCTGGCTATGCAAATGGATGCACAGCATTTCAATTGCATTTCACTGATTTACTTCACTTAATAACGTTTTATAATCTTCAACTACTAATAAGCTTTTCTGGACTTGTTGACTGCTACAGGTTGAACTATTATATAGTCATATTGTACCACAGAGAAAGAACAAATTTGAATAGTACAGGATAAGTTATTTGAATCCTTTAGAATCATGCATTAAAGAGGGATCGTGGAAGTGCTTAAATCTCACTCCATTCTTGAAAAAGGGGCTGCTTGTGCTAGAGGCTTAACATAATGAAACCTCCGGTTAGAGAATTCAGAACCAAATGTTTGTTTCAAACAAATTAATTCATGCAAATGGATGTTAAAGGCCAATCACCAAATTAGAACACAGCACCTAAAAGGTGTTTTATTTAGATATGTATAAATTCTTAAAAATGAAAGATGGATCCACTATGGAAATACTCATAGATAATATAGTAGCCAGCATCCAGTTCAGTATTTACATGCACAAAGAGACTTCAATGTGGAAAGTGATATGATGAGATACCCATCACGTACAATCAGAAGAATGGAACTTGGAATGTCATATATTTAGAGACTGAACAAGATACTGAGGTCGGGGAAGACCTATGAAATACTGGGCATATCTTTTTCTAAATATGAACATGAGAATACAATACAGTAGTGTTTCCCAGTCTTTGGTGTTTGGGCTTTAATTCCCAGAAGCCTAAGTCAATACTCCAAAGCACTGTTCAGCCAATGTACAGACTTAGGCTTCTGGGAAACAATGCATCAGTATGGAAATTAGGTGTATTATAATTTTAAACATGAGCAGCTTTTAGTCCATCTTGCTGAAAATACTGATAGAAAAAATATTTCAATCCAGGATGGAATATTGTCAAGTAGGATGTGAAAATATTAACTGGAACATGTTATTAACTACTTTCCATTGTCAAACTGGTTGATGTATATTAACAAGATAAGGGATTAATGTATTACATTGTGAGATCAGCAGTAATCTCATTTTTTAAAATAATATTGGAAAATCTTATCATCTTTGATAATATGGGAACCTAGCACTAATACCTGTTCAGAGTTATTAATTGTTCATTTGGGAAATGCATTTTGAACATGCTGGAGTAAGGATGGGTTAGGAGATTGCAGAAACATTACAGCTAAAATAAGATAGAATCTTTAGGCTTCCCAAGTTTTATTAGTTATCATTTTGTGTGTGTTGATACAGCCTGTAGAGCAGGAGTTCTCATCCTTTGTAAGCCAGGGACCGGGTCACGCTTCCTCAGCCAGCTTTGGAGACCGGATGGCCATTTTGCCCTTCCTCTACCACATGGCACTTCCTGTTGCGGTGAAGGCAGTGGGAGGGCAAACGAAATGGTGCCATGGGCCACATCTTGCCCACGGGCCACAGGTTGAGAATCCCGGCTGTAGGTTTACATTTTCATGTTTTTGAACTGCATTTCCTAGAATTTTCCAAGACTTTTAGCAATTGTATCCCACAATCCCAAATTTGTACACCTATTGGTTTCACCCCCTTTCCCAGAGAAGGAAGTGCATCCAAGTTGTTTATGTTCATCACACCCCAGCCTTCATTTCCTGATGTTAAAAAAGGGGGGACGGGGAGCTTCCGTTGTGCTTTATGGGAGCTCTTGCCCATGAGGCCCTAAAGAGGGCAATTAACAAAAACTATGTAATACAGTGCTTAGTTTAAATTCTTGGAGTTTCCCAGGAATTGAAGTCCAAAAACGTGACAGAATGCCCCTTATAGTCCACTTATTCAGATGTACAAAGTACATGTTCATAAAAGTTGGTTTCAAATATTTTTAAAGTAGCCAGGACCAATATGGTCCATTCCTTCAAATATTTTAGCTAGATATACAACTTTATTCTATACAAGGTTTTGCTGTAGAACTAGCAGAATGAAGGCTTATTTTGAAAATCCTCTCAATGTTAGAACTATGAATGTAAAACTAAAGATTACTTTTTCTTCTAGAAAGTACAGGAACTGTAACAAGAAGTGACATATGCCTACCATTAGTTGGGAGTTGCATTTCACATAATGTTGAATTTTACCCTTCAGTGAATAATGACAAAGAAGTACTTTGAAAATGCATTGTGACATTTACATGCATTTTTAAAGCAATTATAAACTGCAGCACTTTCTGGAAAAACATGTTTTGGCTAGTCATTCCATGCTCTGGTCACATCTAAATTAATAGACTCCATTGCTCACCACTCAGTGAAGATTGTTTTAGGAATATAGAAAGTTATAGTTGTGGATTGGTTTGACAGGGAAAAAAAGCCTGTCAGTTCTTAAAGAAATGTATTGTCTTCTGATTGCTCCTGGGAACAAATTTAAACACTATTATGACCTTTAACATGTGAATCATCTAGTAACAGGATATCCGGTTTTCATAGGAACCTTCCTATTTGAGATTACTGGGGGTCCCATTTAGGGGATTAAAATGGATAGATACCATAGATACTATAACATGTCTCTGGTAACACTTTCTCTGGACTTATATCTTTTCAAACTCTTTACCAAGTCCTATTAAGAGTTTTAGGCATCTGTGAGATTTCCCTTTTAACAATAGTAATTGCACATATACCACCCCACAGTGCTTTAGCTCAGGGGTAGGCAACCTATGGCCCACGGCGCCAAATAATCCAGCCCCTGCCCTTGTTCCAGCCACAGGCACCATTTACGACAGCCATAAATGAGTCCACAGCTGTCACAAATGTGTTTACGACAGCTGTATACGATGGGAGGGGGATCACCAGTCTGGCTCCCTCAACTTTCTGAGGGAGCGTGACTCCCCCCCCCCCCGAAAAAAGGTTGGCAACCCCTGCTTTAGGTGATTCACAAAGAAATTAGTATTTTGCCCTCAACAACTTGGCTATTTTATGGATCTTGGAAGTCTTGAGTTTAAGCCCATCAGGATCAAACTCAAATATCAAGCAGTTTTGGCTTTACCACTCTGCCAAAGGGACTCACTAATGGTATTTAATCCATCTGTTGATAGTACTGTACCTGAAACTCTACTGTTATTACAATCTTACGATTTAATCTTATTCAATACAATCAATGCTTAATTTGCCTTTTTAAAAAGTTAGCAAACTATCTTGAGCCATTAGTTAGTAATATGTGGGATAGATTTATTTTAAAATAAAACAAAAAAAAAATCTAAAGAAGAGGGTGAAGTTTATTTCTTTCCACACATTTTATACATTTCATTGCAAATAAATGTGAATTCTGTGATTATCTACTACCTGGTTTTAACTGAATTTTTTTTTACCAAAGCATGCAACTGATATTAATTTATGTACTACCAAGATTTTACTCCTTCTGGTAATGACCCACTGTTCTTTAGTGAGCATGGTGAGTTATTTATCCTTTATTCCACATCAAAGTTATTTAACTTCAAAGTGTGGGTGAGGAACCATCTCAGCAGCTATACAGTAATTCTCTCCCTGGATGCAAGGTTAAGATGATGGTTGGCCAGAACCTCTTGAGTAAGAAGAACCAAAGAAGCCAACCCCATTAGCCTTTCCAGTTCAGGGGTGGGAGCAGTATTTCAGGCATCTCTGCTGTTTAATTCTATAACACCCTCCCCCCCAAATAGTTGTTTTTCTGTCTATCTCAGCAGGGTGCTGAAATAAAGAGGAAAGAAATTTGAATGCTTTGCAGCAATTTAAATACTAACACACCTGATTCTGCCTAAATTTTTATGCGTCAAAACCCACTTCAGGGCCACTAAGTCTAATAATTTTATAAAATGGTGGCTGTGTTAGCCTGTGCAAGATTATCAAAGCATTTGTACACACAGACACACACAAAACGTGGTACCTTAATGACTAACTGCTCATGTTGATGTTAGCTTTTGTGGGTCAAGTCCACTTTATCAGACATTAGAGTGAGACTTTAGGACTTCAATTTATACACATCAGGTACAATGGTACAAAATAGTTGGCCAGCCTAACAAAAAAGTAACATTGTGACATTTAACAACTGGCAATAATGGAAAATCTATGGCTGTTATTTAAACTTGCTCTGAGGCTTGGCCCTGTTGAATTGCAAATGGCTGTAAAACAAGCTTCCCTTGCAATCTGATGCATCACACTCAAAGGATGGATGCAAAATAAACATTGTGGCATTACACATATGCCAATAAGTTACCATCTAATTACAATGGTGTGAGTGACGCAGGCAAAACTGCAGCATTTAACAACATGTGATGCATCAAATTTGATTATCAAATTTGTCTGATGAAATGGACTTGATCCACAAAAATGAATATCAAAGTAGTTTTGAAAGTGTCACAATGTTTTTTGTCATTTTGTTTTGTTTACTCTGTGATATAAAAATTTTATGTATGAGTGAACCTAGCAGCTGGAAGGAGTCAGAACCAAGGGTATGAAGGAAAGAAGAAACACAAAGCCGAGCCAGCTGGGTGGGATCACCCTATTTAATGAGTCAGGGATTCTCAACCTAAGGTGAAATGCAGTCCACGGCACCATTTCATGCAGCTGACCACCGCCTCCAGCACACCAGGAAGTGCCATGTGGTGGAGGAAAGGCAAAAGGGCCATCCGGCCTCAAAGCTTTCTGAGGAAGTGTGATCTGGCCTCCAGCTTTAAAAGGTTGAGAACTCCTGTATTAAGAGGATAGTTCATGCCAGTTAAACTCGGGTTATTTGGCCCTCAAAAACATTGTGCGACAACCCCACTGGCCTACTAAACCAGGGATTGTGGGTTTGAGTCTCATCTGGGGCGGAGAATTTTAGGGAGACCAGGAAGCACAGTTGTTAAATTGCAGCCAAAATACGAGTTGAATCCTGATGGAACGTAAGGTTGACTCTGCCTTCCTTCTGGGTTTGGTAAAACGAGAACCCAGCATGTTGGTAGTAAAATGCTAATTAACTTGTGAACCGCCCAGAATTCTTAACCTTTTAAAGCCAGTGGCCAGGTCATACACCCTCAGACAGCTTCGGGAGCTGGGTGGCCATTCTGCCCTTCCTCCACCACATGGTACAGTAATACCTCCTATAACATTAGTATCGAATAACACTAAAATCGCATAACATTAAGCAATGTGGGGGGGGGGGGAGAATTGCATCGGATAACATTAAGATCCTATGGGATGCATCGGATAACAATCACTAAAGCCTGTGTGGTTACAATGTACCTCTATGGATCCCATAGGATTTTAACATGCATCGGATAACACTAAAAATCGGATAACACCAAGACTTGTGGAACCAGGTTTTAACGTTATCCGAGGTTTTACTGTACAAGTAATACCTCATAACATTAGTATCGAATAACACGAAAATCGCATAACATGAAGGAATCTGGGGGGAAGAAATGCATCGGATAACATTAAGATCCTATGGGATGCATTGGATAACAACCGCTAAAGCCTGTGTGGTTACAATGCATCTCTATGGATCCCATAGGATTTTAACATGCATCGGATAACACTAAAAATCGTAGAACACCAAGACTTGTAGAACCAGGTTTTAACGTTATCCGAGGTTTTACTGTAAGTAATACCTCATATAACATTAGTATCGAATAACACGAAAATCACATAACATTAAGGAATCTGGGGGGAAGAATTGCATCGGATAACATTAAGATCCTATGGGATGCTTCAGATAACAACCGCTAAAGCCTGTGTGGTTACAATGTATCTCTATGGATCCCATAGAGGATCAGATAACACGAAAAATCATATACAGTAAAACCTCATATAACACTAAAACCTGGTTCCACAAGTCTTCGTGTTATATGATTTTTCGTGTTATCGTTGTAACCACACAGGCTTTCGCGGTTGTTATCTGAAGCATCCCATAGGATCTTAATGTTATCTGATGCAATTCTTCCCCCCAGATTCCTTGATGTTATGCGATTTTCGTGTTATTCGATACTAATGTTATATGAGGTATTACTGTAACACGAAGACTTGTGGAACCAGGTTTTAGTGTTATATGAGGTTTTACTGTACTTCCAAGGTGTGGTGGAGGTAGTGGAGGGCCACATGAAATGGTGCCATGTGGGCCGCATCTGGCCCACATAGGCCACAGGTTGAGAATCTCTGGCCTAGATCCTCCTAGAGAGTGCACTAGGCACTATGGGGTGATATATAATTGTAAACACTAATCAGCTCCTCTGCCAAAACTCTGACTCACGGAACCCAGGTTAAGAGCCACTGGCCCAGAGAGTGCACACTACTAAGCGCTTACGGGTCGGTATAGAAGTGGAACTGCTATCTCCCCACATCAAAGGAAACGCGTCACGTGAGCAGGTGGGTCCCTCGCCCCGAGGGGCTCCGGTCCTACCGGAGATCCCTCAGACTGGATCCTGCAGGAAGTAGTATACGTCGCACCTGCCCACTCGCTCCCATTCCCCGGAGGGAGGGCATCTCTCGTCCCCTCCCAGAGGCACACCGGGGACGGGGGACACCTCTTTCCCCGGTGCAAAGGTAAAAGAAACCGCGGGCTGTTACCTCAGGGCCACCTCCCAGCTGCAGCCCCTCCGCCGCCGCCGCCTCTTCCTCCGGCGTCTGCCCGGGCTCCGCGGGACACCTGCCTCTTCCTCCGACACACGCGACCTCGGCTCTGCGCGCCGCCATAGTGTGACGCCAGCACCTAAACAAGCCGGCCTGCACCAAGGCACTCTCGTCACGTTCCCGCCTCGGCCAATCGCCGGGCGGCATTCGCCCGGTGTCACGTGACACGGCCAGCATTCTTTCCTCCTCCTCCTGCCGTATCCGAATACGATTATATGAGCGATCCTCATCATGGCCATGAGAATTTAATGCAGTGGCCTTTTTCATCTGCCTTCCGCATATACCCTCTGATCCAGTTCCACGGGTCACTTTCTGGTCCTACTGAGCCCTTTTGGGCACACACAAAGTCCTCATCATCAGTCCCAGGTCAGGACTGATGTATCTGCTGCCCTCCATCAAGATGGATTCAAGTGGGGTTTAATCCACTTGGGGAGCATCACCCTTCCCTGTGGACTTCGACATCCAATGCCGGTTAGCGTTAGTCATCAGGGTTGTCAGGTTAGTTAACCACTGCCTGACTATCAGCGCTGGCAATAGGGTCTACTCCAGTGGTCAGCAAACTTGGCTCTCCAGCTGTTCTTGGACTTCAGTTCCCAGAAGCCTTGATCAGCAAGAGTGCTGACTTGGGCTTCTGGGAATTGAAGTCCAAGAACACCTGGAGAGCCAAGTTTGCAGACCCCTGGTCTACTCTATCACCATAGCAGGATAGCCTGGAGGACAGACTAGGATCAGGGATCTGCAAACTTGGCTCTCCAGGTGTTCTTGGACTGCAATTCCCAGAAGCCCAAGTCAGTATGCCTGCTGATCAGGACTTCTGGGAATTGAAGTCCAAGAACCTCTGGAGAGCCAAGTTGGCTGATCCCTGGACTAGGTAAAAGGTCTCCACTGCTCGAAAGCCGGTCGTATCCGACTCTAGGGCTCAGTGCTCATCTCTGTTTACAGCCAAACAGTCAGCGATGTATGCGTCTGCAGACGTTTCCGTGGTCATGTGGCAGGCACGATTAGACGCCCGAGTGCACAGAATGCTGTTTACCTTCCCACTGAGGTGATACCTAAGTTGCAATTTCTTGCTTTCGAACTGCTAGGTTGGCAGGAGCTGGGAAAGATGACAGGAGCTCATTCCGGGTCTCGAACTGCCACCCTGCCGACATTCCAGTCGTCAAGTTCAATTTCTTAACCACTATAAGCCACCAGTCCCTCCACCCCAGACTAGATGAAAGCTCTTTTGCAAGCGCGGACACCGTTATTTCCCCCCCCACACAAACACACACGGGGACTACAACTCCCGGCATGCCACGCGCAAAGCTGTGTTCACGAGCATTAGTTTCAGTTTCATCTACTACTGCGTCTGCTCCGTCACCGGGAACTGTAGTTCGTAGCGGGTGGCTTGACCTTCTCGCACGTGGCGCCGCCGCCAATGTTTCGGCCACGATGCTCCCTTGCTCTTAAGGCGCGCTCGTACGGAAGCGCAGCGCTCGCAGTTGCGGTGAGTCTCTTTGGAGATGGATGTGTTGTAATTCACAATTGTCGCTACTACTTCCCTTCCCCTTAAGCGGGAGAGGGGTGGGCGATAACTCTGGCTTGGCTACATCATCAAATGTTAGTAAACAAACCAAAAATAAAAGGAGGGGAAAAGCCCGGAACCAAAACATGCTTTTATATTTAAGAATAACCAATTTAGTTAATCAGAGTTAACAAAGCAGAACAAAATGCTGTGGCACCTTAAAGATTAACTCAACGAGATACAATTACAAGTAATACCTCATATAACATTAGTATCGAATAACACTAAAATCGCATAACATTAAGGAATCTGGGGGGAAGAATTGCATCGGATAACATTAAGATCCTATGAGATGCTTCAGATAACAACCGCTAAAGCCTGTGTGGTTACAATGTATCTCTATGGATCCCATAGAGGATCAGATAACACCAAAAATCATATAACACCAAGACTTGTGGAACCAGGTTTTAGTGTTATATGAGGTTTTACTGTGTAACAAAAACAGTAACAATAGTAGCCGTGTCATAGCCGGTGTTTCAGGCATATCAGAAAGCAAAAAACAAAAACACCACATCACTTTAAAGACTAATTGCTATCAGAAAGCAAAAACAAAAACACTGCAGCACTTTAAAGACTACCATAATGGCTATATTTTTAATGTGAGCTTTCTTAGATCAAGTCCACTTCATCAGAATGATCTGATGAAGTGAGTTTGGTCTACAAAAGCTTACATTAAATATATAGCTGTTACGGTAGTCTTTAAAGTGCTGCAGTGTTTTTGCTTTCTGATAGTCCTACAGGGTTATTATGCTTGCGTGACAAGTGACAATGGACTTAAAAACTTCCATTTTCCAACATCACACTGCCATGTTATTTCCCCTTTCCTAGTAAACAGGCCTACGCTGCAACACAGGACATTTATTCATGTAACATTGTGTTCTTATTTCTAATCTAAAATGAAGAATATAATCAATATTCCTGATTTGTGCTTACAATAAATTTTTACTAGGCATCTGCGTTTAAAAATAAGGGCAAAAGATTTAATAAGTTGGGCTTATTGTTAGTACATAGAATGAGAAAATTAGGTCATTAACAAAACTAGAAGCATTGATGGGACTACATCAATGGATATACAGTGGTACCTCACAGAATGAACGCATCGTATAGCGAAAAATTCACACAACGAATCATTCGTTATGCAATGGCGATACCCTGCATAACAATGTTTTGTTTTGTGGGGTTTTTGGTAACAGGCGTGTACCCACTTAATGGAAACCCGGATTAACAAACATTTTTTCCCGTTATGTGGGGCATATCCCATAGGGAAACACATAACGAAAAAACCGCATAGCGAAAAACTCTGTGGAACAGAGTTTTCATTATGCAGAAGTCTACTGTATAGTAAAAACAACAGTAACAAAAAGAACACAAGTTTATAGCACCATATGAATAGAACTGAGTAATATTATTAGGCTTGTTTTATGTATCTCAAGTGGCTAAGACACTGACTGGAAGCTGGGAGGCCAGCAGTTCGATTCTCAAGTACTGCAGAACGGAATGAGCTCCAGTCTTTGTCTGAGCTCCTGCCAACCTAGCAGTTTGAAAGCAAGAAATTGCAAGTAGATAAATAGGGACCATTTGGTGGGAAGGTAAACAGCGTTCTGTGCACTCCGGTGTCTAGTAATACCTGCCACATGACCATGGAAATGTCTGCAGAAGGAGACAGCACTGGCTCTTCGGCTTTGAAACAGAGATGAGCACTGAACCCTAGAGTCGGATATGACTGGCTTTCAAGTAAGGGGAACCTTTACCTTTACTATGAATCTCTAGCAAATGATCCCAAAACACGTTAAGTTTTATAGTAGTGATTTGGCTCATGTAGTGTAGACACGTGATCTTTCCATATAAAATCGGTGTGCAGAATCCTTCATAGCACTGTCTGTAATCTAAAATATACTGTTTTTCAGGACAAAAGGGCTCCCAGGCAATTGTGTTGAGGCCAAACCTTTGTAAGTCAGAATGGCCCAGATCCTTATCAGTCCTGAGAGTTTAGGATAGATGCCCAGCTGTTTCCACTTGGCTAGAGGGAAAACATTATACTGTTCACCAACTTAACATACTACAGGAAAACCCTGCACAGCTGCAACTAATTGCTCTGATAGTAAAGCATTTATATACAGCTTTTCTGCAAAAAGCATTCTTATCAGAGATATGCAGATTTTCTAGGCTGCCTGATAAATTCTGGATGTGGTAGTTCAGTTGACTTGAATCTGCACACTTAATTTGAAAGAACATTAGGAGTGTTGAGGATAGCTGTCTAAGTCTGTTGCAGCAAAAACAGAAATGAATTTAATGATACCTGAAAGACCAGTGGGGTAAGCCTTTGTAGACTGTTGATCTGTTCAGGTGTTTGAAAGCTCAACAAGTCCCACCTGTGTAATGAGTTACATCTTTTTTACCTTTCATAAACAAGCTTCCTAAATTACATTTGGGCAATACCTTTATTGGGCTGCAAAACATTTAAAAGGTGAACTTTTAGGTCCTTCAGAATTGATGTTGTAGGATGTTTTTATCTATTCTAGATTTTTTGGAAGCCTTGATAAGCAGGAAATGATGATTAAATAAATGCTGTAAATAAATAGAGGGAAGAATCACCAAAATCCAAAAATCATTGTGTATAGTATGGAAAAACTGATTAAGGAGATTTCTGTTTGCTTCACAAACTAAACTGTGGAATTTCTACAAATTGTAGTACAGGCTTCCAAAGGCCACTTTACAAAAACATTGTGCATAAGGCAAGCAAGATGCCCAATGTAGCGCAGTGAACAGAGTAGTAGACTAGGTCTCAGGAGGCCTGGATTCAAATCCCCATTCAGCCATGGAAGTTCACTGGGGAAGTGGAACTGGCAAAACCATTTCTTAAATATCTCACTTAACCTGAAAGCCCTCATAAGTCGGTTATGAAATGACAGCATGTAACATAACACAAGACAACTAATGTTTACTAGTCACGAAGCATATACTGTACAATCCTTTCAGTATTAGAGACATTCTTATGCTGAGGAAACAGAAGGTGCAATTATGCTCATATTCTACTTTAGACTTTCTGTAGGCAACTGGTGGGTTCTACATCTAGAATACTGGTTCCCAATTGGGAAGGCAACAAAGTACTTTCTGGGGGATCACAGCGATTATAGTACACCGTGCCAATAGCATTTTGGGAGAAGGGAGCAAGGGGTCCATTAGACAAATACTGCCTTTTTATAAGGCAAATTATGTGGCAAAGCAGCTACTTTAGGGGTTAAAAATCTATTTTAATGTATTTTTAACCTTACTAAAATGCATTTTATGCAAATGTGGTGGGTTGCTGTTACTTGGCTATGATAAAAAGGAGTGGCAACTTTAAAAAGTGGAATGATGGATATAAAAATGAAGAGGGAAGTTACTTGGTTTAGCCTGGTATAGCTCAGAAAATTGCTATGTTTACTTGGGGCTTCATTGTTCCGACTTATTCTCTGGAACTATGCTGAAGTTCTGCTTGTATGTGACCGTTAGATTAGGCAAGGGTTTTTTGTGTGGGAACTGTTCTGAAATGTTTGCCTTAGAGGCTCACTGAATGTTTATTTGTACCACAATTTTTTGATTGTTTTTCTAACTCTTTGAAACTACATGGAACTTAAATATTTTAATAAAATATAACATTTTAAAGGTTTTTTTATGAGAGGAAGACGGTTACAGGTACTAAATTCAACTTAGCCTAGTCTATCTATAGCAGGGATTCTCAACCTGCAGCCCATGGGCCGGATTCGGCCAATGGCACCATTTCATGTGCCCCCACCCCCCTCACTGCCTCTACCACGCCAGGAAGTGCCATGTGGTGGAGGAAGGGCAAAATGGCCATCTGGCCCCCAAAGCTGTCTGAGGGAGTGTGACCCAGCCCCCAGCTTAAAAAGGTTGAGAACTCCTGCTCCATAGATTGTCCATGCTTTGGATATTTTGGCATTCCTACTTTGTGAGGTTGACACAAGACTCAAAAGTGCTTAATCTTGTGGATTTTCAATAACTGGCTGGTACACATGAAGGGCAGGATTACTGGAGTGTTGGAAGGGGCACTGAGCAGGAATATTTCCCACCCATCATCATATTTGACCTGGAGCTTACCAACAACAGAACAGTTTGGGCAGTGTGGTTTGTATGATCCTCTCTACCCAAGTTGTAATTTTGATACAGTATATTTGTAAATTGCAATTATGCTGTCGTTATTACTTCATCATACTTTAGAAGCACTGAATTAATATGAAAGAAATATGTATATCTATCTATCACATTTCCAAGAGATAAGTTACTTGCTATACAAAGTTTGCTATTGCTCGGTATGATTTTAGTTATTTTAATTTCAGAATAAATGAGATAATCTCTCTTGATAACTCTATACCTTTGATATCAAGCAGAGCTTGTATAAATACATTATCCACCATCTGTTCTACTGCTTCTGTCAATTTCACTTCAAGATGTATTGTCCTAATACCTGTACTTTAAATTTAGATTGACACAAATTAATGCATCTGAAATTAGTCAGATGGTCTTCTACAACATTGTTAGAATTCTTTGGCATACTGTGTACCTTCAGATGTCTCAGGAAACGAAATGTCTTGTGGCTGATTCAGCACATCCAGCCAGTCACTTTAGTGAACAATGCCAAAACTAACCACAGACTCATGGTCTATGGTTTGTTTAATCTGACGTCTGAATGTGGCGGAAGCCAGAACTGTGACTTGCAGGGTTCTTTGTGCTTGCTCTGGGTTGTATCTGGAAGTTGTATTAACCAAGTGGGGGGAAATGCTTATGAATAATAAGCCAGGGATCCTCCAAAGCCTGGTTTGTTCTGATATACAAACTGGTTACTGTTTCTGCATAATTCACAAAATGCCTTTTCTGCCCAGCTGAAGTGTTTTGTAGATCAGACATCTTTTCCACATTTGGGTGCACACAGTGGGCCAAAATCCTGTTACTTAGCTCAATAAACTACTGGAGTAGGACCACATATTTTAAGCATGAACAATTTTTACCCATAAGTAGAGCCAAACTCTGGATGTAAAACTCAACACTCAATATACACTATCACATCAATCCCCAATGAAACAAATATAACTTTGATTGAAACATTAACTATTCATCCTCAGACTATTGTTCATATATTATCAAGTATACTGTATGCTACCTGCTTCTTTGTACTCACTAAAGTAAGTTGAATTATCAAATGTTCTGGTAGCCACACTGTATTATCAATGAAAAGACTTTCATACTTCTGACATTCAGATGCCAAGGCGATGTAAGAAAACAAATCAACCTGAAATGTAAAACTAAGTTTTTAAATACTTTCTGAGACACCATATGGCACATTGTTGCTGAAATCCAGTAGTAAGTTGCAACTAGAGCAGTCCTATTAAATCACCAAATCCCAACCAATTCAGTGGAGCTACTCGAGTTGTGATTTACTATTAGATATCAGCAACTGTGTCCTGAAATCCAGCATTATTTTTTAAACAGTATTTTAAAAAAAGCTAACATCTAAATACACTTTCAGTTATTTGTAGATAAATCACAGGGATTAAAACAGTTGTCGGTGTTTTAGTTGGTTCACAAAATAGATGTTTGTCTAAAGATCCAAGTAGCATATTTACCCGCCAAAACAATTAAAGTCCAACTACAATGAACCAAAGAATTATTTTATGCACAAGTTATAACTTTATGCACATGCTCTGGGCAGTCTCTCGACTCAACGTCACAGCACTGAAACCTACATTTATAAGTATCTGAATCATTTAGGATATTAATGAAGATTGTAGCTATTACAAGATCCCAAATGTCAAAACCTGCCTTACTATAGAGAGTACTTTCAGAGAACAGTTTTTACACTTGATTACACGTTACCTGGAGCCTTATAATTTTGTGCCCAAGGAAGAAAGTCCCAGAAGAAATTATAAAAAAAGTTCATGTCAGTTTTGAGGAAATATTTATGGGAAATTGTTAATTTTCTCCCTGTAGCATTTCCTCTATTTCTTTGTCCCAGTTTTCGTCTCTTTTTTCTGATTCTGTAACTACTTCATATTCTTGGAGTTCTTGTTGTAGCTCTTTTTCCCAGTCTGAAGTTTCTTCTAAATGTGAAGAAAACATACTCATATTTACAGAATCAACAACATTGCTTGTTGACATTAAAAGTCTTCCATTCAAGATACACAGCAGTATTTTGTGATGAAAATGTGGCCTGATCTACACATGTAGAAGAATGAGATGGACTTCCAATTCAGTAAAGGAAATCCCACCACTTCCTTTAAATACTTCCGTTTAAGGCGGCTTTCTTAACGTTTTCAGGTCATGGGCCGGATCACTCCCTCTCAGACAGCTGAATGGGTTGGTCACATGAGTTCTCACATGTTCTTGCACGTTTTCACTGAGTTCTCACATGAAAACACGCACTGCCACATGAAATGACTTCACAGGCCGCATCTGGCCCATGGGCTGTAGGTTGCGAATGCCTGGTTTAAGAAATACCTCCAAATAGGAAATCACTATACAAGAACTGTGCTAAAATCTCATCTCTATATCAATTTGCAAGTTTTTTAAATAACTGCAAGATAGCATTCACACACTTGCCTCTATCTTGAAGTAGCAATAGCAATTGAACTTACATACCACCCCAAAGTGGCAGAGTCAACTCTACCATCTTGCTATGAAGTGTAATGAGCCGCCCTAGTGTCACTATATTTCAATCTGAGAACAGTCATGATTAATAAAAACCCACAGCTGTTTCTACAATATTTTCTCAACCTCTGCAGTTCCAGCCGTTCTTACGCACACACTTGTGAGAATAAAACTTAAAAGATAATTGGAATTTCTCCCAGTTACATGTGTGACAATTCTACACTCACCAAAAGAGGTTACTTTACAAATTACAGTGGCTACACCAAACTGTGTTAAATTCACATGAAAGTATTGTCCCTTTGAAAAAGTACTCAAGAAGGGACTAGAGCTGTTCCCATGGAGGCATAAAAACTTCATAGTTGTAGTTCAGTTCCATTAAAAAGCAGTTCTGAAATTAATGGCTAGTTGAAATATTTGTATCATTTCTTTAGAAGTAATGCTTGAGCTAGCAATTTAAGACCAAGTAAAATTTCACATGCATAAAAGTAATGTTAATAATAGAATACTCTTCAGTTATTGCTTCAAAGCAAAGTCAATACTGAAATATAATGTAGATGATTACATAAAATCAAAAGTAGAGTTTAACAAAATATTCAAAAATCTAGCATATCCATGACTACTGTTAATGGAAGATAGAAAATATTTATTTTTACCTTCTACTGTAGTTGATTCCTTTTTCTTGTCAAGCACTAATTGTTCAATTTCTTTCCTCAAATCTTCTTGATTCAAGTTGCATGCATCAAAAGCATCACTCACAAATTCTGATACACCTGGACTAGTTGAAATCTCTTCATCCTCCTTAAAAGTTTTAAAGGTGAAAGGAAGGAATATAAAATGTAAACATCTATATGTTATTCTTCATAGGTCTGTTACTTGTACATGGGGAATGGTGTAAAGAGTAACATTACATGTTCAAAATTTCTATGTGGGCTAAAAAAGAGTGTGGCTTTTTAGGGACGTATTATACAGTTGGCAGTGGCTTAGTGATTAACATGCTGAAGTTGACAACTTGAAGATTGGCAAGACAGCAGTTTGAGACCTGAATGCTACATGGAGTGAGCTACCATCTCTGTCCCAACTCCTGCCAACCTAGCAGCTGGAAAGCAAGAGATTGCAAATAGATAAATAGGTACCACTTTGGTAGGAAGGCAAACAGCGTTCCATGTCTAGGCATGCCTGCCACATATCTACAGAAATGTCTGCAGACAGACAGTGCTGGCCCCTTGGCTATAAACAGAAACGAGCACCAAACCCTAGAGTTGGATATGACTGGCTTTCGAGCAAGGATTACCTTTACCTGAACAGTTTGGCATCTTTAAAACTGGTAAGGAAAGAGATGGTCCTGTTGGGAAGTTAGCCACCACCTTATACATTTAGCATTAATTAAATAATGCAATTCATTTGTCATAGTCCTAAATTTTCAAAGCTAAGGGAACAAGTGTGCTATGATCTAGTTATGGGAGAAAGAAGAATCTACCATAGCTGCTCGAGTAAAATAAATTACTTTAAGCAAATAACTGACCGAAAGAGTGATCAGTATTGTTATATCTTTGGACTTCTACTCTAAATCTTGTTTCAACTAAATATGAATACTACAGAAGTGGGCAACAAGGTGAAATACAAAATAGAAAGACAAAAAAAAAAGATTTTGAAGGGCGCAAAAATTGCTTCTTTTCACCTTGGAGGCCTCCAGGAATGACAGTTCCACAATTCTCTCAATTAAAAATGAATTGAACTACCAAAACTAGAAGTGTTGTGCGTGCGTGTGCGTGCATGCGTGTATATTAAAAACCTGATCTCCAAACCCTCTTGAGGTTGTCACCCTGGTCTGCTACATTTGTGGTAGAGGAGGTAATTACAACATAATTATTTAGAAATTACTTTGAATTAACAAACCCCAAAGATGATTATGTATTAATTCTCAGCACAGAATAACCTTACCTCTTGAGATTTTATTTGAGACTTGATTGCTACTGGTGGTGTTTTTGGTCTCACAGCTTCTAGTGGGGAAAAAGATGAGTTGAAGAATTCTGAAGACATTGTCATTCAAGGGATACAGAACTATCTAATTATTTCATGTGAAAAACTATACAGTGTTTCAGACATCAAACCTCAATTTAAAAAGTTTATTGTTCCTTAAACAATAAGGTACACACTTTGATTGCTTCCCCCACCCATTTGTATTTCAAGAAAAAACATTTGTTCTTTTCTTCTTTTAAAAACAAACCATTTATATATGAACCCATTTATATATGAAAAAGAGAAATGGCTTTGTACATATTAGGAAATCAAGCCTGGATGAAAATGGTTTGATATTCTGGTTGTTGTCTAACTAGCTGTGGATGCAAAAATAAAATAAAATAAATAAATAAATAAATAAAGCTTTTCCTATCTGTTCACAACAGGAAGTTGTAGTTTATTCAAAACTGAAATCAGAAACGTTATATGGCTTTGTTTCACGCAAAAGGTTAAAAGTATCAATTGCTTTTCTACTCTAGCCACTGAAAAAGGGCTGAGCTTGGCTCATTCTTATGTCTCAGGTCAATTTATTGATTTCCCAGGACTAAGTAAATTACTGTACTCAAGAACACGTATGAATAGACAACAGATTTACACCCTTCAAAATTTACAGTAAATCATATATAGATTTAGCTTAATCAAGTACAATGGAACCCCACATAACGAATGTATAATGAAAACTTTGTACAACTAAGTGTTCGTGCGGCAATTGTGATACCCTGCATAACAATGGTTTTTTTTTTTGTTGTACGGAGTTTTCATTAAGCGGGATATATCCCGGTTAACGAAAAACCCGTATAACGAACATTTTCTTTTCGTTATGCAGGGTATAGCCCATTTGATCTGCATAACAAAAAAAAATGCATAGCAACGAGTTCCGTGGAATGGAGCTTTTTCGTTATGCGGGGTTCTATTGTACATAATCATGAATAACTACCATGTTCAAACATGGGAGTAAAATTGTCTGGAATTGAATAGTGTGTTTTGTTTCTGGAGAACTTTTGCTATATTGATAAACATTAATTTCAGTTTTATATGAGAATTATTTTTCTCTAATAAATCGATACATTTTACTAAAAGATGCAGCTTCAGTATATGGGGGTGCTCTAAAATTATTTAAAGTTTAGATTTCTGAAGCTTCCAACCATCTAAATTTAAAACAAGCATACGTAATTTTCAGAGAGTGTACTTCTACACCTTCGGATTCTGGAGAGTCACTTGGCTACCAAATGTTTTTGTTACAAATTTCATTTAGCTTCAAAAGGTCCCTCTGCAACCTGTAATGGGCATAAAGTGCAATATTGCCAGGCTTTCATCTCTAAGGCTTTAAAGCACTGAGTTGAGCTCACAGTTTCCTGGGTTTGAAACCCACCCATCTCCAGATCTAAACAATGTATAAAACCTAGTAAAATTGCTCCCCAGACTTCCAAAAATGTGTGATACAGTTATTTTTGGGTTGGGATAACATTTTTTTAATGGCTGAGGTTGCAACTAGGCCCATGGAAGTATTATGGAACCCATGAAACAAAATTTCCCAATCCCTTAGGCTACAATCCTATCTTCTTCTTTCGTTGGCCAAACTTAAGTCCTCATTGGTGCGTTGTTTCTGGCAGTAATCAGCAGACCAGTAAATGAACTGGATTCTGTATTTCCACATTCACATAGCATGTTGCTATCCACCAGCAGCCCCCACTTGAGCATTCTGGTCTTGCGTTCAGGGACTCCAACCCTCAGCCTATTCAGGATCCTCCAAGTGATGTAGGGGAGGTTGAGTTCCTCGGCTATATCCTCCTTTATAATCATAACTGGGATTTATCTTCATTTAACTTACTAATGTTTATTTTAGTGTAGCCAGGCATATGATAGTATTATTAAAAAGAACATCTAGAACATTGGGGGCAAACCTATGGTATGTGTGCCAGAGGGGGCACTCAGAGCCCTCTCTGTAAGCACATGCGCTGTTGCCCCAGCACAGAGTTCGTCCCGCCACTCTGCCCAGCAGTCCAATGGGAGTGCTTTCTCTCCCCAGCACAGAGTTTCCCACACCCCTCTGCCTTGCAGCCCAATGGAAGCATTTCTTTTCTCCCCCAAGCACAGAGTTTGTCCCACCCCTCTCTTTCGGCACTCAGTCTCTAGAAGGTGCCATCCCTGATCTAAAACCATGTTCCCCAACCTTTCGTTTTTGGACTTCAATTCCCCAAAAAACTCATCAGCCAACGTACTGGCTTAGGCTTCTGGGAATTGAAGTCTCCATGTGGGGCATGGGCCCCATGTTGGGAACCACTGATCCAGAAGGTGTCTTTTTACCAGGTAAGGAAAGTGTTGCCATCCCATTGTGAAATGTGTATTCCAGACAAATCTCTACCTGCTAACTGTCCCTCCTCTTCACTGCCATTTTTCTCCCTTCTCACTGCTTGCTGCTGTGCTGCCAACGCTGTGAGTTGTGCAGACTGTTTAATCAGGGAAACACGGTAAAAGTAATTCCTCCAGAAGACTTCTTCTTTTACACTGGAGACAATAAATATTTGGTTTGGGTAAATGCATCTCACAACATAGGATGTAAATCTTAAATCTGCCCCAATAGGGGACTGACTATCTTTATATTAGAAATGCATGGCTCCAATACATTAATTTACTCCTAAGATTAAAAATGTTTCTCAGATTCTATTTGCTACGGCTGATAACCACATATATAATGTGTGTTTTTTGTTTTGTGGAGTACTGAGGGTTTTTTCAGTTTTAAACTTGTGCAAATCTCCAGTACAGTGGTTGTAGTAAAGGAGCATTATATAAATCATATACAGGTTACCCCCACCCCATATCCACACATTCAATATCTGCAGTTTTTTACCTATGCTCCAGTTTTTTGAGTGATACAGTAGGCCACTAGAGGCTACTTTCTACAATGTAATGTTGAGAAGGAATAATTATTTCCAGGGGAATCAATTCCTTAGCAGACATAAAATATCGAGAAAGGCATTTGAAGCAGTACTCTCCCCACCCCCATTTCTATGAGTCAACTATGACAACTATAAGGTTTGCTGCTTTCCATAATTTCAGGTATCTGCAGAATTGGAATATACAGTAATACCTCGGATAATGTTTACCTCGGATAACGCTAAAATCGCATAACGTTAAGTAATCTGGGGAGGAGAATTGGATCGAATATCGTTAAGGTCCTATGGGATGTATCGGATAACAACCGCTAAAGCCTGTGCGGTTACAATGTATCTCTATGGAGCTTTAACTTTATCCGATCCATCCCATAGGATTTTAACATGCATCGGATAACACTAAAAATCGGATAACACCAAGACTTGTGGAACCATGTTTTAGCGTTATCCGATGTTTTACTGTACATGGTTGCTCTAAGTCAGGGATTCTCAACCTGCAGCCCACGGCACCATTTCATGTGACTGTGCGGCCCCCGAAGCTGTTTGAGGGAGCATGACTCGGCCCCTGGCCTAAAAAGGTTGAGAACTCCTGCTCTAAGTTTAAACTATAATCCCCTCAGGATCAAGAACCTATTGTCTTCATATGCAGGATAAAAATTGCATTTACTACAACTGTTTCTGATATTCAAATTTAGGTTGCACCTTCAACATTTTGTATAGCAACCAGTGAGTTAATGATTATATCAACTTTTTATGTACACACAGAAACTAACAATGTTAGCAAAGGATGAGCATTAATGCTGTAACAATTAAGTATCCATAATTTTTACTCAGAGCTAGGTGATTATAAAAACAGTTACGTAGGATAGTGGAAAATACAGATAGATCACTCACAGCTTTGGGACAAGATCAAATCTCATTCTATTTAGCAGTTGGTCTTCTTGGAGCATTACCATTGCCACAGGATACATCTGATCAAAGTCAAAATTAAAATGAACTCCTGCAGGTGGGTCACGAAGGAAGTTTCTTCTGTCCTTTGCAAAAACAAAAATTACTTTTCATTCATTTCTATCAATTGGTGAAACGGGTTATCTGATCATCTCTCTCAAAGTGTGCCTTACAGTGTTGCTTTGAAAAGGAAATTATATCAACAAGCAACTATCACACACACATAAACAAATCTTCCATGACACAAATTAATTGTGTATTAATATGTTTACTTTAAAAGCAACTTTATTGGTTGACACATTGTTTTATGTAACTGCTACAGTACTTAAAACAATGTTTTTGAGAAAAATAAATGGACTGGGGGATTGAGATCACTTACTGCTGATAAGGCCAATATTTGTTGCTGAATTGTTTCTTCATCATTACTGTCAACCCATGGAGGCACAGCTGCTTCTACAAGCAAAATAGAAGTGTTTTTAAAACAAGGCATTCAGTAATGAGACAACCTGAACTGGCCTTTTTTTTTAACTAAGAAAAGCCCTAGCCAAAATCTGCCAAAAGTGAGGCAAATAATAAAATGTTTCATTTTTGAATTGTTTGTTTTTGGTGACATTTGCATCAGAAATCAATGACTCATGTCAGCTGTTCAGAAATATTATGGCAGATTAATACTCAAACGTGTTACTTTAAACTACCAAGGCAGATATCTGAGTGGAGTTTTATCCTCTGGAAAGGATAAAACAATGATTTTCGGAATCATTTTCTTTCTTCCTGTTGTCCCTTGTCCTTTCTGAAAATTTGCTGTCAAGAATTGGCAGTCATTCTGTAGGTGGTAAGGGTGGCTGTAAGGAAGAGAGAAATTAACTATCTGCCTGTTCACAGAAAACTCCTACTTTATCTAAACCACATACAGTACAGTCATACCTCGCATAACGAATTTAATGCATTCTGTGAGGCTGCTCGCTATGCCAAAAATTCGCTATGCGAGTCAGACTTGCATAACAAATTTTTCGCTATGCGAATCGGACTTTTCTCTATGGAAAAACTCGCATAACGAGCGTTTCTATGGGGAAAACTCGCATAGCGAAAATTTTTTGCTATGCGAGTTTTTCTCATAGAAATGCTTGTTATGCGAGTTTTTTCATAGGGAAAAGTCCGACTCGCATAGCGAAAAATTCGTTATGTGAATCAGACCGCTTAGCAAAAAACTTGCTCGTTATGTGAGTTTTTCGCTAAGTGAAACGCTCATGCGAGGTTTGACTGTATTTCAGAAAAATCATACACATGAAGTCTATGAAGAAAACCTAATTCAAAAATCCTACATATAACATGTGGAATAACCTGATAGTCTTTAGAAATAGAAGTCTACATTAAAATGGCAGCTCCACATTTAAAACCACTAAAATTTCAAAGGATATGATTAAAAATAACACAGCAACGTAGGTTAAAATGTTCAGAAACAAATGACCTATTTAATTAAAGACAATAATATGCCCAATTTTACTCATATAAGGCTTCTGAATGTTAACAGAATATCAGATTACAGTAAACATTGGATTAGAATCTTAATGAGCAAATATGAAAAATCAAAGTTCTTAACTGAATTTATATTCTGGCCAAAAGTTAATATAATAGCTGTAAAAACCTATGTCTATTCTGTTTTGATTATATGTCTAAAGGATGTGACCATACTCAAATACAGTAAAACCTCATATAACACTAAAACCTGGTTCCACAAGTCTTGGTGTTATATGATTTTTAGTGTTATCTGATCCTCTATGGGATCCATAGAGATACATTGTAACCACACAGGCTTTAGCGGTTGTTATCTGAAGCATCCCATAGGATCTTAATGTTATCTGATGCAATTCTTCCCCCCAGATTCCTTAATGTTATGCGATTTTAGTGTTATTCGATACTAATGTTATATGAGGTATTACTGTACCTGATTTCTTTGTATGTTGCTGTTCAACAAATTTTTTCTGTTCCTTCTGGAAATCTCCTATAATTGTCTATAAAAAAGGAAGGTGTAAATAAAAAGAATAGAAACAAACAAATTAAATAAATCAACTCACTAGGAGATGTATAATGTCAGATGCATGTCAGAATGTTTATTTTGTAAACCTAACTACTCAAACTGTTTTCCACCAGAGATTCACCTGAGAAACTGATTGAATTTTATTACCAGTTGTAAATAAATCATTGATTTACATGTCCATCTCCTCAACCAACCAAATTTGCACAGCTACTCTAGGCCTCTATATCAAATGTACACCATGAAAATCCAATTTTATGTCTGATGAAGTGGACTTAGACCACGAAAGCTTACATTAAAATACAGGAGTTGATTTTTAAGGTGCCACAGCATTTTTGTCTTTTTTGTTTTGTTTACTCTCTGATAAAATAGCTTTAAAAAGCAAGGAAAATCCACACCTTTCTGGTATTACATAATTTGAATATAATATAAATGGAAGTAAGAAACTCTCAAAATTTTTGAAAATTTAATTAAATTTAATTTTTGAAAATGTAATTGTTCAATTACATTTAAACTGAAATTGCTTGTTTGGCCTTTAACATAATATCCTCAGCCTGTCAGATTTATTCATAGTATTTCAGTAATTTGCCTAAGAGTTGGTATTATGAATCTCTCAAAATCAATTATCTCATTTATCCAATTGTTATACATTTAATTTTTAATAAATTTTTATTAGGTATTTAAAAAAGAGACAGATACAAGTATAAATAAAATCATAAAGACATAAAAATCGTATAAGGTTTCTAAAGTAACAATACTACTATAACAATCATTTCTACAATTGTTATACATTTAAACCTAGCAAGGTTGTAACACTCAACAGCGTGCAAATTTATATTTCCATAATAAACTGACAAACAGAAAACAGTACCTTGTCAATTATGTTTTCTATTTTTCCTTCTTCTACAGACTTCTTTATAGTATGTGCCGTTTCAGCAACTGATTCAGATATCTTTTTTGTGGCTGTAGTGGCAAAACTGAAGATATAACCTTTTGGAAAATAAGATACCATTTCAGTTCATTGTATATATTTATGGATTTACAAATTAGGCTAATTAATGAGTCACCAGTATGATATGGAAATTTGAGACTTTGAGATATTCTTTAATTTCATGTTCCCCATTTCTTTACACAATGACTAAGCACAGCCTATACTGATTTGCAGCTGTTCTACAAACTCATATCAAAAGTACTGTAAGGAATAAAAGCTCTTTCCACCTATAACACTGGCCAACATTTTATCTACATCACTGAAAACATAACCCCACAGGTCAGTTGAAAGCAGAATGCCTTAGTTTTAGCTGACAAACTTTATAGTAGGAAAATTCTGGCTATCATAAAACAGAGATGAGCACTGAACCCTAGAGTCAGATATGGCTTGCTTTTGAGCAAGGGAAACTTTTACCTTTACTAGTGTTGTTGTGAACCTGGCTGCTAGCATATTCAGTAATACTTACTTTCAAATGGGAACAAAAAGAGGATAATTTAGAAGCAGTATTAAATTGGAAATAAACATTTGGCCATTTTCTTAAGTCAGTGTGTAAAAATATGTTATTCTTCTGAGGCTCAAAGTTAAGAAGAATGACCAGTCTAGGATTTTCAGTTTATGCACTGTAGTATAAGATTAAGATTGTATATAGGAATGGATAAGTTGAGACTCTTTAAAGTTTTACAGTGTGTTGTGTTATATACCTCTTCAAATATGAGTTTTATGTTACTGAATTTAGATTACAAAAATAAGGATCATTGTTGGTGGTACAAAAATTACTTAACCCTTTTCATATACAGTAATACCCCGGATAACGTTTGCATCGGATAACGCTAGAATCGGATAATGATGCAAGTTTTTTGGAAAAAACTTGCATCGGATAACAATTCTTTTAGCGTTGTCCGATGCAATGCTCTGCGGCTGTGGGGTGGTTTGGGTAGAACTACCCAATCCACCCCTACCCGCAGCGGTCTCTGCCACTGCAGTAGGGTCGGGGAAAAGCACCCGCCTTTCCCTGACCCTACTGCAGTTGTAGTCTCTTTACCTGTATTTCCCTCCCTGTATTTAAACTACAGGGAAGGGGGAAAGAGAGAGAGGTGATTGGTTCTCTAGAGAACCAATCACATCTCTCTCTCCCCCTCCCTGTAGTTTACATACAGGGAGGGAAATATGGAAGCACTTCTCTCTCCCCCTGTAGTTTAAATACAGGGAGGAAAAAACCGCGTCTTTTCCGCGGTCGCTTCTTTTTTCCTCCCTGTGTTTAAACTACAGGGGGAGAGAGAAGTGCTTCCGTCTTTCCCTCCCTGTATGTAAACTACAGGGGGGGGGGGGAGAGAGATGTGATTGGTTCTCTAGAGAACCAATCACCTCTCTCTCTTTCCCCCTTCCCTGTAGTTTAAATACAGGGAGGGAAATAAAGAGACAAAGAGACTGCAACTGCAGTAGGGTCGGGGGAAAGGCGCTTTCCACAAACCTACTGCAGTCACAGAGACCGCTGCTCATGGGGGGTGGCTTTAAAGGCAGGGAGGTCTCTTTCTTTCCCTGCCTGCCTTTAAAGTGGTTTGTCCCTGAAGTCAGGGTGGAACCAAGTCATAACGTTATCCGGTGTACAGTAATACCTCGGATAACATTAGTATCGGATAACACTAAAATCGCATAACATTAAGCAATCTGGGGGGGGGGGGAATTGCATCAGACAACATTAAGATCCTATGGGATGCATCAGATAACAACCGCTAAAGCCTGTGTGGTTACAATGTATCTCTATGGATCCCATAGGATTTTAACATGCATCGGATAACACTAAAAATCGGATAACACTAAGACTTGTGGAACCAGGTTTTAGCATTATCCAAGGTTTTACTGTATTACTGTATTGTTATTTGGCATCAAGTTGGAATGAATTTATACCAACCCAAATGTGGCTCCCAAGGTAAGTGAGATAGTTAAGGAGTGCTTTTTTATCAGTGGTTCCACATCCCCAGTGAATTTCTAGGCAGACTTGTGATTTGAACCCCGGTTTCCATCAGTGTATCCATTATACCACACTGGTATAACAGCAATGTTATTTTTATGCATCCTGAAAGAACTGTTTCACTCCTTGCCTGACGAAGTGGACTGGATCCATGAAAGCTAACAATAAAAATATAGCAGTTAGTCTTTAAAGTGCTACAGTGTTTATTTTGTTTTATGGTAGTGAGGTTTGTTGTTGTGCTAACATTCTGTTGGATTACGACCTATTTAATTTTACGATAGAGGGACTGGTGGCTTTGTGGTTAAGACACTGAGCTCGATGACTGGAAGGTTGGCAGCTCAGCAGTGCTGCGCGATGGGAGTGAGCTCCTGTTTCTGTCCCAGCTCCTGCCAACCTAACCGTATGAAAGCAAGCAAGTACAGTAATACCTCATATAACATTAGTATCGAATAACATGAAAATCGCATAACATTAAGCAATCTGGGGGGAAGAATTGCATCGGATAACATTATGATCCTATGGGATGCTTCAGATAACAACCGCTAAAGGCTGTGTGGTTACAATGTATCTCTATGGCTCCCATAGGATTTTAACATGCATCGGATAACACTAAAAATCGGATAACACCAAGACTTGTGGAACCAGGTTTTAGTGTTATATGAGGTTTGACTGTAAATAAAAAAGGACCACTTCGGCGGGAAAGTAAGCAGCATTCCGTGGACTCCAGGTGTCTAGCCAGGCCTGCCACGTG
Source organism: Furcifer pardalis (assembly GCA_030440675.1). Lineage (NCBI taxonomy): Eukaryota > Metazoa > Chordata > Lepidosauria > Squamata > Chamaeleonidae > Furcifer > Furcifer pardalis. Next base: position 41,314,557 of record CP126895.1, on the reverse strand, counting down.
TCCACGGAAACGTCTGCAGACCCAGACAGCAATAACTCGTTGGCGGCAAACGGAGATGAGCACCAGCGAGCAGTGTTTCCCAACCTTTTGGTTTATTAACACTTCAACTCCCAGACGCCTGAGGCAATTCCCCAAAGCACTGATCAGCCAATATCACGACTTAGGCTTCTGGGCACTGAAGTCTCCCTGTGGGGCGCGGGCCCCACCTTGCGAACCACTGCCCTAGAGTCGGATACGACTGGCTATTTCCCGGCCGGTTTAGCAATCAAGGATGCAGGGTTAATTGGGAGGATTCGGTGAGGAGGAAGGGCCAGGCACTCACTGCTAAGGCCCTTGGCCTGGCCGAGGAGCGGGTCTGCGTCGGTAGAGTCCCCCAGCGCTTCCACCTGGTCCTGGCTTGGCTCTGAGGGGGCCTCCCCTGGCAGCCCTTCTCCCTCCGCACCGGCTCCGCTTTCCCCTACGACCAGCGGCGGGGGCTTCTCTTCCTCGGCCGCCCGGGCCATCCCAAGCCAGCCCCCCAGGCCCCGCAGCATCCTCTTCTTCACGGAACCCGCTCCTCCTCTCCGTAGACTCGGTGTTAACCAGGCAGGGATCCCCCCCTCCCCTCACGAGAGTATTTTTGTTTGTTTCCGGAAACAAACAAACGGGAAGACCCGTCACTTCCGGGTTATGTCACTAAGAGGGGCGACGCTCTGGGCTTCTCTTTTTCCTCCGACTGATCGGAAGTGACGTCAGTGAGGCGCAACGGCGGCTTGTGGGCGCCCCTCGTGCGCCCCCATGCGGAAGAGCGCTGCTCCTCCCTGCGGTACCAACTTCACGGTAATAAATCCAACCCCAATCAGGGATCTTCGGTTATTCTAGTTCTAAAAAACATTGTAGCACTTTAAAGACTAACTAACTGCTATATTTTTTTTAATGTGAGCTTTCGTGGATCAGGCCCACTTCGTCAGTCTGATGTTGTGGACTTGATCCACGAAAGCTCACATTAAAAATACATATTGAAAAAAAGGAATAAAACAAAAACACTGTAGCACTTTAAAGACTAACTGCTGTATTTTTTTTAATGTGCGCTTTCGTGGATCAAGCCCACTTCATCAGTCTAATGTTGTGGACTTGATCCACGAAAGCTCCCATTAAAAATACATATCGAAAAAAAGGAATAAAGCTCACATTAAAAATACATATCAGGGTGAAAAAAGGATAATAAAACAAAAACACTGTAGCACTTTAAAGACTAACTGCTATATTTTTTTAATGTGAGCTTTCGTGGATCAAGCCCACTTCATCAGTCTGATGTTGTGGACTTGATCCACGAAAGCTCACATTAAAAATACATATTGAAAAAAAAGGAATAAAACAAAAACACTGTAGCACTTTAAAGACTAACTGCTATATATTTTTTAATGTGAGCTTTCTTGGATCAAGCCCACTTCGTCAGTCTGATGTTGTGGACTTGATCCACGAAAGCTCACATTAAAAATACATATTGAAAAAAAAGGAATAAAACAAAAACACTGTAGCACTTTAAAGACTAACTGCTATATATTTTTTAATGTGAGCTTTCGTGGATCAAGCCCACTTCGTCAGTCTGATGTTGTGGACTTGATCCACGAAAGCTCACATTAAAAATACATATTGAAAAAAAAGGAATAAAACAAAAACACTGTAGCACTTTAAAGACTAACTGCTATATATTTTTTAATGTGACCTTTCGTGGATCAAGCCCACTTCGTCAGTCTGATGTTGTGGACTTGATCCACGAAAGCTCACATTAAAAATACATATCAGGGGAAAAAGGAATAAACAACACTGTAGCACTTTAAAGACTAACTGCTATATTTTTTAATGTGAGCTTTCATGGATCAAGCCCACTTCGTCAGTCTGATGTTGTGGACTTGATCCACGAAAGCTCACATTAAAAATACATATTGAAAAAAAGGAATAAAACAAAAACATTGTAGCACTTTAAAGACTAACTGCTATATTTTTTTTAATGTGCGCTTTCGTGGATCAAGTCCACTTCGTCAGTCTGATGTTGTGGACTTGATCCACGAAAGCTCACATTAAAAATACATATTGAAAAAAAGGAATAAAACAAAAACACTGTAGCACTTTAAAGACTAACTGCTGTATTTTTAATGTGAGCTTTCGCGGATCAAGCCCACTTCATCAGTCTGATGTTGTGGACTTGATCCACGAAAGCTCACATTAAAAATACCACAACAAAATGTGGCAAGTAATTAAAGAGATGGGAATCCCAGAACACCTTATATGCCTCATGAGAAATCTGTACATGAGTCAAGAAGCAACAGTTAGGACAGAATACGGAATAACAGAGTGGTTTGGAATAAGAAAAGGAGTAAGACAAGGCTGCATTTTGTCACCCTGCTTATTCAACTTATACACAGAGCACATAAAGCGCAATGGATGGAGGAATCACAATTTGGGATCAAAATTGCTGGGAGAAACATCAACAATTTGAGATATGCAGATGATACCACCCTAATGGCTGAAAGTGAGGAGGACCTAAAGAAGCTCCTGATTAGGTTGAAAGAAGAAAGTGAAAAAGCTGGCTTGAGACTCAATATCAAGAAAACCAAGATAATGGCAACAGGCCCTATCAGTCCCTGGAAAATAGAGGGGGAAGAAGTAGAAGCAGTGACAGATTTTACTTTCTTGGGATAAAAACTCACTGCAGATGGTGATTGCAGCCATGAAATAAAAAGGCGATTGATTCTTGGGAGGCAAGCAATGAGAAACCTGGGGAGCATAATGAAAAGTAGAGACATCATATTGAAAACAAAAATTCGTATTGTCAAAGCAATGGTATTCCCAGTGGCAATGTATGGTTGTGAGAGCTGGACCATTAGGAAAGCTGAGCGCAGAAGAATAGATGCCTTTGAGATGTGGTGTTGGAGGAGAGTTTTGAGAGTCCCCTGGACAGCGAGGAGAACAAATAGGTCAATCTTAGAAGAAATAAACCCAGAATGCTCCTTAGAAAGTCAAATTGTAAAGATGAAGCTAAAGTACTTTGGACATCAAATAAGACGAGAGGATTCACTTGAGAAAGCCTTGATGCTTGGAAGGGTCGAGGGCAAAAGAAGAAGGGGACGGCCCAAGATGAGATGGTTAGATGGTATTGTGGAGACAATGGGCACAGAGCTCAGTGAGTTGAGGGGGATGGTGGAGAACAGGAGTGCCTGGCGGGCAATGGTCCATGGGGTTGCAGAGGGTCGGAATCGACTGTGCGACTGAACAACAACAATCAGGGGGGGGAAAGGATAATAAAACAAAAACACTGTAGCACTTTAAAGACTAACTGCTATATTTTTAATGTGCGCTTTCGTGGATCAAGTCCACTTCGTCAGTCTGATGTTGTGGGCTTGATCCACGAAAGCTCACATTAAAAATACATATCAGGGGGGGAAAAGGATAATAAAACAAAAACACTGTAGCACTTTAAAGACTAACTGCTATATTTTTAATGTGAGCATTCGTGGATCAAGTCCACTTCGTCAGTCTGATGTTGTGGTCTTGATCCACGAAAGCGCGCATTAAAAATACATATCAGGGGGAAAAAAGGAATAAAACAAAAACACTGTAGCACTTTAAAGACTAACTGCTATATTTTTTAATGTGAGCTTTCGTGGATCAAGCCCACTTCGTCAGTCTGATGTTGTGGACTTGATCCACGAAAACTCACATTAAAAATACATATCAGGGGAAAAAAAGGAATAAAACAAAAACACTGTAGCACTTTAAAGACTAACTGCTATATTTTTTTAATGTGAGCTTTCGTGGATCAAGCCCACTTCATCAGTCTGATGTTGTGGACTTGATCCACGAAAGCTCACATTAAAAATACATATCAGGGGAAAAAGGAATAAACAACACTGTAGCACTTTAAAGACTAACTGCTATATTTTTTAATGTGAGCTTTCGTGGATCAAGTCCACTTCATCAGTCTGATGTTGTGGACTTGGTCCACGAAAGCTCACATTAAAAATACATATCGGGGAAAAACGGAATAAAACAAAAACACTGTAGCACTTTAAAGACTAACTGCTATATTTTTTTAATGTGAGCTTTCGTGGATCAAGCCCACTTCATCAGTCTGATGTTGTGGACTTGATCCACGAAAGCTCACATTAAAAATACATATCAGGGGAAAAAAAGGAATAAAACAAAAACACTGTAGCATTTTAAAGACTAACTGCTATATTTTTAATGTGAGCTTTCGTGAATCAAGTCCACTTCTTCAGAACCACAGGCTAACATGGCTACTATTCCAAAAAATTAAAAATACAGTGTAGCAGTTAGTCTTTAAAGTGCTGCAGTGTTTTTGTTTTCTGATATGCCTGAACCAGAGACTGACATGGCTACTACTGTATTCTAAATAGTTCTAAATAGACACTTCTTCCGTGTCTAGGCGAGATGTGAAACTGCCAAAATGAAGACGCCTTTTTGATGAGTTCATTCTGCAGTTCTTTTTGCCTGATCACGCTGATCTTCTGTTATTATTAGTTGTAAAAAGCTATCTGTTGTCCTAGTCAATCATTATGTATCTCTGTCCAGTGGAACCTCATACAACAATTGCCCTGTATAGCAACAAAATCACGTAACAATTGGGGGGGGGGGATGGTGCCCCACATAACAATTTTCCCTATGGGAAAAAAATCATACAACAATTTTCAATGGGGAAAACCACTTAGCAAAATAAAAATAAAAATCGTTGTACAATGCATCCCGTAGGGATAATCACTATACGATGCATGTATTGTATAGCAGTTGTTTCGTACAACAACGAGCCCTATGGAACAAATTAAAATTGTTGTATGAGGTACCATTGTACTTAAGATGTATAAATTAATACCATGAAGTCTCACCCTTTTGTCTGATTAAGTAGACTTGATCATGAAAGCTAACGTTAAAATACAGTACAGGAGTTCGTTTTTACGGTGCCACAGCTTTTTTTTTTGTCTTTTTGTGCTTTGTTTTGTTTATTCTCTGATATATACTCTCCCTGAGTAGAGTTCTTCAGAGGAAAATTTGTTGTTGTTCAGTCACATAATAGGCATTAAAAACATAAATCAAACTTGCAGTCTCTTTTGACGATGGAGAAAAGGGCCACTGCAAACAAAGTTTCACTTGTAAGTTTACTTTATGGTTTAATTTATTTTGTTGTATTATGTTGCTGTTGTTTATTTAATTGTTTTGTACACTGCCCAGAGTGGAAAATATCCCAGATGGGTGATATAAAAATGTAATAAATAAATATAAATAAGTCTGGCAGTCTTAATTGTAAATGTTTTCAGGTGTCTTCAAACAGGGAAAGTTTTGCAGCTCTTAAAAAGATTGCCATGTATTTGTCACCATGGACTCGATGTGACTCACTATTTTTTGTCTGATGAAGTGGACCAGATCCACAAAAGCTAACATTAAAATATAGCAGTTAATCTACAAAGTGCCACAACATTTTTTTGTTTACTCTGATATATATATATATACACACACTAAGAAGAACAACAAGTCCATGATGAATTTAACTTTACTAGAAATATTACAATTGAGTTCATGTGAGGTTTATGTATGGTCTTCTTCTTTGCTTCCTCTTTTGCCCTTTTGGGTATTGAAGCAGTGTATGGTAACAGAGAATATTAGACAAATTTTGTCAACCTTGGGCTCCAGGTGTTATTGAATTTCAGTTACCAGAAGCCCAAGTCACATACTGATCAAGACTTTTGGGAATTGAAGTCCAAGAACGGGGGGGGGGGGGGGGAGGAGGTTGAGAAACCCTGGACTAGAGTGTTACAATTAACAGTCCTTTGCTTTTAGTTATCCACTTTTGTGTAATTAAAAAATATGAGTACGTACTGTAATTGTGTAATTGTAAATAGGAGTAATTGTGTAATTGTAAAATAGGAGATGCAGACAGCGCTGGCTCTTTGGCTAATAAACAGAGATGAGCACTGAACCCTTGAGTCGGGTACGACTGGCTTTTGAGCAAGGGTGACCTTTACCTTTAAAATAGAAATACTCAAAAGGTTGTGGTCAAAGTAGAGATCATACAATGCTGTGCAAAATTATAAATGCATTAAAATTAAGTACTGTATTGTAATATGATTAGTTATTACATACAATTAATTGGGTGATAATATTCTCATATCAGGATTGCATCTGCTGGATATCTCTAGGCTGTATCCAAATGGCAGAAGAAGCGTTAGACTTTGGGCAGCAGATCTTGCAGGCCTGTCTGTGGCAGAAACACAGCATCAAGTGACTTTTATTTTTTAAAATTTCTGGATTCCTTGTTTCCCCACTCTGCAACTCAGGGGGACTCAGGATTAAGTCCCTTTCACCAACTACAAGTGCGCAAATCTGGCACTTGAATAGGCTGAGAGCAGTGGTGGGCATCAGCAAGTTCACACCAGCTCGCCAGAACTGGTAGCAGAAATTCTGGCTGGCCTTGTCCATCCAAGTTTTGAAATAAAGTACTGTACTGTAGTCCTAATTTGTATTCAATGCAGGGCTTCCCCCCTGGCTACACTCACCATACCAGCCCACAGTGTGGTAGTATTTTCCCCCCCCCCAGTCCACCACTGGCTGAGAGTAGGAGTCCCTAAATGCAAGACCAACATGCACAAGCAGGGGCTGCTGACAGATAACAACACTGTATGAATGTGGAGAGATACAGAATCCGGCTCATTTACTGGTCTGCCGATCACTACTAGAAACATGCACCAGTGAAGATTTAATTTTGGCCAACGACAAAGCCAAGGAAGTGGCTTCATTGTGCCAGTCCAAAAGTTTGACCTGGACACGAAAGGAGAAACTGTCATGACCACCAATATCAGTGATGGGATGTAACAGGTTCTCACCAGCTCGCCAGAACCGGGTAGTAACTTTTCCCAGTGTCCTGGAGAACCGGTAGCAGCTTTTGGGGGGGAACCACCTTCGGGCCTTACCTTTTCACTGGTTCGCCCACTGCACATGCGCACCAAGCACTTGGTGTGCATGCATGCCTACAGTGCTTGGTGCGTATGCACGGCCTCCTTGCTGTCCTTGTGTTGTGGATGGATTGAGGGGTGTGTGTGTGTGCTTATTTTTATTTTATTTATATTTTTTTCCTTTGGCTCCGCCCATGATGTTATGACATCATGATGTTAGCTCCACCCACATTGTGATGACATCATGGTGGGGGGTAGTAGAATTTTTGACATCCCACCACTGACCACCATCCTTATACAAGAACCCTCCCGGATTTGTGGTTTTATATTGAGTTGTGGTTTAGCTATGTATTTTTAAATTGTGTATGTAAGCCGCCCAGAGTTGGGTTTTTTACCCGATTGGGCGGGATAATAAGTCGAAGGAAATAAATAAATAAATAAAATTTAGCCAGGGGCAGAAAAACAAGGCACCGCTTGGAAAAGTTACTTTTCCAGAGTCGGGTTCTCCCGAGTGGGGCGGGGTAATAAATTCAATAAATAATAAATAATAATAATAAATGCCAGCAGCCCAGCATAGCTAATGCAGGTTGGGAGGGGTTGTCATCCAAACCAGTAGCTTCTCCAAGCTCCGACAGAGGAGAGTTTTCTGGGCTTGTGTTGACATACAAACAAACCTCTGCACAATTGGTGTGGGGCTTTCTACGTCAAGCAGCGCCACAACTTCTGGCCGCCGTGTTTCCCTCGCCTCGGGGCTCAAGCTCAAATCCCGCCTAGCGGTCGACCTGTTGGGAAGGGTCTGGTCGTCTTCCAAGGTGACCCACGGGGGGGGGGGGACGCTTTGCACGGGGGAGTCGCGACCTGCAAGTTGTGTGTGTGTGTGAAGCTGTGGGCGTTGAGGTAAGCGCTGCCACCTTTGGCCTCGTTGCGCACTTGGGGACACTTTGGGGACCGTCGCGTTTTGGCTTCCCTTTGCTCTCTCCCTCCTCCCCCTGCCCTTGTGCAAGTGGTGCGCCATGGCGCCTCCTGGAAGCCTCTTCCCCGCTGCTGTTGCGCATTGCATCCCCGGTCGCTTTTTTGGGCAGACCCTGCCGGGTCTGCAGGCTCTGATGGGGGGCTTTGGCTGCCCCCATCTGCGCCCGCAGGAAAAAGTCACTTTCCAGGCTTCCTTTTCGAGTAATTCCTGCATTTCCAAGTGCTGTTTGTATCTGTATTTTTATGTGCCACCGGAGACCGAAGTCCAAGATAATCCACAATGTTGATCACGTGTACTGGTGCGAAAGCTGGATTTTTGTTGTTGTTCAGTCGCACAGTCCATTCTGACCCTCTGCGACCCCATGGACCACTGTCCGCCAGGCACTCCTGTCCTCCACCATCCCCCTCAACTCGCCCATCTCTTTGCCCATTGTCTCCACAATACCATCTAGCCATCTCATCTTGGGCCGCCCCCTTCTTCTTTTGCTCTCCACTTTTCCCAGCATCAAGGCTTTCTCAAGTGAATCCTCTCTTCTCATTTGATGTCCAAAGTACTTTAGCTTCATTTTTACTATTTGACCTTCTAAGGAGCAGTCAGGGATAATTTCTTCTAAGATTGACCTATTTGTTCTCTTCGCTGTCCAGGGGACTCTCAAAACTCTCCTCCAACACCACATCTCAAAGGCGTCTATTCTTCTGCGCTCCGCTTTCCTAATGGTCCAGCTCTCACAACCATACATTGCCACAGGGAATACCATTGCTTTGACTATGCGAATCTTTGTTTGCAATGTGATGTCTCTACTTTTCACTATGCTCCCCAGGTTTCTCATTGTTTGCCTCCCAAGAATCAGTCGCCTTCTTATTTCATGGCTGCAATCACCATCTGCAGTGAGCTTTGATCCTAGGAAAGTAAAATCTGTCACTGCTTCTACTTCTTCCCCATCTATTTTCCAGGGACTGATAGGGCCTGTTGCCATGATCTTGGTTTTCTTGATATTGAGTACTGAAGCAATCTTATGCCCCGGGGGTGGGTGGAATGATTCATTTGAAATATGGTGCTGGAGGAGAGCTCTGCGGATACCTGGGACTGCCAGAAAGACGAATAAGTGGATCTTAGAGCCAATCAAGCCTGAACTGTCTTCAGGGGGGCACAAATAACCAAGCTGAGGATGTCCTACTTTGGGCACATCATGGGATGGCAGGATTCTCCAGAAAAGAGGATAACGCACGGGGGTGGGGATGGAATTCAGCAGGGAAGGAGGAAGACCAAACGTGAGATGGATTTACTCTTTAAGACAGTGGTTCCCAAATTTTTATTTGACCATGCCCCACCTAAACATCTCTAAAATCCTAATCCTCCCCCCCCCAACATATAATTCTGATTATTCAAAAAATGAACTGCTATTTATTTATTTATTTATTTATTTATTTTATTTTATTTTATTCACTTGCTATCCCGCCCCAATCGGGTGAAAACCCAACTCTGGGCGGCTTACATAAACAGTTTTAAAAATACATAGCTGAAGACCACAAATCAATATACAGTACCCTATTAACAGTTAAAAATGTGAATTAATACAATATTAAAAGTTGAGCTAAAAGAAATTAAACATTTCCAAGTTATAAAATTACAAAAATTATTTAAAAAAACAGGACCGGGGTAAGGAGGTAAGAACAAAGGGTGGGTGTCTCATCTGATAAGCCACCTATTCTCGTGGATGAAGCCTAAAAGACCATTAACTTGGTCTAACTCTCAAATTGCCCTCCTGGAAAATCAAATTGTCCCCCTGTGGGGCATGTGTCCCACGTTGGGAACCACAGCTCTAAGAGAAGCCACAACTCTTGGGTTTAGGAGAGCTGGCAGGGCCTTTGAGGACAGGCCGTTTTGGAGATCTGTTTTTCATAGTTTCACCATAAATTGGAAGCAACTTGACAACATGTGACAACAACAGCTCTTTTCAATATAGCAGAGGAAGGGCATGTTTATCACCAGCATTTTTATTGAACCACAACTTCCATCATGCTCTAGCAGGCATGAACAAAAATAAAGACTTTAAAAATGTGCAATTCAACAGTATAGTACTGTATTTAGACAGATATACAATCCCCACTTTTTATGGGTAGCTGTTGTTTCCAAAATATAGAAAAAAATATTCGGATTTCATAGTAGATCAGTATCCCAATTCTCCATCATACCCAGCATACAATGGTGTTCAACTGCAAACTGATCAGAATGCATTGTAGCAAGAAATGAAAGTGCAGGAAACTACTGCTCTGTGGAAAGAAATGAAAGTGTGGAAACTACTGCTGGCATTTGTGGTTTGACTTTTTTTTTAATGTTACCTTTTGTGGATCCAAGTTCATTGACTGGAAAAACAAGATACAGTAATCCTTATTTGTATATATTTAAAATATTGGTTTAAAGGTTCATTTATAATGTATGCATTATATTAAGTCAAATGTGGGCATCTGAGGTGCATCTAGCTGTCTGTTTTAAGTACAGTAGAGAGATTTTAATTGACTCGTGCTGTACTTTTTAAAATGTTTTAAATTTTAAACCAGTATATTTTAAACTGTTTTTAATTCATTTGCGTTTTTATGTTCTTGTTCATTTGATTGCACTTCTTGAGCTTAATTTTTTAAAATCTGCATTTGTTTTAATCTTGTAAGCAGCCTTCCCTTTTGAAGGACAAGGAGTGGTATATAAATGAATAAATAATTCCTGGGTATTTTGCGCCATGGCTTGATGTTCTTTCTTTTTCTTGTTATCTTTTAGGAATTTATTTAACTTTTTAAAAAGTATTACTATCTGTTAGTACGTCCAGCAGAAGTAAAGAACTTTATTAAGATATGAGTTACATATGCTGTACTGTTCTATTCAACAGTGTTTTTCTTGTGATTAAAAAATGAATCCAACCTTTTATTTTTGCAAGAAAGCCCATAGTATATATCAGAAAACAAAATAAAATAAACAAAATAAAAAAATACTACAGCAATTTAAAGACTAACTGCTATATTTTTATTGTTAGCTTTCGTGGATCAAGTCCACTTCTTCAGATAGAGTGAAACTTACATGCATGGTTTTTATACACCAGCTTTCGTGGATCAAGTCCACTTCTTCAGACAAAGAGTGAAACTTGCACTCTTTGTCTGAAGAAGTGGACTTGATCCACAAAAGCTAACAATAAAAATATACCAGTTAGTCTTTAAAGTGCTACAGTATTTTTTTTTATTTTGTTTTGTTTTCTGATATGCCTGAACCACAGACTAACAGGGCTACTATTCCAAATAATAATAATAATAATAATTCATAGTACTGTATAGATGTACATTTTAATAAATTAACTTACTCATTTTCAGAATTCCAGTGTGAGATTTCAGCATTCACTAATTTATCCTATGAAGTACATCTTGGTAACTGGTGGTGTCATCTCGGGCATTGGCAAAGGAATAATTGCAAGCAGCATAGGTACAATCTTGAAATCATGCGGCTTAAGAGTTACAGCTATCAAAATAGATCCCTACATTAATATAGATGCTGGAACTTTCTCACCTTACGAACATGGTAGGAGTGATACAAACTTCTTTTCTGTACAAATGTAGCCTTGTTCTGGTTTGTCTGTGTGAAATAGAGTAATTTTTTTTGGCATGGTGAAGTTTTTAAGTGCCTGACAATATATTACAATGTTGGATTAATGTATATTTGTATAAACATAAATTCCACTAATATTACTGAGATTTACTTTCAAGTTACATTAATTTGCATTATTGCTTAGAGATAAGTTTGATAGAGTATAATGTGGTTTATTCCCAGATGTGTAGGTATAAGATTGCAATCTAAGAATAATTAGGATTTGAATCCTGTATACACTGAGTCGCCACGGCGAGTGGGCGGCAATATAAATTTGAACTAATAAATAAATAAATAAATAAAAATAAATAAAAATACACTTACCTCTGAGTAACTCCCACTAAACTAAGTAGGACTTAATATCTTCTTCCGTGTCTAAGCCAGATATGAAACTAAATGAAGGCACCATTTGGTGAATTCATTCAGCAGTTCCTTTCGCATGTCATAGTGTGAGAAAGATTAGCCAGCAACACAAGGTTGCCGTTACCAGGGTACGCCCAAAGGTGGCTCAAGAACACCACAATCTTCAAGGAGCCTCTTTCTATGTACCCCAGACTTAATCTTGAGAAAGCATAACAAGAATTGCAGAGTTAGTTTCATATTTAACTTCCTGGTGGGGGCTAAAATATGATAATATCAAAAGCTAAGCAATTTGTTGCAAAGCAGAACAAAAATGAAAAAAAATCTTTAAATTTGATTAGATGTTCAATATAGGTTGAATCTTTTATTCACACGGGTATGTATGACTGTACAAACCTCGCATAAAGAGCACCTCGCTTAAAAAGTAACTCGCTTAAAGAGCAGAATTTTCTCTGAATGTTTGCTTCGCTTAACAAATAAAACCAACCAAAAACTCACTTAACAAATAAATCGGGCTCGCAATCTCCCCCACAATTGGTCACTTACAATGGTGTTTCGCTTAAACAGCAAACTTGCTTAAAGAGCAATCCTGTGGAACACATTATGCTCTTTAAGCGAGGTACAACTGTATACCTCTGAGAACATGGGCTGATTTAGCCATATCCTTGTGTTAGTTATATTGTCTCTTTATACTTCTGTGTTGTGCTCTTTCTGGGGCTACTCTTGAACAATGCCTATCAGCTTCACTTGATCTCAGAGAAAGTAAGTAAACTACAGATTGGTGAATGGTATAAAGATTGTGTCAACCCAATACCAAAAGTCCAGGACTGTTACCACTTGCTTTGTGGGGCTCACACTGTTGGTTAATCTTTAAAGAGCCTAAATGGCTTGGACTTTCCCTGTTGGACTTTGGAGAATATAAACATCTAGAGAGGGATTCACAAGACCATTTTTTAAAATTTTGCTCCAAGTTTTTGGAATGCATTTCATTTAGAGTTGTGATTGATTTGCACTCTCACTGGTTTTAGGAAGATTATGAAAAATCAAATTAATATTAGAAATACTACTTTGTTGTCTTCAGGTGAAGTTTTTGTATTAAACGATGGTGGAGAAGTTGACCTTGACCTGGGAAATTATGAAAGATTTTTGGACATTAACCTTTACAAGGATAACAACATTACTACTGGAAAAATCTACCAGCATGTCATCAATAAAGAGAGGCGTGGAGATTACCTGGGGAAAACAGTTCAAGGTATTTCTGTGATGTTCACATTCATGCAGATTTTCTCCTTATCTAGTTGTGTAGTTAAATAGCTCAAATGGTTTGATTTAACCAAACCTACTGAATTAGCTTGCTGTTGAGCAGAAATTTAAGCCTATGGCTGCCCCACCATCTAAGATCTTGATAGAAATTACATTAGGTTTTTTTTTGTCTAGTGCAGTGTTTCCCAATCTTTGGTTTTTGGACATCAGTACCCAGAAGCCAGATCAACCAATGTACTGACTTAGGCTTCTGGGAATTGAAGTCCACCAGTGTTCCATGGAACATAGTTTGGGAAATGCTGGTGTAGTGCATATTATTAATTTATATCAAAATAAAACTTAGCAATAAAACAGAAGTAGTCAAAAATTTAAAAATAAGTACTGTATCAAAATTCTGAATGTGACAACTCTGAGGTAAGTCATATTGGGTTCAGTGGCACTTCTCCTTTTATAAACGGTATAGATTAGCAGTCTGACAAATATGGGACCTGATAAACATTTTCAAAGGCTAAAGAAAAATAGAATGATAATCGATCCCACTGAAGTAAGCAATAGATCAGGCATGCCCAAACTACGGCCCGCGGGCCGGATCCGGCCCGCCAGGCCATTTCATCCGGCCCCCGACATGGTATAAGAACTCTTATAATTTTATTTTATTTTTTTTAAAAAAAATGTGGGCGAACTTTTTTTTTGGGCGGAGGGATCACAAGTCAGTGAAAGAGTGATTTGCCTAGTTCCTTCCTCCTCCTGCTTAGTACTAGGAGTTCTGCCGAATCTACTTTAGAATGGCTGAATCAATACGCCAGAGTGGAGAGAGGGACTTCTCAGTCGGAGCTAAAAGTAAGTAGTTTGGGCATGCCTGATTTTAAGCAATTAAAAAAGAAAGCCAGGAGCAGGGGGGAGGGGGAGGGAAGCGAGGTTTAGAGTTCTTCACATCTCTTTCTCAGGCTGCGTATATTGCAAACTTAAGATATCAGAAGAGAAGCAAAAAAAGTTCACAACTTCTCAGGTGCCACAATGCATAATAATGCATCCACCCATCCATTGGCTGGGCAAAAGAAGTTTGTTTTGCAGCCCTTTGTAGGAGGTTTGAATAAGACCCCCGGGATGTTCCCTTACTGCCAGAAGCAACAAATGTTGCTTTTCAGCTCGCTTGTGCAAAGAAGTTTGCTCTGCAACCTTTTGCATTTGCAAAGGTTTAAATAACCCGGGATTTTTCATCAGTTGCAAAAAGAGACATTACTTTACCTTTAGCCTTGCCCCGTCATTGTGTGCCTGTGGAGTTGATGTGCTCTTACAAATTCAACCCACGAAGCTTTGCTCTTCTGCCTGATGTGGTGGATTTGATCTCAAATCCACCTCAAATTTAAATACTGTACAGCTCAAATTTAAATACAGGAGTTAGTCTACAAAAGGCCCTGGAGAATGCATTAAATTTGGTAAAGGTTTCTCTTGCTCGAAAGCCAGTCGTATCCGACTCTAGGGGTCAGTGCTCATCTGTTTCAAATCCAAAGAGCTAGTGCTGTCTGCTTCTGCAGACGTTTCCATGGTCATGTGGCAGGCATGACTAGACACTGCAGCCCACAGAACACTTGTTACCTTCCCACTGAACTGGTCCCTATTTATCTACTTGCAATCGTAAAAGTAAAGGTTTCCCTTGCTCGAAAGCCAGTCGTATCCGACTCTAGGGGTCAGTGCTCATCTCTGTTTCAAATCCAAAGAGCTAGCGCTGTCTGCTTCTGCAGACGTTTCCATGGTCATGTGGCAGGCATGACTAGACACTGCAGCCCAGAGAACACTTGTTACCTTCCCACCGAACTGGTCCCTATTTATCTACTTGCAATCGTAAATGTAAAGGTTTCCCTTGCTCGAAAGCCAGTCGTATCCGACTCTAGGGGTCAGTGCTCATCTCTGTTTCAAATCCAAAGAGCTAGCGCTGTCTGCTTCTGCAGACGTTTCCATGGTCATGTGGCAGGCATGACTAGACACTGCAGCCCAGAGAACACTTGTTACCTTCCCACCGAACTGGTCCCTATTTATCTACTTGCAATCTCTTGCTTTTGAACTGCTAGGTTATAAGTATATATAAAGGTAAAGGTTTCTCTTCCTCGAAAGCCAGTCGTATCCGACTCTAGGGGTCAGTGCTCATCTGTTTCAAATCCAAAGAGCTAGTGCTGTCTGCTTCTGCAGGCATTTCTGTGGTTATGTGGCAGGCATGACTAGACACTGCAGCCCACAGAACACTTGTTACCTTCCCACCGAACTGGTCCCTATTTATCTACTTGCAATCGTAAAGGTAAAGGTTTCCCTTGCTCGAAAGCCAGTCGTATCCGACTCTAGGGGTCAATGTTTATCTCTGTTTCAAATCCAAAGAGCTAGCGCTGTCTGCTTCTGCAGACGTTTCCATGGTCATGTGGCAGGCATGACTAGACACTGCAGCCCAGAGAACACTTGTTACCTTCCCACCGAACTGGTCCCTATTTATCTACTTGCAATCGTAAATGTAAAGGTTTCCCTTGCTCGAAAGCCAGTCGTATCCGACTCTAGGGGTCAGTGCTCATCTCTGTTTCAAATCCAAAGAGCTAGCGCTGTCTGCTTCTGCAGACGTTTCCATGGTCATGTGGCAGGCATGACTAGACACTGCAGCCCAGAGAACACTTGTTACCTTCCCACCGAACTGGTCCCTATTTATCTACTTGCAATCTCTTGCTTTTGAACTGCTAGGTTATAAGTATATATAAAGGTAAAGGTTTCTCTTCCTCGAAAGCCAGTCGTATCCGACTCTAGGGGTCAGTGCTCATCTGTTTCAAATCCAAAGAGCTAGTGCTGTCTGCTTCTGCAGGCATTTCTGTGGTTATGTGGCAGGCATGACTAGACACTGCAGCCCACAGAACACTTGTTACCTTCCCACCGAACTGGTCCCTATTTATCTACTTGCAATCGTAAAGGTAAAGGTTTCCCTTGCTCGAAAGCCAGTCGTATCCGACTCTAGGGGTCAATGCTTATCTCTGTTTCAAATCCAAAGAGCTAGCGCTGTCTGCTTCTGCAGACGTTTCCATGGTCATGTGGCAGGCATGACTAGACACTGCAGCCCACAGAACACTTGTTACGTTCCCACCGAACTGGTCCCTAATTATCTACTTGCAATAGTAAAGGTAAAGGTTTCCCTTGCTCGAAAGCCAGTCGTATCTGACTCTAGGGGTCAATGCTTATCTCTGTTTCAAATCCAAAGAGCTAGCACTGTCTGCTTCTGCAGACGTTTCCATGGTCATGTGGCAGGCATGACTAGACACTGCAGCCCACAGAACACTTGTTACCTTCCCACCGAACTGGTCCCTATTTATCTACTTGCAATGTCTTGCTTTTGAACTGCTAGGTTATATGTATATATAAAGGTAAAGGTTTCTCTTCCTCGAAAGCCAGTCGTATCCGACTCTAGGGGTCAGTGCTCATCTGTTTCAAATCCAAAGAGCTAGTGCTGTCTGCTTCTGCAGGCATTTCTGTGGTCTTATGGCAAGCATGACTAGACACTGCAGCCCACAGAACACTTGTTACTTTCCCACTGAACTGGTCCCTATTTATCTACTTGCAATTTCTTGGTTTTGAACTGCTAGGTTGGCAGGAGCTGGGACAGAGACGGGAGCTCATTCCGTCCTGCAGTACTCGGGAATCGAACTGCTGACCTTCCACCTCCCAGTCAGCGTCTTAGTGACTTGAGCCACTGCAGTCCCATATGTATATATGCAGTACTGTAAAGCTATTTAGATACACTGTATGTCTATAGTGGCTGCACTCTACTCTGGCAGCAGAGGTAGCTCCAGTTGATGGGGCAAACTGTCCCCAGCTAATCAGTGGCATCTCCGCTGCCGGCATGAGATTTCCCATTGATCAGCTGACTGGCGGTATAGAGATGTCCCAGGTAAGCCGATTGGCAGTCACGATGGCATCAGAGATGCTGTGGACCAAATGGTTATGTTCTCCTTCATCAGCTGGAAATCTGTCTGCACTACCAGGGCAGATCAAAGCCACTGATCAGTGAAAACAGACTCCAGCTGATCAAGGGAGACCATTCCTAGCTATCTCAGAAAACAAAACAAAACAAATAAAATACACAGTAGCACTTTAAAGACTAACTGCTATTCCTAGCTAATCACCCACCAGTAATTCTTTTTTAAAAAAATGTTTATTTGAAGAGTCCTAGTGCTATGACACTTTGAATAAATATTTTTTGAAAAAACAATGCACTATAGCAGTAGAGGGGCTCCCACTGATTGGTAGTAACTGGTGTCAGCTGATCTGCAGCTGTAGAGAGATGCAGCAGATCTGTTAATGCTGCCTCTGCCAATCAGCTGTAATCTATGTCACCTCCTGCTGCAAGTTTATCTGGGCTTTCCCAGGTAAACATTAACAGGAGTGGGCACAAAGTCTAAACCAGTGATGGCAAACCTTGGTAGTTCAGGTGTTATGGAACTTCAATTCTCAGATGTCCTGATAACCAGAAGTGCTGATTTAGGCTTCTGGTAATTGAAGTCCAAAGTTCCAGGTACGTGGGGTTTTAATTAGCAATGAAAAGTCACTAGCCTTATAAAAGATCTGCTTCCTGACATGATGTCAGGAAGCAGATCTTTTCTAAGGCTAATGACTTTTCATTGCTAATTAAAATCCCACCTACCTGAAGCTTTGGAACACAACAACAGCTCCTTGGATGCTACAATGACCAAGCTGGATGTGAGTTTCTAGGATCTGTCATATTTTTTTAAAAGGACACTTTTAAAGGACACAGCGAAGGCGGCAAAGGAGGAGCCGGCGAAAGAGGAGCCGGCGGCAAAAGCGTTAGTGGTGGTGGCGGCGGCGGCAAGGCTGGGTGGATTGATGTACCATGGAGAGATAGTTCGGCCCTCGGAGCATCTGATAAAATGTTATCCGGCCCCCGGGCCGAAAAGTTTGGGCACCCTTGCAATAGATGATCCTGTCTGAGGAGACCTTTTTTTCAAGTTAAACACGGCCATCAAAAAAGCCCTTTTCTCCCATAACTACCAACCATACCTCACTTGGCAGGAACACCTGGTGTAGCGCATCTGATGGTGATTTCATGGTCTAGGTGAGAGGAGGCAGTTCTGATAAATTGTAACTGGTCCTAAGGCATTAGGGAATTAATATAATTTTGATTGGATGTTCAGTTGACTGAATGTCAGTGCAGATGAAGAAGTTAGGACATAATACATTCAAAGCATTCAGTCTCAGTTAACAATCTCTGCCCCCACCGAACAACCAGCTCTCACAGACTGCCTTAGAACTATGGAAGCATGCAAGGAGCTACCAGATAACCGTATAACGTGACAAGATTTTTGGAAAAATCTTGTTTCAAATAACATGATTTTAACGTTATATGGAACAAGCGTGTGCGGGGGGGGGGGAGTTGGA
Organism: Furcifer pardalis; assembly: GCA_030440675.1. NCBI lineage: Eukaryota > Metazoa > Chordata > Lepidosauria > Squamata > Chamaeleonidae > Furcifer > Furcifer pardalis. The sequence continues at coordinate 41,295,960 of CP126895.1, read as the reverse complement.
CTGGGTGGAATATCTACCCAGTCCAACCCCACCGTGCCTGCCCGCCGCCCGAAGTTCGGAAAGGGGTAAGATCCTTACCCTTTCCGGACCTCGGGCGGCTTGGAGGACAGCGCGGCTCTGCGGGGGGTTAGCCGGGCATCCGAGCAATTCCCTCAGATGCCCGGCTAACCCCCGCAGAGCCGCGCGTGCACGTCCGAGGTCCGGAAGGGTAAAGATCTTACCTTTACCCTTTCCTGACCTCGGGGGGCTTGGAGGACAGCGCGGCTCTGCGGGGGTTAGCCGGGCATCCGAGGGATTGCGGGAAGGACACTCGCTTCCTCCTGTCACCGCCGCTGCTCCGCGCGCTCACGCCCGAAGTTGCAAACGGGTAAGGATCTTTACCCGTTTGCAACCTCGGGCAGCACGGAGGCTTGTGCGGCCCGGCGGGGGTGACAGAAGGATGCGGGAAGGTCCCTCGCTTCCTCCTGTCACCGCCGCCGCTCCGCGCGCTCACGCCCGAAGTTGCAAACGGGTAAGGATCTTTACCCTTTTGCAACCTCAGGCAGCACGGAGGCTTGCGCGGCGGGGCGGGGGTGACGGGAGGATGCGAGGGACCTTCCTGCATCCTCCCGTCACCCCTGCCCCGCTGTGCAAGCCTCTGTGCTGCCTGAGGTTGCAAAAGGGTAAAGATCCTTACCTGTTTGCAACTTCGGGCGTGCGCGGGCGTGTCGTTCGGGGTTAGGGCAGGATCAATGTATCGAACAACGTTAAAAATCGTATAACATGATGACTCGTGGAACCAAGTCATCACGTTCTACGGGGTACTATTGTATTGCAATTCCATGCATGCCTTCTCAGAATTGAGTTCAGCAGTGCCCACTTCTGGTTAAGTGGGTATATATGCAGTTTTTTGTTGGAGGGTAAGATTGTAGTGCATGCCTACTCAAAATGAAGTCTCACTGAGGTTAGTTGTATTGTTGATAGATTTGTGTTACTTCAGTTCTGTTTACTTTAAATGTAAAACATGTGTTATCATAAATTCTAATCAGAAATATTTTGTAATGTTGAAAGCACAGTATTGTGAAAATAGTATAAAGTCATGATCTGGTAATATAGACACATAGTTTTTAATGTTGTGCAACATATCGGAATAATTACCAATATTTCTGAGGGTATAGAACAGGGGTTCCCAGTTCCCAACCTTTTTATGCTGTGGGCCTGACCATGCCCCTGGACAGCTGAGTGGGCCTGACTGCACACCCTGGAAGTGGATGTGTTTACGACGGCTGTAAATGCACCCAGTTCCACATTTATGACAGGCATGGCTGCGTTTATGCATGCATGGGCAGGTTTTACAGCTGTTGTAAATGTGTCCACTTCCATTTTGGGGTGTGGTGGCAGTGGGCCACATGAAATGGTGCTGTGAGCCATGTCCGGCCCACGAGCCATAGGTTGGGAACCCATGGTACAGAACTAAGTCCATGTAGTATTTTTTTTATTCCTGATTCTTTGTCTATTCATTTTCCTTCAGCTTCTTCTGTAGCTTTTGCAGAATCATGTTAGAAATGAATATGTTTGTGTCTTCAACTGCTGTTCTCTTAAGCCACTGCTGGTCTGCCACAGGTGATATTCTTCTGACCTCTTATTGCATTAACTTTGGGCTTTACTTTCAGTTGTTCCGCATATTACTGATGCCGTTCAAGAATGGGTAATGAACCAAGCAAAGGTTCCTGTTGATTGTGATAAGAGAGAACCTCAGATATGTGTAATTGAAGTGAGTATGAATGTTTCATTTATAGAAGTACACTAGTACCCCGAATAACGTTATGACTTGGTTCCACAAGTCCCGTCGTTATCCGGTTTTTAACGTTGTGCGATACATTGAACACACAATGTTAAAAAAACCCCTGTTTCCCTGGAGGCTGCAGGAAGCGAGAACGTCGGGATTTGAATCCTGACATTTTGGCTTGCTGCTGCCTCCAGGGAGGTGGGGGAACTTTGGAAACAGCTTGGAGCGGGTTTCCCCACCTCCCTGGACCCGGCAGGGGGGTCAGAGACCCCAAAATTGGTAAAAAAAAGTCCGGTTTTTTTTACCAATTTTGGGGTTTCTGACCCCCCCCCCCCCGCCGGGTCCAGGGAGGTGGGCAGACCTGATCCAAGGTGTTTCTGGGCTTCCCCGACGTCCTGAGCCAGTGCAGCAAGCCAGAATGTCAGAGTTCGAATCCCGACATTCTGGCTTGCTGCACTGGCTCAGGACGTCGGGGAAGCCCAGAAACACCTTGGATCGGGTCCCCACACCTCCCTGGACCCAGCGGGGGGGTCAGACACCCCAAAACTGGTAAAAAGAACCAGACTTTTTTTACCAATTTTGGGGGCTCTGACCCCCCCGCCGGGTCCAGGGAGGTGTGGGGACCCGCTCCAAGCTGTTTCCAAAGTTCTCCCACCTCCCTGGAGGCTGCAGCAAAGCAAAATGTCAGGATTCGAATCCCGACGTTCTCGCTTCCTGCAGCATAAAAGCTGGGGGAAGTTCAAAATTAGCGTGGGTCTCTTCAAAATTAGCGCGCATCGGGTCTCCAGGGAGGTCGGGAGACCCGATGCGCGCTAATATTGAACTTCCCCCACCCTCTTTTATGCTGCAGCAAACCAGAATGTCGGGATTTGAATCCTGACATTTTGCCTTGCTGCAGCCTCCAGGGAGGTGGGAGAACTTTGGAAACACCTTGGATCGGGTCCCCACACCTCCCTGGACCCGGCGGGGGGGTCAGAGCCCCCAAAATTGGTTAAAAAAAGTCCGTTTTTTTAAAACCAATTTTGGGGTTTCTGACCCCTCCCCGCCGGGTCCAGGGAGGTGGGCAGACCTGATCCAAGGTGTTTCTGGGCTTCCCCGACGTCCTGAGCCAGTGCAGCAAGCCAGAATGTCGGGATTCGAACTCTGACATTCTGGCTTGCTGCACTGGCTCAGGACGTTGGGGAAGCCCAGAAACACCTCCAGAGAGATCAGAGGACCCGATCTACAGCTGCAGGGTGGCTGGGGAAGCTGACGGGAACTCCCTGTCGGCTTCCCTAGCCACCCGCCCATGCCTCCGCAGCTGTGGGGTGGCTGGGGAAGCTGATGGGGGAGCCCCCCGTCAGCTTTCCAGCCTCCCCACCCCTGCCTCCGTAGCTGCAGGGTGGCTGGGAAGCTGAACGGAGAACCCCGTTCAGCTTTCCAGCCGCCCTGCTGCTAAGAATGACTGTATCGTATAACGTTAAAAATCGCGTTATTCGATACAAGATTTTTCTGAAAATCTTGTAACGTTATGCGGTTTTAGCGCTATACGGTACTCACGTTATACGGGGTATTACTGTATGAGTTAAAGCACCAACTTTATTGTAATCAGAATATAGAGCATTCTTCCTGCATTTTATGCCATCATTCTGAAGGTTTTTCGAATAACTGCAGGGAAATAATCTCACACGATGATTGTTTACTGCTGTGCATGTGGTTTATATTGAAGAAGCAGTTGTAACAATGTAGATCGTTATCAGACATTGACCTGCGTTATTATTATGTCATAGCTCCATAATAATGTTTATTTCTTGTTATCTAATTTTTTAAAAAAGATGAGCTAAAATTGAACTCATTTCCCCTTCACTTTGCTCAAATTGACTAACTGCTATTGTCTTTCAGCTGGGAGGAACCATTGGAGATATTGAAGGAATGCCTTTTGTAGAAGCCTTCCGACAATTTCAGTTTAAAGCCAAAAGGGAGAATTTTTGCAATATCCATGTCAGTCTTGTACCACAGGTAAAGTCTCCTCATGTGGTATATTGTTTTTCCCCATTTGAAGTAGGGAATCAGACCTATAAGAGGTGTGTTTAAAGACTGTGAATGAAGGAGGGCAAGTAAAGCAAAAAATAAATAAATGAGAATGAAAGAGAGTGGTCTAGCCTTTTCTCTTTCCTCACAATTCAGTTGATTTCTACCATAGGTTTTTTATAAACTCAGTGACTAATATGCTCAGACATTTGTCTAATTTTTTTAAAAAAATTACATTTGGCAGTGAGAAATCCTTTTTTAAGGTTGTATGTTTCTAAGAAAGATCTGAGACTCTAAAGAAGATTCTGACAGGAATATGTCTTCAGCCATAAACTACTTGTAGATAAGTTAGTGAATTTGAATTTTTTTTTTTTTAGTATTTATGGAAGATTGTTTTCAGCCTTTGCAAGGAAGTTCAGTGAGAGCATATGTTGTGCTTTTAACAAGGTGATTCCTCTACATTACTTCCTGCTTATATGTTTGTAAAATAAGCAGTTGAACCAGAGAAACAGTTGCTTTGGTATTTTCCATTAATATGTTTGTTTATCAAATTTGTAACCTACTTTTTCATAAATGATTTTAAACAGAGCAAATGTTTCATTCTTATGCTTCAGCTCAGTATGACAAAAATTGGGGCAAACAAATATAAGTTTTTTGGGGTATTTGGTTTGGATGAGCAAAGGAGACAGTAGACATGGAACATGCATACAACACATAAATAACAACGTGTCAAGTCACCGGAATCATCTGTAACACCACTTTCAAACTTTCTTGTTCCCTTGAATCTAATCAGTAGATGGAAGGAAAATTGTTTCCTCAACAACGCGGGTTACAGTGTTTTGCTGATTTAGACTTGCATAAGTGAGTCTTTGAAGCAAATTTCTGCTCATTGACAAGATGTTGATTATTTTCCTGGATAGACACAGCATGCTATTTTAGACTTATAATCCAAGAATCTATCCCCTATAACAGTGGTGGCAAACCTTTTAGAGACTGAGTGCCCAAACTTGGCTGTGCTGCACTCTCACACCACATGTGAACTGCCCACCTTACCCCAGACAGGGGAAGGAGGAAGCATTTCCATTGGGCTGCTGGGCAGAGGGGTGGGGTGAACTCTGTGCTGGGGGAGGGAGGAAGTGCTCCCATTGGGCTGCTGGGCAGAGGGGCAGCATGAACTCTGCACTGGGGAGACTGCATGCGTGCCCACAGAGAGGGCTCTGAGTTCCCCCTCTGACATGTGTGCCATAGGTTCACCACCATTGCCCTATAAATTTATAAGGATTGGCACCCAGTGACATGACAACCCTAATCACTGAGATATAATTTAACAAAACGTACCACAACAACAAACAAATTGAGGGCATGCATTAACTGATGGTGGAGAAAAATATCTGAAATGTGTGTTTTTTTTTTAAATTTCAGCCTAATGCTACTGGTGAACAGAAGACAAAGCCAACCCAAAACAGTGTTCGGGCTTTAAGAGGACTTGGATTGTCTCCGGATTTGGTGAGTTTGATAAAATCTACAGCAGTGTGTTAGGCTAGAAAGTCAGTATTAGGATGATGTGGGACAATGTGAGTTTGTACTTGTTTCTATAATTTGTTAATTAAAAATAAGCAAATTAGAGAAACTTATGAAAACATATAAGATATCTGAAGCATTTAATGCAGTTGTATAAGATTATACAAAACTCTGTAAGAATTCATTACCAAGATCAGGCTGTTTTAAAATTCCATCCAGATACCTAATGTGGTACTACCTCTTGCATAAAGCCAGATGTTTTGACTTTCCACTTGTATATATTCTTTGGCCTAAAACTGTACACCTCTTATTGTGTCTGTTTGGTTTATATACCTAAGCAGAATGGAGCATAAACTAAAGAGTATAAGTAATACAGGCACACACAGGTTATTTGCTTAAGATTCTTATTCTGCATTTTTGGCTCTTCATGCTGTGGGTGTTTTTCAGTTTAGAAAGTTTTTGTCAAAATCAGCTGAAAGATATTGTACAGCTATGCCATTATTTCTTAATGGATTTTTGAGAAAGAAATAGGGTGGAGAAGAAGAGGTACAATGAGATTACATTAAAATACAGTAAAACCCTGACTTATATTTTATTTATTTATTTATTTATTTATTAAGTTACATATAAGTTATTTTATTGAGTTACATAAAATTCGATTTACATAATGATTTTGTGCTAAAACCATGACCCGATTTACACGATTTCCTATGGGTTTGCTTTGATTTACATTTTAAAAAAATCATTTTTCCTATTGGTTTGCTTTGAGTTATGTAAAAAAAATTTTCCTATGGGTTTGCTTCGAGTTACATAAAAAACCGATGTAAGCAAGAACCTATGGAACAGACTTTTTATGTAAGTAAGGGTTTTACTGTATTGCCATCATAACTGAATCCTGTTTGAGAAAGGCATTAGATTTGCAGGTGTGAAATTTCCTGAGATTCTGCTACAAACACACTAAGCTTTGCTTGCACAGGATTTGCCCATACAGTAATACAGTACCTCGGATAACGCTAAGACTTGGTTCCACAAGTCTTGGTGTTATCCGATTTTTAGTGTTATCCGATGCATGTTAAAATTCTATGGGATGTATCAGATAACGTTAAAGCTCCATAGAGATACATTGTAAACGCACAGACTTTAGCGGTTGTTATCCGATACATCCCATAGGACCTTAACGTTATTCGATGCAATTCTCCTCCCCAGATTACTTAACGTTATGCAATTTTAGCGTTATCCGAGGTAAACATTATCCGAGGTATTACTGTACTTATTTCAATATTTTCAGCACAATATACTTGGAACAATTTATACTGGAGCCTTTGAATTTCTGTCTTGGTGATCAAACACTGCATTGGTGACCCTATGCCTATGATGGTGAACCTTGGCACTCTAGGTGTTCTTGGACTTCAATTCCCAGAAGCCCAAGTCTCTATGAATCCACACAAATTGGTATACTGCACGTACAAGTAGTAAACCCATTTGTGTGGATTCACAGAGACGTGGGCTTCTGGGAACTTGAGGTCCAAGACCACCTGGAGTACCAAGGTTCACCATCACTGCCCTATGCACTAGGAATATTTTATGAATTAGGAAAATGGACTCAATGAAGAACCAGTAAGAGTGGAAGGTGCTCCCAAGGCGGACTTAGATACTTAGGCAGTTCTAAAACAAATTTCAGAGTATGTTGTTGTGGATGTATAGCAGAAGTTATACTAGGTTAAATGTGAGAAATGAGTGTTTCTTTTCAAGTTGTTTATTGAGAGCCTGACTTCTTTTTTATAAGGAAAAATTACACTTTAAAATCTATTTAATCAGGGTTTTTTTTAAGGGAAGAAAAATTTGGTTCTGTAAATTGGTTTCTACATTATGTTTGCTAATCTGTGGGTCTCTATGTTTGACAGATAGTGTGCAGAAGTACCAAGCCAATAGAAATGGCTGTAAAAGAAAAGATCTCGATGTTTTGCCATGTAGAACCTGAACAGGTTTGTGGACTATCTAAGAATCGTAACCATATTCTCATCTGTAACTATTTTCTAGGTGTTTTCCCTTCATTTTATTCTCATGGGGGAGAATATTTTGGATTGTGGCAGCTTACGTGTAGCTGATTGCTGAGAGAATACTAAAGAACAAAAATTTTCTGAAGGAATTATTTTCAATGGTTAACTGATCTCCTGATTTTATTTTATAATGATCTCTGTGATGTTTTACTTTTTAAAAATTAATCACAAAGAAGTGTGGCAATTTAATCATGACATGGGGATGTTTTTTAAAAAGTTATTTATATCCCAGCAGAGGTCACTGTTGCATTTTTAAACAAAGACAGCAAATGTTTAGTACTATAAGTGACCAATTGTGAGGGGGGGGGGATTGCGAACCCTGATTTATTTTTTAAGCGAGTTTTTGGTTGGTTTTATTTGTTAAGTGAAGCGAACATTCAGAGAAAATTCTGCTCTTTAAGCGAGGCACTCTTTAAGCGAGGCACTCTTTATGCAAGGTTTGTCTGTATTAAAGATTGTACAGCTACCAAGTAGAATAAAATGGTTTCAGGAACATTATTTCCAGTGCATACACTTGTTTCCTAAATTGTTATTTGAAGGAAAGTTGGGGCTTCACAGTGTGAAAGTATCACAATCATCAAGGTTAGTAATTTTTTCCTATTGGGATTACCAGAAAGATTTAATAACTTTTTTTAGTATGGGGGGGGGGGATAGTGGATTACCAGTTTATTATAAGATCATGTACAGCACAATTCAATGCAAATCAAATTGGAAGAAAGCTGTTCTGAGGCTTTGCCGATTAGTGTGCCTAGATATACACATGTAGAAATAAGAAAACAGCTATGTTTTGTGATAATATGAAAGCATTTTCTTAGAAAAGGTGTTTGAGTTACAGGAAGAGAATCATCCAAGCGAACAATATTCTTGGGCTTGCATATGATTGTTAGTGAATACTTCGGGGCACATAGAAAGAGTCTCCTTGGAGATTGTGGTAATTTTGAACCACAGTTGGGCGTACCCCAGGCAACGGTAACCTTGTGCCAGCTAATCTTTCTCACACTAGGTTAGGCGAAAGGAACTACAAAATGAATTCATCAAAAGGTGGCTTCATTTTGGCAGTTTAAAGTCTGACCTAGACATGAAAGAAGAAGTGAATATTTCTTCAGTTTGGTCATTGGTTACCTGAATATTTTTTCCAGTTGTTCCACAATACAGAACTTAGATGGGTGATCTCTGGAGGCCCACAAGCTGCGTAGACTCACTCCGATATTTTGAAAGAGCTGCTTCCCATTAGTATTTCCTCCTCGTATTTCTCTTATGTGTGAAAAAAAAAACCTTTGGTGCCCAATTAAAACACTTTGGAAGATTGGGGAGATTCTTCTTCCATGCCTGGGCCAGATGTGAAACTGCCAAAATGAAGACACCTTTTGATGAGTTTATTCTGCAGTTCCTTCACCTGATCTAGTGTGAGAAAGATTAGCCGTTACCATTACCAGGGTATGTCTGATTGTGGTTTTAAAATGCCACAATCTTCAAGGAGCCTCTTTCTGTGTATGCCATTGGGGAGATTAGTTCTAGGTGTTTCTCAGGATATAACATTATTGCCCCACCAGTCCCCACAGGACACAAATTCCAGCCCTTTAAAAAAAAAGGTACATGTAAGTTTTGCAGAGCCCCAGGGCTTCATGTTGTCTGTGCCCTTCCCAGTATGACATATGAAAACATAGATCTAATATTATGTTGAAAAACATCCCCCTCTAATGAAGCAGTCATGTTTGAGTATTTATTTTTGGACTCTGCTGTTTAATCTCATCTACCACTAATGAGGATTCAGCTCAGTTTTACTAATTGCAAGTAAATGTGTGTGAAGAATGTGACTTTAAATAGTAATACTGACCTTGAGAACATTCCTTGAAATAAACACCTGCCAGCCTGCAAATGTTAGAACTGTGTTTTTGCCTCTCAGCTTGATTAAGTTTGGAACTGGCATACCTTGTCTGCCCTCTTGCCCTGTACTTTCTCTGCCCATTTTTCATCTCTTCTGACAACCGATTATAGTTAGCAGAGGAGTTCTGCCAGAAGATAATATGGTCGGTAGATGTCTTGAGACCAGCCAGGAGAAGAGCAGTTCTTTGGAAAGAGATGCTTCTGCTTTATTATAGCCTGCTAGAACTAGTGCATCTTTTCAGTTAGGACTGTACTGTTATTCCTTGTTTTGTCTGTTTAGAATTGCTAGAGATGTTGTGGATACTGTGGGAGCATAGACTTAATGTGAGGTAACAAGTATAGCATTACACACAGGGGTGCTCCAAACTGTTCTTGGACTTCAGTTCCCATAAGCGCTGATCAGCACATCTGGGAACTGAAGTCCAAGAATAGCTGGAGCACCAAGTTTGACCACCCTTGCATACAGTAATGTTTCTTTTTTGAGTTGGTTGGTTGTGTTTATGTCCGCATTATATTTAATAACTGCAACTTATGTATAACATGTAAAAATATGTCAATTTCTTAATTCATATATCAGTAATCGAAAGTCATATTTCCTAGGTAATATTTATTCATGATGTTTCTTCCACCTACCGGGTACCAATTCTGTTGGAACAACAAGGCATTATTAAGTATTTTAAAGAGAGATTGAACTTGCCAATTGATGACCAACCAAGTGAACTTCTTCTGAGATGGAAAAAAATGGCAGATAGGTAATGTCTCATTTGTTTCATTATTTCACATTGTCACAACCCGTTGCCTGCATGAGCAAAGGGTTCTTATCAAATTTATCTGTGTGTAACTGGTAAAGCTACTCCTTAAATATCTCATTTATTTTGCAAGTCTTATTAGGGTTGCTATAAAATCAGTTCCAACTTGACATCATATAACTAGATATCAAGCTCACATTATTTCTGCAAGGGATTTTTTTTTGCAGCCCTTAGCAATAGGCCAAAATGTTTAATTCTGGTGAAGATAATTCATTCATTCATTCAATTTCTATACCACTCATCTAATTTAAATGTTACTCTTGGGGGTGATCATAATAAATAAAAAATATATAATAGAAAACCTCCCCACACCCTGTAGCTGTAAAAATATATTCTTTATCTAGCACAAAATGACCCAAGAACAGACAGCAATAGACTGATCAGTTAACTTGAAAGCAGGGTATCTACAGATATTTTCTTTAAAAGTTCTGCTTTAGCCAAGTTCTGAAATACAGAAAGGAATGATACCCCAGATGTAACAAACATACTAAGGAATTGATAACTTTTGTTGCCTTTTAAAGGTATCCAGAATTTTCTCCAAAAGGCAGACCAATTTGAGTGTCTCTGCCCTGGTTATAATAGAGCTACTGTACTAGCAATCTGAGTTACAGCCCTCAATAGATATTTAGGCCCATTCATGTCTATAATAATTTTGTCAGTCAACAAAAATAAGAAAAATTGTTTGTTTTCTTTGTGTACATTGATTAATAACTTCTGTTGCCAGGTATGAGAGAATGCTGAAGACATGTTCTGTGGCCCTGGTTGGCAAATATACAAAACTGAGTGATTGCTACGCATCCGTTTTCAAGGCCTTAGAACATTCAGCTTTAGCAATAAACCACAGACTCGATTTAATGGTGAGAATTAATATTTTCTGCTTTTAAAAAATTTCTTTGGGTTCTCCTTCTTTCTTAGGAGGCTTATATATTTGATAGCTTGGTTTCTTTTTGCAGACGTTGCACGGGAAAAAGTACAGTTAGGACTTTATGGCCAAAAACTTGTTCCTTAGCATAGTAAGTTGCACTAGAGAAGGCCCATTGAATCAGTGGAGATTTGGTAATTCAACTCCTCTGTAAGTTCCATTAATTCAAATAGGCCTGCTTTAGAGTAGAAAATAGCAATTAAGAGTAAGTCCATTGAAATTAATGAAACTTGTGGAGGAGTTGACTCACCAAATTCCCCACAGATTCAGAGGAACTACTCTAGTGCAACTCGCTACACTTGGCAACTGGGCTTCAGACATTTAGCAAAGAACACTGTACAAGGTGGGTTTTTTTTAAGTTACAGTAATTTTTTAAACTAGATTATTCCCACTGTAAAGGGAGCTGCATACATGTCACTAACAACTATTTATTGGCCAGAATCCTATTGGTGTAGCTTTTGCAGGTAGGGCTGATGATGTCATCAGCAGTAACCTTTTATCTTTAATTAGACGTTTCCTATCCCACCCCCACAACCCGGGTTTTGAGGCTCCCCTAGGGGTATGTTTTCAACCTGGAGAAGCTTATGGGAGTCTCAGGATATTTTTTTTTTTTTGGGGGGGGGGGGAGACTTTAATATAAAATCTTTCCCATTCTGAGGATCTCAAACATTATAAATTGAAATACTGACAATATAATAAATTCTCAAAGCAATAATGAAAGTTGGACAGCAGATGGCTTCACATTTTGTTTTGTGTGGTGCTGTTTAAAAACAAACCAAGCATTTTTGACCATAAACATAAAAGTAACTCTGTCTCATTATTTTACTCAGATAATTTAAAAATAATATAGTTGTGCAGGATTAATTAGTAAAAAAAAAAAGGATGCTTAGATCACAACCAGAGGAACCTCTGTGTTATGGGGAAGAATGTAATTTTCTGAAATGAAATTTTTATTGGAAATGTCATTTGGCTTCATTAGTAATAGACCATAAATGTTGTATATATTGTTGTAATTTCACCCAGAGTCGTTCGTTTGAATGGGGCGGCAATATATAAATTTGAATAAATAAATAAATAAATAAAAGAACGTTTCTTACTATTAAAAGAATTCTATTTTACTGTGTATGTAATTGTTTGAAATAGTGTCCATGTGTTTTCTCATTTAGTATATAGATTCAGCAGATCTTCAACATAGTACAGAGGCTGAGAATCCAGTTAAATTCCACCAAGCCTGGCAAAAACTTTGCAAAGCAGAGTAAGTAGAATCCATTTCTTCAGGAGAGAGGGGGTAACTTTAAAGGTTTACAGTTTTATTATCTTATAGTGTATTGTCATTTGTTTTTTATTATTATTATTTACACTAGTACATCGGATAACGTTAAGGCTTGGTTCCACAAGTCTTAACATTATCTGGTTTTTAATGTTGTCTGATGCATTTATCCCACAATGTTAAAAAAAAGCTGGTTCAAACCCCCCAACCCAAAGGTTAAAAGGCAAAGGCAAAAGAGATTCGCCCTGCCTCCCCTGCTGAAACAACAGGGTGGGCAGGGTGAATCACTCGCTGTTAGCCTTTGTGTTGGGGGTAGAACATGGGTGCAGGTTCAACCCCTGAACCAAAGGCAAAGGCAGAGAGATTCGCCCTGCCTTCCCTGCTGAAACAACAGGGTGGGCAGGGCGTATCCCTTGCTGCTAGCCTTTGCCTTTGGCTGTAGAAACGCAAACCTAACAGCAAGCAATCTCAACTTTGGGGAATTTGAGGCAAACATTTGCAACGTTATCTTAACGTTGTGCGACGCAAATGTTTTTCTCAAATTCTCCAACGTTATCCCATTTTAGCATTACCCGATGCAAACGTTATCCAAGGTAACACTGTACTTATTTTTCAAAAGTGCTGTGCAAAGATGTCCTGATTTGACATATAATCAAATTAGAATCTACCTGTTTTTATATACAGCACTTGTGTTTTGAAAATTACCATTATCATTGGTATCATCATCATTATAAAACATACATTTCTGCTAAACTGTCCCAAGAATAGCTGGAGCACCAAGGTTGACTGTTATGGGGTGGTATATCGGTATGATTGCTTTGCTTCTATACTGTATCTTTCATCACAAGTTTCTCATTCTTTGCTTGGTCCATCTGGAAGTTCTATTGAACAAAAATCTGTTCTGAGGATGTAATGCAACAGTCTATATTATCTGCAAAAGTGCACTCCAGGATTCCACCACAATTCTTCCCCTCCCTCTTTAATTAAAAAATATGTTCAGATAACACAATGGAACTTGTGTTTAAACCTTCAGAGAAGTACAGGATTGCAGTCTAAATCATCTAACTTACAGCTTATTCTCGCTTGTGGTTGAATTCTGTATTTTATTCCAGTTGTGTTTTGGTTCCTGGAGGATTTGGACAAAGGGGAACAGAAGGAAAACTTCAAGCCATTTCATGGGCACGGAAAAAGAAGAAGCCATTTCTTGGTAAGACAAGTAGAGTAGGAATGAACTGATTTCAGTTTTGTGTAGTTTTTTTTATTACTCCTTTTTTGTTTGAAGGTATGGTCCCTTTGCTTCACCTTTACATTTATTCAGCTTTACATTTATTCATGTCCAGCTTGCAATTAGAGGTTGATATATCACATTATCCCAGTTGTGGGATTCCTTAGAGCTTCATGCCTGAGCAGTCGTGTGTAAATTAAGCCCACGGTTACTGCTGATAATTAATCACAAAACAAAGGAAGCTATTTTGGTAAAGTCTACAAGTGAGAAAACCTAGTGCGTAGAAAGACTGATCTCTCCTTCCACTTTAGGAGGCACAATTCTAGAGAAGGAATGGGGCTTCTTGTGTAGTTTGACCTATAGTCTTTCATTATCAGTTAAAGAAAGCATCCTGAATACGCATTCTAATGCAGGGGTGCCCAAACTACAGGCCATGGGCACGTTTTAATTCCACTTCCAGGAGCGGCAAGGCTGGCGTGGGCTGGATGAATTGGTGTCAGGGGGCTGGATCTGGCCCACAGGCCCTAGTTTGGGCACCCCTTGTTTAAGCAGAGAAAATATGGCATCCTAAAAACCTATCTCATCATGTTGCAAAACAGATTGTAAGGCGTATTTTACTTCTGCTTCTGGTGGGAGAAACCACATGAGCGGCCTGCTGAACCACGTGACTGGCCCACAGCCCAAAACTTTTGGGCACCCCTGTTCTAATGGATCAGGCCATGACTCAGCTAACCTAGCAGTATTTGTAAAAAAAAAAAACTTGGTTATCTAACATAGAGCCTATGGTAAAATGTGTCTGTTTCTGCTCTATTGTTTTCAGTCCTTGATGAATATTTTCATTGTACAGTCTGATTCTGTTCATGCCTACTCGCACATAAGGTTCATTGATTTCAGGGAGACTGATTCCATCAAAAAAGTCCTGCTCAGAAAGAGTGGGTCAAAGCAAGTTCCTTGGAAACACACCTGCTATTTGATAACCAACCACCAAAGCAGAGATTGAAATCAAGGCATAACTTCCTCACAAACTCTGCCCCTCTGAGCAACCAGCCCCCACAGGCCACCTTAGAACTATGGAAGGCGAGCAAGGAGCTACCAGATAACCTGGCAGAACCACATGACTCTCTACCGCCTGGCCAAGAACAACCATGGCCTGTATGGAAAGCTTTAAACAGACTGTGTGCTGGGGTAGGAAGATCAAGGGCTAATCTGAAAAAGTGGTGCTTCCCTGTAGACAACAGTCTGTGTGAATGTGGAGAAGTAGAAATTATCTCCCATATGATACAATACACACAGTGCCCCTCAATGGGCACTGAGGAGGACCTTATGTTGGCAAGAGGAAATGCTGTTGATGTGGCCAGATATTGGGCAGATGTCATCTAATTCCTGTTAATTTTAGCTTTGTATGTTATTATACGCTAGTGGTGCATCTTAGATGAAGAAAGAGAGAAAGGGAGACTGATTTATGTCAGGGATGAATTAGAGAAAACAAGGAAACTCTCTGATCAGTTTTTCCATCATTCTGTAAGAAGCTTTCATTTAAAATCCAAATCCAAGTTATAACCCTGATACCTGTAGAGATGACTAAATTTTTGTGGCAAATATGTCTGTTGGACAAAG
This sequence comes from Furcifer pardalis, assembly GCA_030440675.1. NCBI lineage: Eukaryota > Metazoa > Chordata > Lepidosauria > Squamata > Chamaeleonidae > Furcifer > Furcifer pardalis. The sequence continues at coordinate 41,280,871 of CP126895.1, read as the reverse complement.
TGGTCACCCAGTGTAGAAAGTGTATAAACTTGGTGGAATATTTGAGACATTTAAAACATAGAGGGTCACTATTTTGGCTGTTATATGTGATATCTGACTGAGCACATAGAGATTTGAATTAAAACCCAATGAGTGCACAATGCAAAGTTCACTGCAAAGAAGTCGGTTGTGGAATTATCTCTTTTGAGTGGGGACTCATCCCTTTTTTGTTGTTGTTGTTCAGCCAGAAGGAATATTTTACATTTGGTCTGATCAGGCTGACATTGCTTTTACCCGATTTCTGCCCAGTATCTTCCTCTGGTCTGATGCAAAGGGACACTCATCAGGGTATCAGTTTAGTATCCTTTGTCTCTGAACACTGTCTTTAAAGAAGATGTTTCAACTCCAGGCTGGAAGAGAGTTTCAATAGGGTACTTAGGAAACTAAATTAAAAAGAGTGGTGGAAACTTCCAATTATCATCTTTGCCTCTTATCAAGGGGAGGCTCTTTGGTGCTCAGTGCAAACACAGATATATGTCTATGTTAACTCCTGCAAACTGTTGGTCATCTGGATGACTACAGAGATTTCACCTGAAGAAGGCAGTTCGAAAACCTGTGGATCACAGTGAATCAAACAAGATTTTAACCACTATGTAGCTGCAACCTTAACTGATGTGTCAGTTATAATGGGTATATTAATTTAATATACAATTTAGGATTTTATTTTTCAAATTTAAAATTAAGGGTTTTTTTTTTTAAATAAACATGGTTAAGTTCCACAAGTGGAAAAAAACTAGATCTTTAGTGAAATTTTTGCAAGCAGTTTCTATTATTTTATGACTTTAGAAACTATCTATAGGAGCAATGTCTGACAGTTGCTATTGAGGTTTGAAGTCCTATACATGCTATGTAAGTTGTAAACATTCATAAATTACTCCAGAGGGACTGCTGATTCTCAAGATCCATGGTAGTTGGCCAAAAACTAACCTTTCGATCTTGAGATCCCAGAGTCAGGGCCCTAGGCAGTGAATATGAAACAATAATTCTCCAGCTGAACAATAAGGTTTCCCCCAGTAACAACTGGCATGGAATAAAGAGAATGCCCTAAGGCAAATCAGCTTTTTACTTTTAAAATAAAAGACCCAAGTAACAGGGACTATAGAAAAATCATTTCTGGGCGGGATACCAATTGGCCACATTGAGACTTTCCTGTTGGCTACACACAGAAATCTATGGAAAATTTGAAGGTACAGTAATACCCCGTATAAAGCGAGTACTGAATAGCATGAAAACCGCATAACGTTACAAGATTTTCGGAAAAATCTTGTATCGAATAACGTGATTTTTAACGTTATACGATACAGTGGTTCTTAGCAGCAGGGTGGCTGGAAAGCTGAACGGGGTTCTCCGTTCAGCTTCCCAGCCACCCTGCAGCTACGGAGGCAGGGGTGGGGAGGCTGGAAAGCTGAAGGGGGGCTCCCCCATCGGCTTACCCAGCCACCCCACAGCTGCGGAGGCATGGGCGGGTGGCTAGGGAAGCCGACAGGGAGTCCCCGTCAGCTTCCCCAGCCACCCTGCAGCTGTAGATCGGGTCCTCTGATCTCTCTGGAGGTGTTTCTGGGCTTCCCCGACGTCCTGAGCCGGTGCAGCAAGCCAGAATGTCAGAGTTCGAATCCCGACATTCTGGCTTGCTGCACTGGCTCAGGACGTCGGGGAAGCCCAGAAACACCTTGGATCGGGTCCCCACACCTCCCTGGACCCAGCAGGGGGGTCAGAAACCCCAAAATTGGTAAAAAAAAGTCCGTTTTTTTTACCAATTTTGGGGTCTCTGACCCCCCCGCCGGGTCCAGGGAGGTGGGCAGACATGATCCAAGCTTTTTCTGGGCTTCCCCGATGTCCTGAGCCAGTGTAGCAAGCCAGAATGTCAGAGTTCGAATCCCGACATTCTGGCTTGCTGCACTGGCTCAGGACGTCGGGGAAGCCCAGAAACACCTTGGATCGGGTCCCCACACCTCCCTGGACCCAGCAGGGGGGTCAGAAACCCCAAAATTGGTAAAAAAAAGTCAGTTTTTTTTTTACCAATTTTGGGGTTTCTGACCCCCCCCCCCCCCCCGCCGGGTCCAGGGAGGTGTGGGGACCCGATCCAAGGTGTTTCTGGGCTTCCCCGACGTCCTGAGCCAGTGCAGCAACCCAGAATGTCAGGATTCGAATCCCGACATTCTGGCTTCCTGCAGCATAAAAGAGGGTGGGGGAAGTTCAAAATTAGCGCACATCAGCTCTAGGGAGGTCGGGAGACCCGATGCGCGCTAATTTTGAACTTCCCCCACCCTCTTTTATGCTGCAGCAGCAAGCCAGAATGTCGGGATTCGAATCCTGACATTCTGGGTTGCTGCACTGGCTCAGGACGTCGGGGAAGCCCAGAAACACCTTGGATCAGGTCCCCACACCTCCCTGGACCCGGCGGGGGGGTCAGAGCCCCCAAAATTGGTAAAAAAAACGTCCGTTTTTTCTACCAATTTTGGGGTTTCTGATCCCCCCGCTGGGTCCAGGGAGGTGTGGGGACCCGATCCAAGGTGTTTCTGGGCTTCCCCGACGTCCTGAGCCAGTGCAGCAAGCCAGAACATCGGGATTCGAACTCTGACATTCTGGCTTGCTGCACTGGCTCAGGACGTCGGGGAAGCCCAGAAACACCTTGGATCAGGTCTGCCCACCTCCCTGGACCCGGCGGGGGGGTCAGAGACCCCAAAATTGGTAAAAAAAACGGACGTTTTTTTTTACCAATTTTGGGGTCTCTGACCCCCCCGCCGGGTCCAGGGAGGTGGGGAAACCCGCTCCAAGCTGTTTCCAAAGTTCTCACACCTCCCTGGAGGCAGCAGCAAGCCAAAATGTCAGGATTCAAATCCCGATGTTCTCGCTTCCTGCAGCCTCCAGGGAAACAGGGCTTTTTTAAACATCGTGTGTTCAATGTATCGCACAACGTTAAAAACCGAATAACGACGGGACTTGTGGAACCAAGTCATAACGTTATTCGGGGTATTAGTGTACCATTTGTTTCTGAAAGAAAACTAATATTGTTCCCAATAATCTTGTTAAACAGTCTTCTTCTAAATTGCCATAAGAGAAAAATTATACAATACAATATTTTAAATATACATATTTTATTTTATAATGTAAACATATCCATTACCCTCAATAATACATGCAATGGTGAATTCTATAATAAGATTGCTAATGAAATAGTAGTACAGTTGTACCTCGCTTAAAGAGCATAATGCATTCCACAGGATTGCTCTTTAAGCGAGTTTGCTCTTGAAGCAAAACACCATTGTAAGTGACTAATTTGGGGGGGAGGGAAATTGTGAACCCCGATTTATTTGTTAAGCGAGTTTTTGGTTGGTTTTATTTGTTAAGCGAAGTGAACATTCAGAGAAAATTCTGCTCTTTAAGCGAGTTACTCTTTAAGCGAAGCGCTCTTTATGCGAGGTTTGACTGTATCTGCATCATCAGTAATTTGACTGGATATTTAATCTTGGATTATTAATTTTAAAAGCTAACCTGTTGGCTACATGTGGAGAAGCATAATGCGTCTTAAAGTACAGTTAAGTGTACACTTCTTTATGTATTTGGAAACAGGACCCCTCATTAATTTAACATTCTATTCATCTGTGGTTATGCAGTCTCAGTCCGACACAATGTAAACCATCTTGACTAGCGTGACTGTACAAAACAGAAGTAAATAATGGCTGAAATCCTATTGTTTAGTGTAGCAAACTGCAACTAGAGGTGGCCCATGGAATCAGTGGGGGTTTGGTTAGTCTGTTCCTCCATAAATTACATTGATTCAGTGGGCCTTCTTTAGTTGTAGCTTTCTATGTTCATCACCAGAAGTTTTGCCAAAATGTTGTGACATATGTTTGTAAATAAGTCAATTAATGGCCACATAACAGTTCAAAAGACTCATGACAGTGATCTATGCAACATGAATTGGAAGCTGTTTTTAAACATGTTGTATTGGCCAAGCTGCCTGGTAATGCCCAGAGTTGTAGTGAGACGCAACTAAAGGATACCACTATATAAGAGACTTGTCTAATGTAACTTCAGGTATAAAACTTCATGGCCAAAATTGTGCTGATCATGGTATCTTAGTGGAAGTTTTAGGAATTGTCAACATACACATGAGTCTCCGTTATGTATAGTGGACTCTTTTATCCTTGAAGTAGTTAAAGGTGTCAGGGATCATTACCTGGAATTGACAACATTTGGGCTGTGGTACTCATTTATTTCTTAATTTTTCTGTTCCTTGCAGGAGTTTGTTTGGGGATGCAACTGGCAGTGGTAGAGTTTGCAAGGAACTGTCTAAACTGGAAAGGTATATTTCCTTCTATGAACTAGTCGAGTTAAAGTAGGAGGAGGTGAGTCTTAAGGGCTGATTTTCTGCCCCAGAGGCTGCATTGCCTATCCAAATGCCAAAGAAGAAGAAAATCTGTTTCTGGTTTTGAAAATGGACGTTTGGGGTATTAAATGGTGTGGAAAGGCCTTGTGACCTTTTTGAAAGCTATGCCAGTGGTCTTTGGGGCTTCTAAAAGCTACAATTCAGTTTTTTTTTGTTACTAGATTTAGGAGAACTGAGGAAGGGGCAGAACCCATGAAAATAGCATTGTGGGGTCCTCAGGTGGCCGTGGGTGGTACTCTACTCACCCCTGCTGAAGAAGATAAGCTGAAATCCTGACAACTGAAGCAAAATGTCCTTGGGCATTAACAGTTGTAGGATCCAGATACTCTTTTGAATATCTGCTTATCTGCAGTTGGTAAAATTTGCTTTTCACATAAAATATAGAAATTAATTTTGAGCTTGATATAATTTACTGTTTCCATTAGCTTTTCAAGCTCATTAAAAAAGTTGGAAACTAGTGTAACTTTTTAAAGCAAGTGAATATGTGCAATCTAAAATGCATATAATTCCCCTGCTTCCCAAATATTTTATTGATCACTGTGCCCAAAGTGTCTTTCTGAAAAGACCAAAACACTGTGGCCAGAATCCTGTTTCCGTTTGTTTAAGGCTTTTATAACTTGCCTGGTGCTTCACCAATTATAGCTATAGTTGGCGACAAATTATGCAGTTCTTAAGGAAACACCAGTAGGATTCTGGCCTATATCAAGTGTAACTTTAATGCTGGTTAGTGTCATGTAAGTGAGTGCTATTCATATTCAGTGGCACTTTCTCATAAGTACAGTAATCTAATCTAATTTACAGTCATACCTCGCATAACGAATTTAATTTGTTCTGCAAGGCTGTTCGCTATGCAAGTTTTTTGCTACGTGAAACAGACTCGCATAGCAAAAATTCCTATGGAAAAACTCGCATAATGAGCTTTTATATGAGGAAAACTTATATAGCAAAATGTTTTTCATTATGTGAGTTTTCCCCATAAAAATGCTCGTTATGCGAGTTTTTCCATAGGGAAAGTCCGACTCGCATAGCGAAAATTTTCATTATGCGACTCGGACTCGCATAGCAAAAATTATCATTATGTGAGTCGTACCGGTTTGGAAAAAACCTGTTCGTTATGCGAGTTTTTTGCTAAGCGAAATGCTCGTTATGCGAGGTTCGACTGTATATTGTTGAAATTGAAATTTTTAAAGAACCCTTAAATTCACAGAGCTGATACATGCAGCAGAATAATTAAACTAAATGACTGGCTAATGTTTTAAAATGTTATTTTATAGATGCCAATTCTACAGAATTTGATCCAGATACAAAAAACCCCATTGTAAGTATTTTTCTTTTTATATTTTAATAGATACTGGGTTGGATCCAGTTTCACCTGCGTTTAGATTAGCACCATTTAGCTCAATTTTTAATTCATTAACACGTAATTATTTCAGTGGGCCTCCTGTAAGCTGGACTGAATGCAGACTAAATCGGTGTGTCTCTAAAACGCCCGATACAGTACTCTGATTATATGGGTATGATCATATAATCAGCAGTGGCACTAAACAAAGATTTTAATCCTTTACTTTGATTTTCCTGGTCTCATTTAAGAGACCTTTTGTTACAATTTTTTTTTAAACCTAGTAAGATTATTATTGCAATTGGTCAAGGAGTAACAATTTTGCAAGTTAAAGGCCCATGATGGTGAACCTTGGCACTCTAGATGTTCTTCGACTTCAATCCCCAGAAGCCCAAGTCGTCACTCCTGCTGATCAGGGCTTCTGGAAACTGAAGTCCAAGAACACCTGGAGTGCCAAGGTTCGCCATCACAGGTATAGGCTAAAGTTAAAATTCAAATGAACCTTTCTCTCTTTTTCTCAATCTGTTTTCTAGCTTAGGGTTTCACTTGTCATTTGCTATAACTGAGGTGATTAGCTTGAATGGGTGCCTGAAGATAGTGTTTTATTGAATATGCAAAGGCAGGACAATCCTAATACGTATTAATGTCAAAGTTGGCTGGCAAATCCAGAGACATTTTGGTTCCTGCCAGCTGCAGTCCTCTTAATGCTTGAGAAGCCTCAGCTGCTAGGCCTGGATTTACAAACAAAGACCCAGCCCCTATGTGGTTAGTAAGCTTTGTGTTAGGCCTCAAGATTTTCAGTTTTCTCCTTCATTCATAGCTCTGACTTGTATTTGCTCTGCTAAATGTGTATAAGACTAGCCTCAGACTCTTAAATGTCATCGTAGTACCATTTGGAAACAACAGAGAGGATGGACGGACACGCGCACACACACCGTGAAATGCATGTGTAAGATTCACTCATAAGTTTTCACTGGGAAGAACTATGCCCGAGTTTACACATTATGATATCTATATGGTTTTAAATGAAAATAGATCTTTATTAAGTGATATATTTTAACCATAGTGATTAAGTTTAGCTTTAGAGAGTTTCTTTGCATATATGGCAACACTTTCAGTGTCCATAAAAGGGAGCTTTGGAGATCTCACATATTTCCTCTGTCATCGTCCTCTTCATTAGGATTTAAGAGCCCAAACCTGTCAAACCAGATAGTACACCCGAGCCAGTAAACTTGCTCAGCAGTGCCTTAAAATCATTGAAGTCGATATTTCCATCTTTATCTATGTCCGCATGTTTGGCAATGTCGCTGAGAGTTAGCGAACCCTGTATGGATGGAGGGTAGGGAATAATGGGGAAACAAAATAGAACAGTTTTTATAGATAATTTTAAAGCAGAATATTTGGGTTAAATTATGAAATCAGAAAATAAAAAGCAGTTGTTATTAACTTGTAGTTGTGTTTATATATACAAGGCAATGCCACAGTTTTGTTGAGGTAAACCAGGAGTTCTCAACCTTTTTAAGCTGAGGGCTGGGTCATGCTCCCTCAGACAGTTTCAGGAGCCGGATGGCCATTTTGCTCTTCCTCCACCACATGGCACTTCCTGGTGTGGTGGATGTGGTGGTGGTCCACATGAAATGGTGCCGCGGGCTGCATCCGGCCCGCAGGCCCCAGGTTGAGAATCCCTGAGGTTAACAGTTGTTTTCTCAAGAGGAACACTGATGTTTTTCACTGCTCAGAGCATGATAAAAACTTTATGGCTGTGAAATGAGACAGCAGTCTTTAATTTTTTTGTGGGCCGCAGGCTAAGTATGATTTTGCATGGAAAATTAGGCCTGTGCTATCTCTAGTTTTGTATAAGGAGAAGTATGGGGAAAATCAGGGTGGGAAACTCTGATAACTTCCATTCCCCAACCCTCCATCTTTTTTTCCTATTAAGTACACCAAGCCTGATTTTGTTTAAGACATAACCTAAACAAAATTTGCTAGCATTTATTTATATATACACCTTTGGGGCCTTTCAAATACCACGTGATCTAAAATAGGCCACTTTTTAACCCCCCTGCTTCTGTGAATTTCTGTGACCTTTGACCGACCCCCCCTAAATTATGTGGTATCTCCATTTTCCCTGCTTTGAAGAGAAATGCCAGAAGCGTGGCCGACCCTGGAGCCTGAGGACCCCTGCCGCCCCACTCCCAGACTCCCACCTGGCCGGGGGGGGGGGTTAAAAGCCACACCAGCTCAAGCGTCGGAGGACGGTCCCACCCAGAGCCTGAGGACACTTGCTGCCCCACCCCTGGACTTCCACCTGGCCAGGGGGTTAAAATTTTGGAGTCACGTGACTTCACGCCTCCCCCCCCCCCAATGACTTTCTGTGACTTTTGGTCGACCCCCTCTAAAATGGTCACGTGGTATTTGAAAGACCCCTTAGCTGAAATTTGGCTGTGCTGCTATAAAAAAAGGCATACATTTTGAAGGCGATTTGCTTCAGATTTAAAAAAATCTCTATAGACATTATTTCTTGTATATTGTGTTGTGACAAGTAGCAGATAATGTCAGTGGAGATTTTTAAACTTAAGGCAGTTCAGTTCCAAAAGTTATTCTTTTTGAGAAGCAGTGCAGTGATTCCAATAATTATGGTAGGTTTCTATTGCCAGTATCTATACATACTGAATATATTGAAATCTGTCCTCTGTATGTGTGCAAAAACATATCCTGTGAGCTCATCAGCTTATTCCTAAGACAAAATGCATTTCTGAGTAATGTTATCTTTAATACTAAAAATGGCTGGTTTCTTTTTTTTTAAATAAAGCCACTGCTTTAATACCAGTACAGTACTTGCACTGCTTCTAAGCCAGTTTACAAAAGGAACATACAAAAGGAGAAGGGTGACATTATGCAATTGATTTTGTAACATTAAAAAGCAACAAGTAACACAGCAGGCAAAATCCAGTGTCATACAAGCAAATTCTGCTTTTTCAATGAGACAGACATCTCTTTCCTGCCTCAGCAATGCACCACAACCTACTGCAAAGAATCTCCTCTACCTTCTAGAATTGATTTTGAAGGATGGATATGAGATTAAGGGGAGAAATCATCTCATCCTCTGGTAGAAAGCTATTTAATCAGTAAGAGGTGTTAAATGAATAACACCCAGAATATTAAAATAATTGGTAGAATAGGAATAATTTTGTTGCCCACCTAAATGCCATATGTTCTAATCTCTCTTGAAAGGGAATTCCGTCACTGAGGTGCTGCCACGGAAAAGGCCCTGTCCTGTGTTTTCACCAAGTAAACTTCATTAGACCCCCTTAAATGTACTTAAAGAGTAAATTTCCCACTGAAACCTTTTGTTGTTCCGTTGCACAGCTGTTTCTGACCTTTCGCGACCCCATGGACCACCACACGTCAGGTACCCCTATCCTCCACCATCCTCCTCAACCCATCCAGCTCTGTGCTCCTTGCATCTACAATATCATCTAGCCATCTCATTTTTGCCCCCCTTCTTTTGCCCTCAACCTTTCCCAGCATCAAGGCTTTCTCAAATAAATCCTCTCCTCTCATTTGATGTCCAAAGTACTTTAGCTTTATCTTTACTATTTGCCCTTCTAAGGAGCAGTCAGGGTTAATTTCTTCTAAGATTGACCTATTTGTTCTCCTCACTGTCCAGTGGACTCTCAAAACTCTCCTCCCACACCACATTTCAAAGGCATCTATTCTTCTGCGCTCAGCTTTCCTTATGGTCCAGACTTTTGTTTTCAAGGTGATGTATCTACTTTTAACTATGTTGCCCAGATTTCTCATAGCTTGCTTCCCAAGAATTAGTTGTCTTTTTATTTCATGGCTGCAATCTCCATCTGCAGTCATCTTGGATCCTAAGAATGTAAAATCTGTCACTGCTTCTACTTCTTCCCCATCTATTTTCCAGGGACTGATAGGGCCTGTTGCCATGATCTTGATTTTCTTGATATTAAGTCTCAAGCTAGCTTTTGCACTCTTCCTTCAACCTAAGCAAGAACTTCTTTAGGTCTTCTTCGCTTTCTGCCATTAGGGTAGTGTCATCTGCATATCTCAAATTGTTGATGTTTCTCCCATCAATTTTAATTCCAACTTTTGATTCATCCAGCCCTGCGTTGCACATTATGTGCTCTGTGTATAAGTTGAATAAACAGGGTGACAAAATGCAGCCTTGTCTTTACTCCTTTTCCTATTACAAATCACTTCGTCATTCTGTATCCTGTCCTAACTGTTGCTTCTTGACTCATGTACAGATTTCTCATGAGACATGTAACTTGTTCTGGTATTCCCATATCTTTAATTACTTGCCACATTTTATTGTGGTCCACACAGTCAAAGGCCTTGGTGTAATCAATGAAACAGAAGTAGACTTGTTTCTGGTATTCCTTTGTTTTCTCCATGATCCAACATATGTTGGCAATTTGGCATCTAGTTCTTTAGCTGTTCTCTAATCCAGAATAACTCTTATAGTTTCTTGGAGAGGATTTTTTCTTTTATAAAAGTGTTTGTAGTTCAGCAGGGATTATACTCTATATATTTATAATTTTGTATTAAAAATGACTGCAATTACTGAAGATTGAAGTCATAAACATTTTGTAGTTACATAAATTGCAACACTGCCACATTTTGTTTTTAAATTAATCCAGTCAATATATTAAACGTGTGGAGATGATGGGATAGTTCAGTTGGTTGAAATAACACTTTATGTTGAGAGATTTTCCTGTTTTAAAATACAGTATAAGCTTCATAACATGTGGAAAAAAATATCCTGTAGGCCACACACAGCCCCAAATGTTGTCAGTGCAGCTTCCCAGGACCCTTCCAAATCCCTTGAAAGTTCAAAAAATGGGAACACATACATCCAGATGCATTAGGTACAATTTGTGTTCTAATTATAATAACATCTGGGAAATGGATGTGTGCACACAAGCGCATACCCAGAAAAGCCTTTTGAAAAACTGGAAGTGACCAGTAGTTCAATTATTATTTTAAAAATACCTTTTCTGGCCTAAATAAGACCCAGAGAAAGATGAAATTAAATATAATGTGCAGATCATAAACCCCTGAGAAGTTTCTAGGAGGGCATGATTTCACATTGTTAGAATTATTCTCTCCCCCCACACACACTCCTTCCTGGTTGTCATGGGTTTTGAAGGAAAAGAATGAATGTATTAATTACAGTCAGGGACCAACATTCACAAGTTAACATATACAAAACAAAGGAGGGATCTGTAGCCCACAAATATCCAGGAGATGACAAAAACAAAAAGACGTGTCCTGGATTCTCAAAAGTTGCCCATCCCAACTATTTTGAAATGGGATTTAATTTTTGACAGTGAAATGATAAAAATGTAAATGTTGCAAGTTTTTCTGAATAGTAGTCATAAAATAAGGTAAAAGCAATTGAAACAAGCATTAGTGTCTTTGTTTTCTTTCATGCTTTTATTGTCACCTGGCATGTTTTTTTAAGGTCAGGTGACCAGACTCTTCACATGTTAGCAAATAGCTAATTTTATAAATGTTGATCCTATATTAATTGAAGTGATCCCTGGACATGAAAATAATACCTACCTCTCCCTCTTCTCTCACCTCTCCTTCCCATTTTAAACTCTTGAGCTTATTTGGATCATGATCTTTTTAGTATCAAATCAGTGAATTGAGTTTATTTAGAAAAATCACAAATTCTTTATGCAATTTTTGTAGATATAAAAGACTGAAATATTTTTTTCAGAGCAGGCTAACGTTAATAGTTTTTGGTGTATTTTAATCCTCAGTACAGTTTTTTTTTTTTTTTTGGGGGGGGGGACTTACCAAAAAGCTTGAGAAATGATTCCGAAGCAGGCTTTGAAGTCCTTCATTGGAAAGCAAAGTAGAACTACCCTCTTTTAGAGCATACCGAGTAAAGAGCTTTTGAAGTTCTTCATTATTAAAAAGTTCCATTTTTTGTATATTGGAAAGCTGTAACAGAAAACCCAAAGTTATGTTTTATTGTTCATCTGGAAATAATCCCCTAATTTCAGATAAGGTGATATCATTTAAGTGAGAAAACTGAAGATGAATGTGAAAACATTATAATCAGATCAATATCTTGAATTTCTAAGTCTATTGGCATTATACATGAACCTTCTAACATTTCTGAAAATAATCATATTTTCCCCTTGGAGAATTTCATGTCTCGTTGCTGAAGTAGAGTTACTAGAAAAAATAAAAGTAGTTTCCATATGCAGTGATTTAGTTTACTCTCAACAGTACAATCCTATGTTCAGTGGTGCTTATTCTTAGCTAAGATGGTACAGTATTGCAATGTAAAAGCAGAACATTTGTAAAAGACGTTAAAACAGATGTAAAATATATAAATCGTATTTACCTAATGCTCCAAAGAGTCTTTACAGTTGCAAAGTGAGACATGCTGGATCTCATCATCTTTTATAGATCATTACCTTCTTCAGCTCCACCCTGGTTATGAAATGTATCATCTTGTTAAAGCAACCAGCTGTCAGACAGGTTGTTGCTTCAACAATCCTGTGTTTGTTGTTGTTTCAGCAATCAATTGCTGCCACATTTACCCTGTCCATGTATGTGACTAATGTTTGCTCTATTCTGAAGGTTACCTTATTACATTTTTAACAGCTCATTCTTTCTGAGAGCTATGGAGTATCCTTGCTGACAAGTGCAACGTAGTGTTGGAGGTTTTACCCACTTTTCATGCAAGTAAAATCTGAACTGCATTTGGAGATGCCTTTTTTCTGCACATTATATAATTTCATGCAAGAGGGCAGCAGAATCCAACTTTTATCTGGGGAATCCCTTGAATTTTTCTTTTTTTACATGGATTCTTAAAGTATCATAAAAGAAGGGATCCTCTTCCTCATGCATAATTAGCATGTAAACAGTAAATTTATAAGATTTTGACTTAATAATGGGGTGATTTCCTATAAGAAGCAGGAGTGAAGAAACACCTAGATGTCTCACAATATAATTATCAGGTACTGCTTTCTTCTGGTGACAGACAAAGTGATTCTGTTTAATTGAGAGCATTTCTCATAGGAGTACAGATGGACTCCTGTTTGGTATTCTGTTTCTCTTCCATCCTAATATAACGCTCCTTTTGCAATATTAATATCTCAGCTTGTTCCACTGAAAGTCATAATGTTATATGTTTCTTTTTATCCTGTCCTGTATTCTGCTTTGCTGAAACAATTCCAAAGAAAAGTTACTAGAATGATCAAATGAATTGAAAAAAAGTTTTCTTTAAGTAAGTGAAGTTTAAAAATTTGACTTTTATCACTTAGTAGCATGTTTCTGTAGTACAGATATGCTAGAAATTAATATTGACAAGAGAAATCTTATTTAGGGAGACTGTGGTTATCAAGAAGAAATGTGTATATTTAGTCAGGTAATAAAACTATGTTACACCTATAATTATATTGTTTAATAATCTTTGAAGAAAGCTACTGTGGCTTGCTTGGCTAGCATATTCACTTTAGTAGATTTGGTGTGATTTCATGTGCAAGTTCAGATACAAAGTAAGCTAATATTTTTTGAGTTCTCTGTATCTTTCTTCCTGAACATATAAATGTTTAAGAGTATACATTTCTAAGAAGAGAGTCCTATTCTTCATTGTTCAATGCCTTGCTCTTCCTAACTGCAAGTAATCCTATAAAAGAAAGGATTGATTGGCTTTCAGGATGTTCTGGAACCTGATATTTAATTATCTCCTTTCTATTTGCATACAAATAACAGATTCTGATCCTGTACATGACTATGAGGACTGTGTCATTTTGATATTGTTTTGCATAATCAAGAACAGATTTTTGGAGTAGTTGAGTCTTGTTAGGGATGCTATTGTGGGTATATACATAGTGTCCCTGTTCTTGACATGGAAAAACATCACTGTTCTAATCTGAGTTGCTTTATACTGATGTGTTAGTAAGATGGTAAAGAGCTACCTATTGTTCCCATTTTATCTGCTCTGCATCTAAACACCCCCACATTTCTCAAAGGGCGTATGCTATATGAGGTGGGTGTGTATAGGGAATCATACCAACTTTAGGATGTTCTGTTCAAACATTGTTGCTGACCTTAGAAGATTAGTATCAGTCCTTTTCATTTCTTGTGTATTTTCTTTATGTTACTTTACTGATAAATGGAATCTGCTTCTTTGTCTCAGCCTTTGTTAATTTCATGCAAATTTTCATGTTTTATTTCAATCAGTGATGGGATGTAACAGGTTTTCACCAGTTCGCCAGAACCGGTAGTAATTTCCCCACTGTCCCGGAGAACCGGTAGCAGCTTTTGGGGGGAACCACCTTCAGGGCTTACCTATTTAATACCTTTACCTATATTGATGTACTACCACAGTTCCTAAAAAGAAAATCCCCGTATCTTCCCCAAACCGCGTTTGGTGCGCGCGCGCCAACGCGCCCAATGTTTGGAAAGGGTATGGTCCCCCATACCCTTTCCAAACATCATGCAAGCGCGCGCCTGTCAAGCGCGGCTTGGGGAGGATACGGAGAAAATCTTTAAGCGAGTTACTCTTTAAGTGAGGCGCTCTTTATGCGAGGTTTGACTGTATAGGCGATCCATATGGTGATCAGTTATGAAGACTGTTTTGAGAATATAATGCAGTGGCCTTTCATCTGCCTTTCGCATCGCAACATGACCCCCGTATCATTGATCTAGTTCTGTGAGTCACTTTCTGGATGAGCCCTTTTGGCACATAAATTCCTCATCAGCCCCAGGCTGGTATTGATGATTTAATCTACTTGGGCACTATCACCTTTCCCTGTGGACTTTGGCACCCAAGGCCATTAGTCCTCAGAGTGGCCAGGTTAGTTAACATCTGCCTGACACTCAATGTTGAGTCACTGGCAATATGGTCTACTCTATTACCATAGCAGGATAACCTGGCCAGGCAGACAGCCTTTCCTAGATAGAATTTTAAAGACTCTTAGCATCATAACGTAGCACTTAGTAATATGGGTGTATATGAAACCTATAGACTTCATACTTAATTAGTTGTTCATAACGATTAGGCTTATGGTAGATTTTCTGACATACATGGCCAGAGCATTGGTTAATATTTCTGTCCACTCTCAAATCTTTCCATTTTGTGTATGTGTCATGGTGCTAATGAAGATGTTTATTCAAAGATATAGACATGACTACGTAGTTAGATTAGTTTTTGAGGCACAGGTAGTCATAACAATTGACAAAAAGTTATTCTAACGTCACATGCAGTTTATACTGGGATTTTTAATGTAATAATACAACTAATTCCGAGTCAGTTGATAATTATATACTAGAATGAAACATCCTGTTCCCTCAACATCTGTGATGAATCAACACTATGGTGCTAATATATAGCTGTTGCATAAAATGATCACATTTCATTTGTGTTCTGTAGCATTTCAGTTTATTTTAAAGAGGGTGGTATTTTAAAAAATATTTCTTAGTGCAGTAAAACACTGGATAACGATTGGATCAGATAACGCTAAAATCACATAATGTTAAGTAATGTGGGGAGGAGAATTGGATTAAATAACGTTAAGGTCCTATGTGATGGATTGGATAACAACCGCTAAAGCCTGTGCGGTTTCAATGTATTTAACATTATCCGATCCATCCCATAGGATTTTAACATGGATCGGATAACACTAAAAATCGGATAACACCAAGACTTGTGGAACCAAGTTTTAGCATTATCCAAGATTTTACTGTACTTAATTTCCTAAACATCTAGCAATTCAAAGAGGTGGCTGGAGAAAAGGACAAGAACAAAGGAGTGTAGTTATAATAATGGTATTCTGATTTGTCACATATTATGAAGAATACATGCTGATGGAATAATATACTAAGTTAACACAATGCAAGTATAGTCACCTGACTGGTCTCTTGGTAAGATACTCTTGCATCTCATCAAGTGCAAAAGTTTGAGAAGATTCTCCTCTGCATTTTGTAGAACAGAACATGGATTGGCCTTAATACATGTTTATTGGCACACTGTGGTGAATTACTACTTAGTAAATGGCTTTCTGCATTTGTCTCATGAATTTTTTGCAGTTTTCCCCCTTTATTTGAATGTCTTACTGTGTACTACACATTAAAATTACATTTTATCTCCTTGAGAAAAATCAGTCCAGGAGGCACTTTAGTAAAGTGCTTGGGAAATTGGATATGGTAAGGCCCAATGTATATCAGGTTTGTAGGCCTGCTGTGAGTTTAGCAGGCTTTCAACTGAGTTTCCAAAGTCATACTGATTGACAATCTGAGCATGTCAAGTATTTTTATGAGACCAAATTTCATATAACTATGGCTGTGGAGAAACCTTTAAAAAAAAGGGACAAGGAAAAAAGTCAGTTGAATAACCCTAAAATGTAATATCATGCAGTGTGCTTTCTCTGAGCTTATCCCCTCAGCTCTGAAATAGTAACTGGGTAAAGAAATTGGTTAGCTGAACAGCTACCATCCTTTAAGAATGAAAATTTTCCTTGAGAGAAAAGGGTGTGTGCTGTAGATGTCTGTTACAAGATGTAACATGAATTTTTTTTGTAATTCAGAAGAACTAAATCTTGGTGCTTGTGTGTACATGAATTTTAATTTTTTGTTTGTTGTACCAAGCAGTTTCAGAATTGTACCTTCACAGGCAACAACTGTGATTCACTGTAGAGGTATAAAATTGATGTGATGACATGGTACTTGAAGACTGCCTATAACATAATACAAGACCATGTTAATTAGAAGTGGGGGAACATTTTGATCTCCAGATGTTTACTCTTACAGGTTCTATCAGTTCACCCAGCCTGACCAAAGGTAAAGGATGATGGAATTATTGTTGAAATCATATCGGGGGCCAAAGATCTTCACCTTTGAGCTCATATGTTTCAGGTCCACCATCAAATCCAATTTTGCATTTCTCATAAACTGTAATTGCTATGTTCAACTTGTTATGAATGGGGAATCTAAATCTAAATTTACACTTCAATAGCAATAGTAATTACACTTATATACTGCCCCATAGTGCTTAGTGCACTCTTTGGACAGTTTACAGGTAATTAGCATTTTGCTCCCATAGGACTGCTTTCTCTCTAGTATTTATTTATTTATACAGTTGTACCTCGCTTAAAGAGCATAATGAATTGCTTTTTAAGCGAGTTTGCTCTTAAGCGAGGATTGCTCTTTATGCGAGTTTGCTCTTTAAGCAAAACACCATTGTATGCGACCAGTTGTGACTTCTGGGGGGGGGGGGAGGAGATTGTGAACGCCGATTTATTTGTTAAATGAGTTTTTGGTTGTTTTTATTTGTTAAGCGAACATTCAGAGAAAATTCTGCTCTTTAAGCGAGGCACTCTTTATGTAAGGTTTGACTAATTCATATTTATATAGCCACCCACTTGCCACATTGTGGCAATTCAGGGTAGCTTACATATAAAATAGAAGTAGAAAATAACAAAACAAGGGCGCCAAGAAGGGGAAAACACAAAAGTTAGAGCAATGGGGCAGGGCGTCCTTTGCTGCCCACGCAGCCAAGGCAGCGAAAGTGGCCACCCGCACGACTGGGGCAGTGTCTTCGGCCAAGGCTCCTGCCGGCAGCCCTTTTCTATCACCCTGGACAGGTGTTTTGAGTCCAGGGAAGGGCGGAGACGTTTGTGGCTGCCCACGCAGCTGGGGCAGCGAAAGCCGCCACCCACACAACCGGGGCAGCGTCTTGGGCTGAGGCTCCTGCCGCCAGCCCTTTTCTATCCCCCCGGACAGGTGTTTCGAGTCTGGGGGAAGGCTTAGACTATAACTGTGGTTTCCAGTATGAGTCAGTTTGATTTTTAAGGGGCAAGTCAAGAACGAGTTATTAACAGTGAATGACCTTTTAGACTTCTTCCATGTGAATAGGAGTTCGCTTTTTGAATAATAAGAATTATATGTCACTGGAGTGGGGTGGGGTTGGTTGCTTTAAAGAGTCATCAGCCTAGGGCTGGTATTTGATTAACAGATACTATGTGGTATCAGTATGTACTGAGCTTGGAAATAACCAGAAACTATTTTATAATCATTGTTACTAAGAAATCTTGGAACAACTGAGTTTTAGTGTACTGAAGTATAGATCACATATCAGATAGAATTGCTGAAATAGAAATTACATCAAAAGTTAACTCAGTTATCTCACATGAGACAGATGCTGAGACAAGGGGGAGATATACATGCAGGACTTGAAGGAGGAAGTTACATTGTGGTGTGGTGCAAGAAAGTGAGGAACAATATGAGGCACAAAGTGGCACAGTATTAATGGAAGTGTTAACCAGATAGAAAGGAATGGTTGGTAGGAATTGATGGGTACACTTAATGAGGTTTCAAAGTTGGTGTATGGACTCTCTGCTAGAGGTTGGTTTTAAAAGCATTAGCTGAAATCCTGTTACATTTTTATATAGGCAGAAGGTATATGATGTAACATTCATTCACTTCCAGCTTGCAATGAAAACATCCATGCTGGAATTCCCAAGCCAGAGGTGACTGTTTCATTGCCAGTGGAAAGCGAATAAATGTTAAGCCATTTGTTTTCCACCTGTGTAGCTGTGCAGCAGGATTTCAGCCCATGAGAATCATAGAATTATTATGGAATAAAGAATGAAGCTGGATACCCAGGCTAATAATAAGTATGAATGAAATGTGTGAATTACCAATTTCTACACATTCTATATTCCATGAAATGGGTAGACTATTACCAGTTTCATTTTCACATTTCCATCTATTTTGTTCTGTTCAGATATTAGGCATATAAACCAGAGAGAGGATTGTGGAGTCTTAGCTTTTGTCTAAGCCAGTGGTTCCCAACATGGGGCACATGCCCCACTGGGGTACTTCAATTCCTAGAAGCCTAAGTCAGTACATTGGCTGATCAGTGCTTTGGGGAATTGACTTAGGCTTCTGGGAATTGAAGTCCAAAAACCAAAGATTGGGAAACACTGGTCTAAGCTCTCCTTCTGCTATCCTTTCTCACTACACCATTTGCAGCAAATTATTCTTTCTAGTTGCAATGATAGTTGTTTTACATAATGCTGAGGTAAGTGTTATGTTTTGGCACAACTGCTGTTTGTTCAATGCATTCTGTACTGTGCTCATTGTGAAAAGAGTGCTAAGAGATTAACCCAGAATACATGTATTGTTTTACTGTCATGGTCATCACTTCATATCTCAGCAAAAAACAACAACACACACACAACAACAACAACAACCACCACAACAACAATTGTTCTTCATGGTTTCTGTGAATCCACACTTAAGGGTTTTTGCACCTGCATTTTGAAATCTTCCAGAGATATTTGGAAGAGAAAGAAAGGGTCACTAGGACCTCCCACAGACTTTGCCTCGAGAAATCAAAATAAGTGAACCAAACAAGTCTTTTTAATTTTTTGGAATGGTATCGATGTTAATCTTTGTTTCAAGCATATCAGAGAAGAACCAAAACAAAAACACTAACATTTAGAGACTAACTGTTATATTTTAATGTTAAAAGTTTTTTTTAAAAAATGTCACTTACCGTATATACTCGAGTATAAGTTGAGGTTTTTAGCCCCCAAAACGAGGTCCCAAAATGGGGCTCAACTTATACTCGGGTCAACGTAAACACTCAAAAACATAACCACACATGCCTAAATTAATTAATTTACTTTTATTTTCATGTATTTTAATTATTGAAACTCACTAGAAGCTGCTGCATTTTCCACCCCCGACTTATAGTCAGGTCAATCAGTTTTCCTACTTTTAGAGGTCCAAATTAGATACCTCAACTTATATTTGGGACAACTTATAGTCGAGCTTTATCTTCTGCAATGCTGGTATTTTATTGGTATTTTTATTTTATCCATATTTCTGTTTTTGTACTTTTAAAAACTATTTTGGGAAAAACAATTTGCCTTGAAAAGTGATGGATAAATATAGAAAAATAAGTAAATAATTTCTACAGGTATCAGATATTTGAAACCTTCAAGACTCAGATTCTGCTTATCTACTAGGAGAGATACATTCTCCTGTCTTTCCCCTGATATCTTTAATTATAGTTGAGGTGCCAGGGCACATCTCATTTGGACATTTGAGTACATGACCAGAACTCATCAATTAATTGCAGTTATCCATGGCAGGTTACACAGACTTTGGATAAAGACTGGTATGATTCTGGCCAAAGCTTCCAACATTGTATATGGCAACTTGTCCTACCACCTCCCAATTTTCTAAGACAGAACAGTATGTTCCTTTCATTCAATTGGTCCTCAATCATTCAGATGTTTGAAAGGATCCTAGCTCTTGTGTGTACATGTCCATGTGAAATGTAAAGAAGCATGCATGCTTAAATGTATGCAAGAGTAACTTTATTGTTTGTCCTTTTGATCAGCTATAACCTTGGTTGGGAAAACTAATTTTAATATTTTTGCTCTCTAAACCCAGTTTATTGCAAAACACTTAAATTGTTACTACAGTGTAGAAATGTAATTAAAATCCAAATCAGTTTCAATAGCTGCATGTAACCTGCTGGAGATGTGAAATATGTTTTGAAAACTGTCTGTTAGATCACGTAACACAGTGTCTTTTCTGGAGTAAGCCACTGAGCCCATTTTCTTCTGGGTAGACATGTCTAGAATTGCATTTTACAGTGTTTAATTTTAGCTGAGTCTTGTTCACCATTTCCAAGGAAGGATTTCTAAAACTTATGCTCCACAGGAGCTCCTGTGATTGGCACTACACTTTGCATTCACAGCAAATAACACTTTAGGCCTACATCAAATCGCCAATTTTGGTTAGAGACCTAGGGAGTCTAGTGCTGAACTATAAATTAGTTCTTATAGAAATCTCATTTATTCAGTGGATCTACTCTGCCTGGGACACTCATGTCGATCATGTCGCAGTGTGGTTTTGTTTTATTGCACTGCTGTATGGTATTATATTTATTGTATTATGTTGTTTGACTTTGACTATGTTATATTTTTTGATTATTTTATATGTACGGTCTCTGTAAACCGCCCTGAGTCGGTTGTACTGAGTAGGGCGGTATACAAATCGAATAAATGAAATGAATGAATGAATGATTTAGGCCTTTGTACCTGTCAACACTTATGTAATATAAATTGAGTACAGAATTCATTCTGGGACATCTGTATAACTCTGTATATTGATTCATTATAAAATTTGGGATGGACAGAGTCACAAGTTATTCAATATGGAATTTCTATGGTTCTTAGACTATCTTAGAATGTTTTAGACTGTAGGTTTTCTTCCTTGCAAAGGCCTGAAATTCCTTCTGGAACGCTTACCAAGCAGAGGCCTATGTTTTGTCTTATTCTTCAGGTCTGGAATGTCTACTTGCATCAACATCCAGAGCCTGGGAACACCAGACTTTGTTATGGGAACCAGGGTATGTTATACAGTCCCTGGACTCTAATTGGCTGTATGCTAATTAGGAGAGCCAAGCCCATGTTCTTTCCTATAGACACATGGGTTTGGGAGTTAATTCGAATTTGGGGTTTCTGTGTGTTACACCTTAGAAGGGAGAGTGGAATTCTAACACCTGAGTCCTTACTCAACCCAAGCTAAACCATGATTACTTAGATCAGTCAGGTTTTCCTTTTGTTTCATGGAGGAAGGCCTGAGTATGGATTTTCCTACCTGTACTTTTGATTAGACATTTTTTTTCTTTTGGATTTTCCTGTATCCTGAAACCATCAAATGAACTGTTATTTCTACAATATGCTTTGCAAACAATAAACAACTTTATTTCATCAAAACATCTGGTTATTGGATGAGGGGGTAAGACGAGAGTTAAGCCACAAGCCATACGCTACCACACACGTTTTAATATTAGTCTCCAATATATTGTCTGGGCTCTTTACAATTCAGGTAAGCCCCAGGTTGCTGTAAGTCTTTTGCAGGACGGCTTTTAGGTGACCTGTATCCAGAGTCTTGGGGTTCAATAGAGTAGGCCAGTAAAGGAAGCTCTGGAAAGGATCGGGAGAAACCAAGGCAAGGGTCAGGCCAAAACTGTTATATATCTGTGAGTTGGGCCTCTTTTCATTATATAGCATTGTTTATTTGAAATGTGAGAGGATTTATTTTGGTAACCAAGTTTATTATGTTGCTCAGAATATAAATGATATAAATAATATTATTTTCATTTGTTAAGGTCATTGATATGCCTGAACACAATCCTGGAGATATGGGAGGAACTATGAGACTAGGAAAAAGGAAGACAATCTTTAAAACAGAAGATTCTATCTTAAGTAAGTTATACATTCTTTGGCCAATATCATTTTTTGCTTCTGTAATCAATAATACCAAACCTGATGTCACATGTCCCAGTCAGGGACTTCCTTCTATAGCTGACAAAACACTATCCTCCTCATTTTGGGATGAATGAACCCAATAAAAGGTCAGTTATGGAGATGAATATAAGTCCCTGCCTGGCACTATATTCTCCCAGTACTTTGATCTATCTTAGATTTGATAATGTTCCAGGGAGTTAAAAATCAATAAAATCATCTGGAAAGCAAAATGCCTACCTTGCAAGGATAGTGTTGCTACTACACGCACTAGAAATGCTATACCAATATGTTGAGAAGCTGATTGAGGCAAATCCTGGAATTAAGTACCACACCCCTCAGCTAAAAATCCAGACAATTGCTTGAAATGATTTTTTTTATTTTATAGAAAGAAAAAGGGGCAAGGATGCTACTGGCAAAAACTTCCACACAGTTACAACGGATTTCTGAAAATAATGCACCAAATTGTAGGAGCAAAATTTTAAACACTCCAGGAAAAAGCACCAGAAAATAACAAAACTAGCTAGCCTGTCTAATACAACTTGGCAAAGAGATAGAGATATGTATGGAGTATGTTTCTTTCCTGCACAGCATCGAAGAATGGCAGTGGACAGCAGGTGACCCAGCATTCCTCCTAAGAGGCTGACTTTGCTCATGGACAAAGTCTGTTCTGAGTGATTAATTAATTAACTTACTAGCTCCCTTATATGGTTTAAATTGATCATTTAATTTGATGTTGAACACATTTGTTTATACAAAGACATTCCTTTTTGGCAACTTTTCATACAGCAGGAATCTCTTGCACCATTGTCTCTGGGCAAGGAAACAAAACTGGCTAGAAGAAACCCTAGAAGTTAGCCTCCTTCCAGGTGTTCTTTGAAGGCAGGATGTCAATCAAATTGTAGGATGTCAGTTGAAGGCATTAATTGTGCTTTTGTTCAGGGCTTTTGCCTTGCTCCTTGTGTAGCAAGCTCTTTCTAGTCACATACAAAGAAGCTTCCAGAGCTTTTAATATAAAATATCTGTACACTGTGCTACTCAGTTTTCCCACACCTGTCACGCCTGCTACCTAAATCAAAGTGACAGGGGTTTTATTTATTTATTTATTCAAATTTTTATACCGGCCTCCTCGCCGGAGCGACTCAGGGTGGTTTACACATCATAAAAAGCATAACATAATACAACCTAAACCCATGATCTAAAACTTCAAAGTTACAATTATAAAAATTTAAAAAGTTTTTTTTAATTTTAGAAAATCAACAGATTCTAATTTAAAAAATAAAAACTAACTCTTAAAGATAAAAGATTAAAAGGTTAAGGGAGAGAGGGAGCTCAAACTAACCAGTGAGCCTGGGTCATTGTATCACCAAGACCCCATACCTACTCCACCAGCCATGTTTTTAAGTTCTTCCTAAAAGACAGCAAATCCATCTGTAGACGTAGCTCAGTTGGTAGGAGGTTCCATAGGGCCAGAGCAGACACAGAGAAGGCTCTCCTTCTAGTGCCAGAGAGATGCACCTCCATTATCCTCCTCCATTGGAAAAGCAACTCCTGCTTTCTCCAGCTCTCGTGATATTTCTAACCCCTTCCTAAGATTTTTCCACCCATTAGTCTGAACCAGAAGGTCCATAGGGATTAAGTGCAGGACAAGGATAATTCCATAAAATGGCAAAAGATGACTATGTTGATTCCTGGTTTTTTTAAAGTGCACCATAACTGAACTTGTAACAATGCATGACAACGATTTTGCTACTGGGAATAACACATGTAATTTACATTATATTCAGTGTGCTGATTCCAAATCTGAACTCAGAATTTGCCTATCACATACATATTTTAAGTTATAGGCATGCTATAGCTGTTCAAATGGTCGGTAATTGGGTAATGTATATTTACATGGGAACATTATTACAGTTGCATCTACCACTATGCCTGTTGTTGCCTCAGTTGAATCATGTCCCTTGGTGACATGCATGTTCCAGCAGCAGCTAGGCATGGCAAGTCAGTGAGTTGACATTAGAAATAGGTATATAAGGTGAGATGGACCAAGGGCGAAACCATCTTATTGGATAGTACAGCTAGGCCATAGTGAGTCTGTTTTGAACTAAAGATGAGTAGGCGCAGCTGTGTTAATAAACTGGACAATTTTGCTACATTTGTGGCAAATATGCCCCACGTAATCAATGCAAGAACCTAACCAAGAGGGTGAGATTTTCTTACAAGTACAGTAATACCTCATATAACATTATTATCGAATAACACGAAAATCGCATAACATTAAGGAATCTGGGGGGAAGAATTGCATCGGATAACATTAAGATCCTATGGGATGCTTCAGATAACAACCGCTAAAGCCTGTGTGGTTACAATGTATCTCTATGGCTCCCATAGGATTTTAACATGCATCGGATAACACTAAAAATCATATAACATCAAGACTTGTGAAACGAGGTTTTAGTGTTATATGAGGTTTGACTGTATTACTTTGGATGTGAAATTGGGCATCTGGATAAAAGCTGATCACCTCATATCTGCTGTCAGGTGTGTTATGTTGGCCTAACACAATGGTTGAATGGGAAAAGGAGTAAAATGCCTTTTGCTGTGCTTATGGTTTAGTGTGAACAGAGAATCCAGTACCAGTTCATCCTACATCTGTTGTTACAGACAGTGACATGTCGGATGAGGAACAGGATGATGATGTTTTTAATGAATGTTATGAACCCCATTCTGAAGAGGGTAAACCAGATTTTATAAGCCAACCAGATTTAGATGATCCAGTAAGGGATCTGTCTTTGTTAAAAGAGAAGTCTGAACTGTTAGCCTTCTGATTAAAGGAGTGGAATTTGCTACAAAAGGGAATGATAACTTCATACTTAAGTTTACCTTCTGCCTTTTCATATTAAACTTGGATTAATGAAACACTTTGTCATTGCAATGGATCGTGATGGTATGGGTTTTCAGTATCTGAAGGACAAGTTTGGAAAAGGTATAACAGATACTAAACTGAAAGCAGGTATTTTTGTTGGTCCCCAATTTGATGCGTGATGCCACATTCAGAGACAAACTCAACCCATTTGAACTTGCTGCTTGGGATTCATTTGTGCTAGTTGCACAAAACTTTCTGGACAACCAACGAGCTGAAAACCATGCTGAACTTGTGAAAAACATGCTAACAGGATACCATCAACTTTGCTTCCGAATGTCACTTAAAATTCATTTCTTACATTCCCATCTGGACTTCTTCCCACGAAATTTGGGTGATGTGAGTGATGAACAAGGAGAGAGATTCCACCAGGACATTTCTGTTATGGAAACATGATATCAGTGTCGATGCAACCCCAACATGATGGGTGACTACTGCTGGTTTCTGCAAGGGGAGACAGTGGAGAGCCACAAACGCAAAAGCAAGTGCCTGAAACACTTCTGAAGTGTACCTCTGTGTTGAACAAGGACTCAGGTGAATTAAGTGTAATTGTTGCAAAATAAGACTACATTTTTGTAATGTCATGGAACTCTGAGGCAAAAGTTAGTTATATAAAGAGATTACATGGTAACTGTGGAATGAGGGAATGTAGCTAATCACATCTATACATGCAATTACATTAAGATCCTGATGTCCTAGGCAGAATTGGACTTCAGATTTGGATTCAGCGCACTTGATTTAGTATAGGACACATGGATTAGACCAAGTAGCAGACAATGTTTATTTTTTGTGATGCAGTGTAATGGGCCCATTATTAGGGTAATCTAGGAAAATTGGTTACTTCTTTTCACTTTGAGCAAATTAATTTCTGGTTTCTCTAGGTTAAATGATGTACATAAATAATGCATTAGTTGGTTTTATTCATCTGTTTTTGTGTGTGTGTAAAGCAGGAATGTTTTATATGTGTAATAGAAAACACACAAATTAGAGGTTAATATTCTAGTTGCCCCCTTTCATAAACATCAGACTCTTGAATAGGGTAGGGGTTTCCCTTTCTTTTCTTCCGTAAGAGTGGAGAAGGAAGGAAGAAGTGGTTTACCGTGCTCCAATTTTTGCAGAAATCCTCAGTCATTTGTCTTTGCTTCTTCTTGCAAAAAACACATTAATATATGAAGAAGAAAGCACTCCAGCTTTATTCCCTGTCCTCTGTGGAGAAATGATTGGTTCTACTCTCCTGCCAGCCTTTTCTTTGGTTTGGTTTGGTTTGGTGGTGGTGGTTTTGTTTATTATGAAAAGCAACAGAAAGGTGCAGGAGTAATTTCTTGCAAAAGTTTAATTACACATAAATTTGAAGAATAAATAAAAATAAATAAATAAATCTCTTCTTTCACCCACAAAGAATAGGCACAGCTCCTTTGTTCGCAAAAAAGTTTTTAAGGAGGCCTTGGACTTGGGGCCGAACAATATTCTGGGTCACTGTCATTATGTTACCAGTTCTGGGCACCTACTATCTGCAGGAGAGGGACTACTGCTTTTTCCTAATTCCTTCTTCGAACATGGTCCTCTGCTACCTCCTCTATCCCAGTTCCTGCCAACCTAGCAGTTCAAAAGCAAGAAGTTGCAAGTAGATAAATAGGGACCACTTTGGTGGGAAGGTAAACAGCATTCCATGCACTCTGGTGTTTAGTCGTGCCTGCCGCATGTCCATGGAAACGTCTGAAGACACAGACAGCAATGGCTCTTTGAGTATAAATAAAGATGAGCACTGAACCCTAGAGTCAGATATGACTGGCTTTCGAGCAAGGGTGACCTTTACCTATATTTTGCTATCCCAGAACAAATGGTTATAAGCATATCTTTTTGTCTGGACAAGCGAAGACTTTAACAGATTGTACATATTTCTTTGACTCTTAAACTATACACATCTTTTAAAACATTGTTTCTTGTACATCCTTTACTTAGTCTTTCCTGTCTGTAGTTAGATCTAAGATGAGAAAAACGGATTTGCTAGTTGAGCTGCTTATCTATGTCCATGTGACTATTTAAGCTCTTAGAAAATATAGTAGAAACTGTTAGGTCGTAGACAAAAATGTACATGTTAGTAACCCTGTTTAAACCATAGGATTCTGTATTTATTTTTAGGGAAACTCTATGGTGGTGAAGTTTTTGTGGAGGAACGACACAGGCATCGCTATGAGGCAAGTGAGAGCTAACAAATTTTTTTCTTGTTAATCTGCCTAGGACAGCTGTGATTCAAGGGAATAATTTCATTAATTCTGACAGCTGTCAAGGCCATGAAGTACATGACTTTAGGTTAAATGAAACTAGGAAATTCATTACAGTATTTTATTTATTTTTAATTGAAATTATTTTTAAGATGCCTTTAAAAGTGAAAGATGATGTTACACAGTGATAATGGCAGCAGTATGTTTCATCCACATCTTCTTTACCTTCAGATTCCACAGAGTATCTGCATAATATATTTAAATAGCCAAGTGTTGAAGCATTCTACGCCATGTTGCTTGGCTGATTGCAAACAGCTTTCACTGCATGACCATTTTACCAGCAAACATTCATGTATCTTTTATTGGCTTTTCTTACTGCAACAGAGGGCTCTTCCAAGCAAAGCAATTGTCCTCCTTAAAGTACAGTACCAGATTCTGCACTGATGTTATTCCCATGTTTCCTACTATCCCTGTGGTGTTCTCTTTATATTCTGCGCGGGCGTTATGCTCGTGCCTCACCACTGCTCCGGGAGCTGCATTGGTTGCCAGTATGTCTCCGGGTGCAATTCAAGGTGCGGGTTATTACCTTTAAAGCCCTATATGGTAGTGGGCCAGGATACCTAAGAGACCGCGTCACCCTAAGAACATCTGTCCGTCCCACCAGGGCAGATCGGAGAGGCTCCCTTGTTATTCCATCGGTTAGAGAGGCCCACCTCTCTTGCACTAGGAGGAGGGCCTTCTCCGTGTCCGCCCCAGCCCTTTGGAACCTCCTGCCTATCGAGCTGCGCCTACAGACAGAGCTCCTGCCCTTTCGGAAGGGCCTAAAAACCTGGCTGGCAGGGCAAGTGTGGGGACCCAGGATCGTGGGATCTCATGTAGGGTGGCTGGTCTAATGAACAGCCACCCTTTCAGTTCAATTTCTGGCGTTGTTTTAATGTTTTATGAATTTTTATAGTTTTAAGTATGAAGTTTTAAGATGAATTAGTATTATCATAGGCTTAACCTATGATTTTAATCTGTAAGCCGCTCAGAGTCGGGTTTACCCGATTTGGGGGGGGGGGGAATAGTAAATATGAGTAAATAAATAAATAATAAATACTGGTTTTTATTATCACTCCTTTTCAAACTCTCTAAAAGCAAAGTTTAGTTTTACTATAAATTTGTTCTGTGGCAAGGTACTCCAGTTGGAATCTTTCCATTAGCAGGGGGAAAGCTCTATCAAAAAGATTTCAGAAACGATCTTGACACGTTTTAAATATAATTTTGCTTGCAAATCCTGGTAAATCCATGGAGTGTTTTTTTTTTTTTTTTTTGCACCAGGCAGCAGAAAGTGGGATAGAATAAATGCTTTGTCTGAAAAAGCCTAAATATATAAAATATATGTGCTTCTTTTAATGACATCACCAGTTGTTTTCATTGCTTCTGTGCCTGGTAGGGACACTTGTTTCAGTACATAACAATATCTCTGTATTCAGAAAGGAAGGTCTTCCGTGACTAAATTAGTAAGGGAAATGTCACTCTGATGTGGTTGGATCCCCCCCCCCCCCGTTCCTCCCTGTCTTTGCCTTGTGCCAAAAGCATGCAAAAGGATGCAAAGGAGATTTTACTACTAAGTTAGTTTTTTCCAACGCAGTGTTTTCTTTACCCTCGTCTGCGTCTGGTTCACTACCAGAATCAGTTCCCTTCATTAACCCTAGGGCAGGGGTTCGCAACCTACGGCCCACAGGCTGGATCCAGCCCTTGACGCCATTCCAGTAAGGTTGAGAACCTCTGGCCTTCCTTCTGTCTCTCTGATAGTCCCCTGTTGGTTCTATCAGGACTGTCACTATCAAAAGTTGAGTAGTCTTGGCCAAACAGCTTGCTTCTTTCACAGATGGCTTGCACCAGTGGGCTGATGGAGTGCAGGATCCCTCAAGTTCTCCTAGAAGTACCGCTGCCTCACCTTCTGGCACTTGTGCCTCTTTTGTGTCACAGCTAAGTGGTTGGTAGAATGAGGCAACTCCCAACAATGCTAGACATCCAGTCAGGGCTGACAGAGAACAACAACTCAGCCAGAATTCCAGTCCAAGGTTGTTGTTTTTTGACGGGCATAATCAAAGACACTTTATCTAAGCAGGTCCTCCTTTTGCTCCGCTACAACATTTCCCCATATGCCCTCCTCCTCAGACCCAGACAGGGTCTGGATCCATCACCCTTGGCTTTCTCTACATTCTTGATACTCCTCCCCTCTCATGCAACCTTTATTCCTGCCAACTGGGTGCATAATTGAGTCCCAGCCCTGTTGCCCATCTGGCCTTAATCTTCCCAGCTCTGAGCCAGCTGAATGGCCTTGGTGTCAACCCAAGGCTCTCAAGAAAGCATCTTTGATCAGGTTCTCCAGAGGCAATGGAGTGAGAGAGCTGATGGTCCACTAGGGTGCTAGAGGCCATTTATTTCACTGTTATTCATGATTGTTATACCTAGCTACTGGGATTCTCTTAAAATGTAACCAAGGGAACAATTGAACTGAGAGTTTAAAAATGTCAGAGATCTATTGAGAAGATGTGTGATAAATCCAAAGCCTATGGGCAAAAAATATGCAACCTTTGGATTTTGGACTTCATTTTTTTGTCTTGGACCAACATGGCTGCCTCTCAGTTTTGCTCTTATAAAACCAAAACTTCCTAGTTAAACTTCTGTGAAGGTTGTGCCAGAAGTAAAGCATGTAAAACTAAGTGAAAGAAAGAGATGGGGGTTGGAAATTGAGAGAGAAGGGATACCTTTTCCTTTGCTGCAGCTGAAATGCAGGGAGGAAGTGGTAAGGATTTCAGAAAAATGATATTCCACAATGGGAGCCTATAATCAGCCATACTGTGTTTATCCCAGCAGAGTTATGTCTGGAACTATGTAGAGGTGTTTGGAGATGTAAAAACAGGCTACCAGCCAGGAGCTTTGGGAACTCAGTCAGGACCTGCCAATAGAACTAGCAGAAATGTTCAGGAGAAAGTTGAGTAAGGGGACTATGAAAGGGAGTAGTGATTTGTGCAAGGAGATTCCCAAAAACTCACTCAGTATGGGATCTTTAAGTTAGCTGTAGGCTCTGGTGGTTTGCAGAAAAGTACGTGGTCCTGGAATGGCTCTTTCCAGCCAGCAAAAGAAAGACTGGTTGTCTTGTTTCTATTTAATGACTGCAAGACAGTTGATAAAAGTAATTTCCAACAAAGGAAATCATCATAGAAAATAACACAGTGCAAGTAATATCTAGATGTACTTTTTCCTTGTGAATTATATTTTTTAGCACTACTGAAGTAAGCTGGTTATTTTCTTTCTCTTTTCCTTTTTCAAGGTAAATCCTGAGTTGACTCACTTCTTTGAAGAGAAAGGTTTGAAATTTGTTGGCCATGATACCGAAGGCAAGAGAATGGAAGTCATTGAACTGAATGGTAAGGACCTTGGCTTTTGGCTGGTATTTACATGAATGTTTATTACAGAGGAGTAATTGAGTCTCATTGAATTTTACTTGCATTTGCATGTCTATTAAAGAAAGAATATATCAATTTAAACGGATTATTGTTTTGTGAAGGGACATTCATAAGGAGTCACCTTGTTGGACGCTAGTTCCTCAGTTTCTAGTTATAGCTAGCCAGAGGGAGAAGAATGTTCATTAGTTCATGTAGCAATTTGCCAGGGTAATTAATATAAGAGATCATGCCACTTGGTGCATTGTTCTGAAAGGAAAGAGTGCATGTAAAGACATGTTACTGATAGATTAGGCTAGTAAAATCATAGGCTATTTTACCATGGTGTTCCATGAATTTCAGATTGATAAAGCATATGCTGTTCTTTTAACTGTTTTAAGATCTGAATAAAAATATCATTCGTTTCATTTGTGTGAAGTCAGAACTAAATTCACTCCAAATTAACTATTGTTACTAGTTTTAAATGTTTGCCTGTTGTTTTGAAGTAGGATTTTAGAATAAAATGATTAACATATTCAGTATTCTCTGTGGTCTCTCTGTAGATCATCCATATTTCATTGGTGTCCAATTCCATCCAGAGTTTTCTTCAAGACCTATGAAACCCTCACCTGCCTATCTTGGCCTCTTGCTTGCTGCAACAGGATCACTCAGTGCATACTTGCAACGTGGGTGTAAACTGTCCCCTAGGTAAGACGTCTTTTGTTTTGAGTAATGATTCCTAATTACCTTCATCATTGGTACACATTTTAGGAAGGGAGAAGTTAATTTTAAAGTATTTAATATTATAACCAGTATTCATAATAATCATTAAATACATAAAAATACTTCTCACAGTTACTTTTGAAATGTTATTTAATGGATCCTTACATAACCTTCATTTTACATAATCTTCATATTGGGAGTTTAAGAGAGCCATCCATTAATTGTGTCTAAATAATTATGTCATAACTACTTGCCATAAATAAAAACTGTTTTCTTTTGTTTTTGTAGGAGTTTTTCTAGTCATTTAACTTAGAAATTGTGTCAAGCCTTCGTTACAGATAACCTGCAGTTCGGACTCATGTTTTTAAAAGCTCTCTTTCAAATATAGTGCTTTCTTCCTACGTCCGTTAGAAAAAATTGGGTGGGGGGAGAATAACGGTACTCCATAAGCTGTTGAGGCCACATAAGGAGAGAGGCAGACAATGCTCAAGTAGCAATAGCAATTACACTTATATACTGTCCTATTGTGCTTAGTGTACTCTCTAGGTCAGTGGTGCCAAAACTAAGGCCCCGCGGCCGGATGCAGTCCCCGACGCCAATTCATCCGGCCCGCGAAGACCTCGTCGTTCCTGGAAGCGGAAGTAAAATGCGCCTGTACGGACATGTTTTACTTCCACTTCCAGGAGCGGGCCGGATGAATTGGCGTCGGGGGCTGCACCCGGCCCACGGGCCTTAGTGACCGGCTCCCTGAACCACATGATCGGCCCATGGCCCAAAAAGTTTGGCACCCCTAGAGTTTATCTGAATAATCTATTGTTGCTAATGGCTGTGTGAAACTGCATTCTTGTGCTCTCTTGTCTGTCATCTTGCTTGACACCAACCCTTCTCCCTTTGAGCCCCTGAATTTGGTATATAAAGAACATACCTGTAAGTTTCACTCTTTGTCTGATGAAGTGGACTTGATCCACGAAAGCTAACAATAAAAATATAGCAGTTAGTCTTTAAAGTGCTACAGTGTTTTTTATTTTATTTTGTTTTGTTTTGTTTTCTGACATAGCTAGTAAATATTGTAGAGTGTATGTATCAATACAGAGTATGTATGTGCCACGTGAGGATTATATATGAGATAATAAAAAAGATAAAAGTAAATTATAAATTGGTTATAAAATAGGAAAACCTTATCAATTTTTTATATATATTTCTTAACTGTAGTAGGAATAATAACTATTAGCATTTAAAACTGTGTTAATTTTTGATATGCAAAACTGTTTCATGATAATTCAGTTTTATTTCATGCTTCGTTGGGTGCATTCAGAAAGGAGTAAGTATAGCATCATCATTATGTTCTCTTAAAGTGTTTTAATGTTATTTATAAGCAAAGTGCCATTAATGTCAGAAGGAAATGGCAAATGTTTCTTGCCCAACAGAACCCTAGGCTTCTGAGTTGGTGCTTTCCGATGTCAGAATAAGCATCTTCTTTTTTTTTGTCAGCCTGGGTCTATTGGAGCTTCTTGTTATGTTATGTCCCATAGAAAAGAGTTTGCAGCTCTTTTTGTTTTGAATATCCAAAAGTAAAGTTCTGTTTTCTTGAAATTATTTTAGCAGGACATTGCTCTGGTCCCCACTAAACTCTGCAGTGTTTCCCAAATGCTGGTTTTTGGATTTCAATTCCCAGAAGCCTAAGTCATTTCTCCAAAGCACTGATCAGCCAATGTACTGACTTAGGCTTCTGGGAATTGAAGTCCACTAGTGGGCTGTGTACCCCTTGTTGGGAACCACTGCTTTAGAGCAGTGGTTCCCAAATCATTTTTTGGCCATGCCCCTCCTAAGCATATCTAAATTCCCCCCAGTGATATATAATTCTTATTGTTCAAAAAGTGAGCTTCTATTCACGTGGAGGAAGCCTAAAAGGCCATTAATTTGGTCTAACTCATTCTCAAATTGCCCCCCTTAAAATCAACTTGCCCCCTCCGTGCCCCACTTTTGGGGCCTCGGCTCTAGAGGAATTGGGACAATAGTGAGATAGTATTGCAAATGACTACTGCACGGTGGAATGAGCTCCTGTCTCTGTCCCAACATACCAGTTCGAAAGCAAGAAATTGCAAGTATTTATTTTATTTATTTATTTATTTATTTTATTTAGATTTATTATCCCGCCCCAATCAGGTGAACCTGACTCTAGGCGGCTTACAGAAAAGGAGGAGAGACTATACACAATGCAAAACAATTAAACAATCCCCCTAAAAATTCACAAATTAAAACCTCAAGGTTCAAAATCACTTAAAAAACAATTAAAAAAGAATTAAACTATGAATTTACAAAAATCTAAAAGATTTAAAAAATTTAAAAGGTTAAAAAGGTTTAAAACGTTTAAAAGAGCGAGGGAGCGAGGGAGGGGTGACTGTCCCATCAGATCAACCACCCAACATGGGACCCCATATTACTGGAGCCCCACACCTGCCCTGCCAGCTAGGTTTTTAGGCCCTTCCGAAAGGGCAGGAGCTCTGTCTGTTGACGTAAAGTAGATAAATAAGTACCACTTTGGTGGGAAGGTAAACAGCGTTCCATGTACTCCGGTGTCGAGGCATACCTGCCACATGTCCACGGAAATGTCTGCAGACGCAGACAGTGCTGGCTCTTTGGTGAAAACAGAGATGAGCATTGAAGCCTAGAGTCAGATATGACTGGCTTTCAAGCAAGGGCAACCTTTACCTAGTAAGAACGAAGGGAATTACCAACTGACCCGAAATCTTATGAAAGACAATGTGATGAAGTGGATTCTTTATTCTTTTTTTGTTCAGCGACAGCTACAGTGATCTCAGTGATGATAGTTATCCAGAGAAAGACTCTCCCGAGTCAGAAACAGTGGGAAGAGTCTTCAGAAGAGAAGGGACAGAATCATAGTAGAGACTGGTAAGCTAGACTGAATGTTTTTCTTCCATTGTCAGTGAAAGGCTACATTTTAAAAAAGGTACACATTACACATCCATACACATTATACACCATGTCATCCTAAATAGCCCTCTATCCCATTATTTCTCAATTCATTCAAAACCTATCAACAATTGATCCTTCTTCAGCTGCCATTGTGTGCAGATTCTACACCAGAGGTGCCTAAACTTTTCATGTTGTGGGCAGATCATGTGGTTCAGGGAGCCGGTCATTAAGGGCCGGGTGCGGCCCCCGATGCCAATTCCTCCAGCCTGCAAAGCCCTCGTCGCTCCTGGAAGCGGAAATAAAATGCGGCCGTACGTTTTACTTCCACTTCCAGGAGCGACGAGGGCTTCGCGGGCTGGATGAATTGGTGTCAGGGGCCGCACCCAGCCCACGGGCCTTAGTTTGGGCACCACTGTTCTACACAGACAAGTACAGTAGTACCATCCACCTTTGATGTAGCTTCATCACCCTTCACATGTAGAGGGCAATTGTATACATTGGGCAGCCACATCTGTCTGTAGCAGGTTTTTGTGCAACAGAACACTGATTTTCCAGAGCCCTAAACAGAACAGAGCACCTCAATAGATAGAGATTTTATATGAGTATGTGATGGAGAGGGGGTGATTCCTTCTTTGCATATAAAGACTGCATGTGTTTTCGTTAACAGAAAGTGGCTTCCGACTCCTTTAATATGATCTTTCCCCCTACACTGTGCTGATGGCGCAGAGAGAATGATGAAGTCATTAGGCTCACAGTTGTGATCAGAGATTCATTATCTATTTTTGGTGGTCAAGGATATAAGGTTCAAAGAGTGATGAGGACACAATGTGCTCGTGTGGCTCTCTCCTTACCTCCCCAATCCACCCAGACATCATGCAGATCTTTGCATGTTCAGTGCTAAAATTTGTAAAGTCACTGTAAAGATGGGTTCATTTATAACATTTCTGTGAATGGCACACATTGAAAGGCACTAGAAATATGTTCTGATGAACATGCTTACAGTACCAATGTTAAGTTTTTTTCTCAACACACAGACATCTACCTGACCTCCAGGTGGAGCAAGGTGTGGTTCTTACCTTTGTCTCCATGTCAACACTTTATATACTTTCAGACTGAAAACCTGAACAGGTTTTCTTGCCTTTTCCCTTCAGTCTCTTGGATCTAATACTGTACTAACAAATGAAACCTGCCTTCTTTATTCATAAGACAAATGGCTTCTTGGGTATTATTCTAGCAGATTCATTTGTTGTTCAGCCACACAGTCGACTCTGACCCTGTGTGACCCCATGGACCACAGCATGTGAGGTTCATTAGGGAACACTAAACAAGTAGTTAGTGCTTTCCTGTGACCTTTGTCCACTCCTTTTTTTATTTACTGCTTACAATTAACTCAATTTCTTTCTGCTTGTGTGTAGACAGATTATGTGTCACTGAATGGAGATAGGTTTATTTTTGCTGCTTATGATCTGTTTTTTAATCTCTTTTTCCAATTTCTGCTTTCATCTTTGACCTGTTACCTTATATTTTAACACGGACAACAACATTTTAGCTGCATTTTGGAATGAAGGAAAAAGAGTCTTTGTTTTCTGCAGTTTCTTCTGCTGTTTAATATAATGCCACTTACAATTCAAATGAAGCTGTTCATGGTGCTGGATTTCAGATGATTTATTATTATTATTATTATTATTATTATTATTATTATTATTATTATTATTATTATTATTATTATTATTATTATTATTATTATTTTCATGTCAGAAATCATTCTGGGTTGAAAGGATTTTTGCATGAGAAACTGCTCAGGGAACGCTCAAATCAGGCTTCTTCTATCAAGAGCTGGGACAGAGAAGGACGCTCAATCCGTCATGCAGTACCCTGGTCTCGAACTGCCAACTTGCCACTCTTCCAGCTAACAAGGCGAGCTTCTTAACCACTGCGCCACTGCAGATCATGTTGGTCGTAACATAAAACGTTCAGTCATACATAGCATAAAATTAGTTAGTCATAGCATGAAAAATGTCTGCCTTCAGACCAGGAACAATGAGACAGATGACCCCAAACATGGGAACTCGTTCTTGAACTTCTCAATCATATTTCAGAGAGAGAGAAGTAATATAAATGTCCCATTCTGTGATGCACGTGGTGAGGCCAGCAGGCGAAACCGACATTTCCATTCAGTTCAAGAACAGAGCATTTCATTACCTATTCATGGATTGAACTTATAGACACATTAGTAGAACATGTAGACATGTTCGTTGTATTGTAGTAATTCTTTTTTTTCCCCATACCTTTCTCCGACAAAAAGAAATGAAGAAGAAGAAACGGCATGATAGAAGAGGTCAATCCAAATGGGCTAAAAACCCTATTATGTTCGAACGCTATCAGAGAAGGCTAACATTGCTGCTTTCTGTGTGTCCTGTGACTATCCCTTTGTGTTCCAAACAATGCTTCTGCAGCGCTGGAGGAAAATCAATTCCATTCAATCGTTAGTAATCTTTTAAAACTACATAAAAGACTGCTGGATCTGGTCTGATGGTTTCAGGTAAATCTGTCAGTTATATGCTGTGTTTGGTGATAAAACAGCGAAGCAATATTTTGAATACATTTCTGAATCACTTGTGTAAAATCACAAAATTGTTATAAAATACAAAAATGTAATTGTGAATGATATAGATTTTTCCTAAATTAGGTCTGTTTTCTCTGGTACAATACTAGTACTGGATAGGTCATCAGAGATATTTGCTGCCTGTTTTCTGAAGTGATAGGAAAGATGCTATCCATCTTGGTCTGTATCAGTGAATTGAATATTGTCTGCTACACAAACAGGCTACACAAAAATGGAATCCTATGAGTGTAAGCTCTTGTATTCAAAATCTGTAGAGAACAAAGTGCAGTTGGGCGTACCAATGTGTTCCCTGCTGCCTCAGCTCATACAAAGGTTTTCTGGTTGGAAAATCCATTTTCCCCCTAGGCCTGAAAGCTAGAAGAAGAGCAAGGGACTGGCAGAAACTTTGGCCAGAAATAACAGACACATCTTATGCTGTTTCTGTTTTTCCATTGTTTCCTAAAAATTAGAGAAGATTCCACCTCTCTTCAGCCATCTACTAAGCACAGACACGCTGGGTGGAGGATCAGGGGAGGTTTGGCCAGTCTTCTACAGCGTGTTAGAAAAGGAAGGCAGGAGAAGGCAAAGTGTGTACTGTTACATTCTCGTTTTAATTGCTACAGAAAAGTGAGACCTTCTTAGGCTGTCTGCCAGTTTCTGCCCAGGGAAAGAGGGACTGTCAGTGTTTGTGAATAGGCAGATGGCATTGTTGACACTTTCCTCATCCTAAACTTAACATAAAGGATATGATTGTTTCTATTTCTCTTGCACTGGCACCTCAAGGAGGAGTTGCAAACACAGTGTTTACAGTGTAAACCAGTTGTGCCCAAACTAAGGCCCGGGGGCCGGGTGTGCCCCCCAAAGCCAATTCACCTGGCCTGCAAAGCCCTCATTGCTCCTGGAAGCAAAAGTAAAACACGCCCGTACGGCTTCGCAGGCCGGGTGAATCGGCATTGGGGGCCGCACCTGGCCCTCGAGCCTTAGTGACTGGCTTCCCGAACCACATGATCGGCCCACAGTCCAAAAAGTTTGGGCACCCCTGGTGTAAACCATTCACTCCAGTTTGGGAATGCTCTGATTTATGAACAATTAAAATACAACTATTTCCAGACACATTCCTTTGCCAACTTCCAAATGTTTTTATTTTAAACAATAAGCCTGAAATGTTAACTGGATACTCTATTGCATTTTTCTTAGTGTGCATGGTACGCTAGAGTATCATTGTCTCATTGTCAGTAGTCTCTTTTCTACTGCTTCTTTGAGAGTAGCATAGACATGTTCAGACACTTGGTCAACTGGTGATGTGCTTATGACTGCACTTCCTTTGGGATAAAAAGTTCTTTATGAAATAAGATGTATGTTTTATTTTCCTTTGCTCGGAGATAATTTATATCATACAGTCCTTCAGAAAAATAATTATCTGTCCAGTGCTGTATTTTTTAATTTTGCCTTCCAGGTCATATGTTTTTAAAATGTATGCTTTTACAAATTACTTTAGAAAAACACTAGTTTTCTGATGTTCAGACCACATTATAATAGGTTAAAAATAGAAGTGGGGAAATTAATTTCATTTTCTATACATTGATTTTGTTCCAATGTATCTTGGAATTGACAAGAATCAGTACTGCTAGATGATTCATTGACTCTCTGTTATCAGATATTGACCATTGTCATATAAAGTGTGTTGTATTTTTCTTAAAGGCTTTTTGAAATGTATTAAAATGGTGTACAAATTTGCTCATGTTGTTATTTTACATTAAATTTATATTGATAACTCTGATCAGACTTAAGGAATGGTCACACCCATTTCTCTCCATGTTCTTTTTTCCCTTGCTGGCTGGATTGTGTCAGACATCACTTTATAATACATAACAGTGTAGTACTCTGCACTTAATTTTTAATGTGCTATAGATATTGCCACAAGAGTCCTAAAATGATTGCCATGTGTTGTAAGAAAGAGAGTTAGAGTTTACTTTCTTTGCTCTCTCTCTGTCTGTGTGTGTGTTTGAGTAGGATTGCTCCACTTTTATTCATTTCAAGCATATGTAATTGCTGGAAATAAACCAAACACGAACCTTTCACCGTCAATGTGCCATATCATAAAGTGGCTTAAGAAGACAGGCACTTAAACTCTTATTTGGCTCTGTTGAGCGGTTGGGGAAGGGGGATTAAGTGTATTACAGCAGTGTAAATCTGCTGCATTAGTATCAAAAAGATAAAAATAAAGTTCAAGTAGAAAACTTGGAAGTGGGAGAACACAAGAGAGGACAATGAGGGGGATTTTGTTTTGTTTGCTTTTCTCTTAAAGGTCAGATCGAGATCCTCCCTTCCATTGGGCTGAGGAAGTCCTTAATTTGCCAATATCCTAAAGTGGCTGCCTACTAAAGCCACTTTATGATCTTGACAAGTTGACAGCAGACTGGCGTCAACCTATTTAGACCACTGTGGTCAAACCTTATAGCTAAGCCCTGACTGTGTTCAAACTATTATGAACAAAATGCGCATAGGCTGAGTTGTGGTGAAAATGAAGAACTGAATGTCTCCTTAAAGCAGGCGTGCCCAAACTTTTTGGGCCATGGACCGATCATGTGGTTCAGGAAGCCAGTCATTAAGGCCTGGGGGCCGGGTGCGGCCCCCGACGCCAATTCATCCAGCCCGCGAAGCCCTTGTCACTCCTGGAAGCGGAAGTAAAACGCACCCGTATGGGTGTGTTTTACTTCCACTTCCAGGAGCGACGAGGCCTTCATG
Organism: Furcifer pardalis; assembly: GCA_030440675.1. Lineage (NCBI taxonomy): Eukaryota > Metazoa > Chordata > Lepidosauria > Squamata > Chamaeleonidae > Furcifer > Furcifer pardalis. The sequence continues at coordinate 41,241,183 of CP126895.1, read as the reverse complement.
GGCCGGATGTTTGGGCACCACTACCTTAGAGTATTTTGAATGTGGGGTAAAGTGTTTAGTAGTTACCTGTCCCCAGGACCAAGTGGAAAAAACATAGTTAAGGTAAAACAACCAGAGGAAAGCCAACGAGGAGGAATGATGGGGCTGGTTTTCATGAATAATCACATTATCTTACTCATTCCACCATTTTATGAGGATTCCACTAAAGGTAGATGTACTCTTATCAGACTGTTATAATGGGGGGAAAGAAGCAAAAGATCAAGCTTGTTATGTTTTAGGCAAAAGTAAAGGTATATCTTGCTCGAAAAGCCAGATGTATCTGTCTTTAGGGGGTGGTGCTCATCTCCGTTTTCAGCCCAAGAGCAAGCGCCATCTGCAGACATTTCCATGATCATGTGGCAGGCATGACTAGACGCTTAAGTGCACAGAATGCTGTTACCTTTCCCACTGAAGTGGTACCTCTTTATCTAATTGGAATTTCTTGTTTTCAAACTGCTACGTTGTTAGGAGGTGTGACGGATTACAGGAGTTACTTCATTGCACAGCGGTTGGGTCTTGAACTGGCTCACAATTATATTTTACTGGTCTAATAAATAAATTGGCCACCCCTATTTCTGGAATTGGTGCATGAACCATAAAGTTTGCTTCTTTTTATCTTCTCCTTTTCAAGTTGACTAGTTTTTTAAAGCTATTGATAGCTGAATATCTCTTCCAGTGGTGTTGTGTATCTGTTGTGTCATTGAGTTTAATTAGAAAGGGGATATTTCCCTCCATACAAGCAAGAGCTTCAAGAAATGGAGAAGAAAAATGGCAGCTTCACAAACAGAAGTGATAAAACACTATCCATCCAAATATAACACTGATTCAAAGTTTTCCCATCTGTTCAGTCAATTTATAGATGGATAGTAAGAAAATCCCACTTCCAATTTTATGGATAAACTGTTTTCTGAAAGTATTAATATCTACTACCTGCCAACTAGGAAAGCCAGTGATTACCAGCCCTACACTTGATGCTATTTGCATTAAAAAACCCAAACTTGTTAAATGCTGTACAGGTGCATTTAATATCACAACATATGTAGCTGGCAGTTTATCATCACTAACGGAGAACTGCTGTTGTCCTTTATGTATGCATGACAAATTTCCGCTTTGTGCTTTTCTCCCAAGGTCTTCTATTTACGTCAGCGTCTATTTCCTATGCCACAAATCTGCCGACCATTTTAATTTGAAAATATATTTGTTCTGTTTGGGTAATTTCTAGCAGGCAAGGTGCAGCTAAATAATGTATATTTGCAGTTACATTTTCTTCGACCCCAATAGGACTCTTGGTTGACTCAGCCTTCCATTCTTCTGAGGTCAGTAAAATGAGTGCCCATTAACTTGTGAACCACCCACTGAGTGCACTAAGCGCTATGGGGGCGGTATAGAAGTGTAATTGTTATTGCTTTTAGTTATCTTGCACATTTTTCTGTGTGTTTTTCCTTTCTAATGAAGGCACCGAACAGAACTGTTTATGAGTGTTAATATAAAATGAAATGGACAAAGCAGTGGAAACAACCCCATTTCCCCAGACGTTTTAACAGGGCCAGATATTGTAGGCCATAGATTCAAGCTGATTATGTTATGCAAGCATTAATGCCTTGCTTCTCTGTTCTTCATGTAATGATGGAAGAGTCTGAGGAGAATTCTTGCTCACATGTCAGCTGTGTACATGAGCAGGAAGTTACACACAAACAGACATATACAGTACAGTTCAGAATTTCCATCACTGTGTAAGAAATGTGTTGACAGAGACTATGAGGTGAAGTACTCTCTTAAGGCTGCCGTGGTTGCTAGATTCATTAACATCTAGATAGGGCTATAGACAAGGAGGTTTGTTCTGTTTTTAATCACAATTTTAAATACAGTAAAAACCAATTTTACAGAAGCCTCATTTCACAGAAACCATGTTTTACAGAAGGGTGTTTTGTTGAAAATATGTCCCGTTTTACAGAACACGATTTCCGAAAGCGCATTGGGCCTGGTGGGCAATAAAAGACCACCTGCAGCCATTCTGGCCCCTGTGGGTGGCACTACAGTGGTCTGGAGAGGAGTTAAACCAGAGGTGTCCAAACTACGGCTCGGGGGCCATATCCAGCCCCCGATACCAATTCATCTGGCTCGTGCAGCCCTCATCACTCCCAGAAGTGGAAGTAAAATGCACCCATACTGGTGCATTTTACTTCCGCTTCTGGGAACAACGAGGGCTGAATGGGCCAGATGAATTGGTGTCGGGGGCTGGATCTGGCCCATGGGCTGTAGTTTGGGCACCCCTGGTTTAAGCAGAGAAAATGGCAGCTTAAAATCTATTTCATCCTGTTGAAAAACAGATTGCATGGCACATTTTACTTCCACTTCCGGTGGGAGGAACCACGTGACCAGTCCGCTGAACCACATGACCAGCCCATGGACCAAAAAGTTTGGGCAGCCCTGAGTTAAAGTGTTTTTTTTAGTCAGCAGTTTGACACCCCAGTGCTTCACGATGTTGTGCACTCCCATCTCTGTCCCAGCTCCTGCCAACCTAGCAGACTGAAAGCAAGAAATTGCAAGTTGTCAAATAGGTACCACTTTGGTGGGAAGGTAAACAGCATTCCATGCACTCCAGTGTCTAATCATGCCTGCCTCATATACAGTAATACCTCAGATAACGCTAAAATTGCATAACGTTAAGCAATCTGGGGTGGAGAATTGGATTAAAAAACGTTAAGGATAACAACCGCTGAAGCCTGTGCGGTTACAATGTATCTCTATGGAGCTTTAACGTTATCCGATCCATCCCATAGGATTTTAACATGGATCGGATAACACTAAAAATTGGATAACACCAAGACTTGTGGAACCAAGTCTTAGCATTATCTGAGGTATTACTGTACATGGAAATGTCTGGAGATGCAGACAACATTGACTCTTTGGCTATAAATGGAGATTTGCACCGAACCCTAGAGTTGGATACGACTGGTTTTCAAGCAAGGGTGACTTCTGCCTTAACGTCCCATTGCACTTAGTGTACTCTCTGGGCAATTCACAAGATAATTAGCATTTTGCCCCAAACATGCTGGGTATTCATTTTACCAAATGCGGAAGGATGGAAGGCTGAGTCAAAGTTGATTCCTGTCAGGATTGATCTCACAATGTTTTGGTTGCAGTACAGCAGTTCAGTTACTGCACCACCAGATCAAGCATGACTGACTTGGTAGCTCAGTGACTTAGGAAAGGTTGGAAGTTTGATTCACCAGGATGCTTTCCTGGAGAAAAGCCAGGCTACATAGTCCTGGGACAGCTACATGGTCTTGGGTTGCTCCCAGAGGCACAGATAATGACTATGGTGATAATGATCATTACGGTTGTTTGACCTCCCCGCCGCCAACGCACCTGTGTCAGGGCCAGCCCTTCCCAGCCCGGGAAGGGATAAAGGGTGGTGAGACTCACGGTGGGACCAAGACCTCCCCGCCGCCAACGCACCTGTGTCGGGGCCAGCCCTTCCCAGCCAGGGAAGGGATAAAGGGCGGTGAGACTCACGGTGGGACCAAGACCTCCCCGCCGCCAACGCACCTGTGTCGGGGCCAGCCCTTCCCAGCCCGGGAAGGGATAAAGGCGGCTTGAATCACCTATACTGTGTGGAATGGCCATGGCTATAACATCCCCGCCACAGCCACCGTGTCCACCAACAGACTCTCTCCAGCCAGTCGGGCTGGGGAATGGGAGGCAGTTGCGTGGGCTGGCTGGCTGGCCAAAGATTGCCACTGCTGCCACCACAGCTGTTCCACGGCCAGCCCCCTCCCTGCTGGGAAGAGATAAGGACTCTCTTGACTCTCCTTACTGTACTGTATTTTCTGTGCTAGTGTATTGTATATTTTTGCTTTTTTGTATTGTATAACTGTGCTAGTATGTGGTAATAGTTCTTCTCAGCAGGCGGGAGTTGATTTTTTATATGCATTTTCATTTTTATGTTAGATTTACTGACTGTATATGCTTATGTTGTATTTATTTGATATTGTAATATATGATGCCCGTGTTATGTTAGCCGTTCTGAGTTGCTTCGGCAAGTAGAGCGGCATATAAGTCTATATAATAATAATAATAATAATAATAATAATAATAATAATAATAATAATAATAATAATAATAATAATAATAATAATAATAAAGAATTGGTGTTGCAATTGTCCTCTTTTTCCTCAAAGTCTTCCAGTAGTTACAACCTACTTTTTTAAACAACTTTTTTATGAGCATTAACGCTCTCTTAGTTTAAAATAATTTGTGTTCCAACTGGCATTTGTATAACAGATTTTTAGAATTTATGAGCCATGTTGATTGTGACTTAATATGCTAATAACATTCACTGCCCTCACTTTCTGATTTGCAATAAGCCCTATAATTTTCCTCACAGTCAATGTCAATTTTAGTAAAGAGGGAGGAAAAACAGAAATTAAATGTTACAGCAACATTGAGTACTTAATTGTTTTGCAACTACATTTCCACAGATGACTAGAAATTAGTTGAACTGCATCAAAAATTATGTGCTGATGGAACAAGAAATAAAATTACAGCGTGGAAGTGGATGTCTTTAACAGTGCATTTGAATACTTAGATGGCACCATCCTAAATTCCTATTTCTCTGCTGCACTTACTAAATACATTAGCACAAGATGGTTAGCCTATAAAAATCTCCCTCCCCTATGAAATAATTAAATTGAAGGTGATAATACACATTTTATGATTTTATCTCAAACTGTAATTACATGCGGCATCAAGATATCAAGCAACATGGGGGTAGCTCTTCCAAGTTGTTGTGGTCCGTATGTTCATTAAACGAAAACGGCCACAGGTCATACATATAATGAGCTCTGCCTTTTGAAGATGAAAACTTGGTGCTTTTTCCTAATCAAAATAATATGTTTTAAATTGATTCAGTCTTATTGTTGAACAATAAGGCCATTTCAAGAAACATGTTGCTTTATGTACCCTTGGGCCCCAGTTGTTACCTGCTTTTCAAAGATGAATGTAAGTGGCAAAATCAGAACTTACTTATAGCAATAGCAATTAAATTTCTATTCCGCCCCATAGTGCTTAGTACACTCTGAGTGGTTCACAAATTAATTAACATTTTGCCCTCAACAAGTTAGGCACTCATTTTACCAACTTGGAAGGATACAAGGTTGAGTCAACCTTGAATCCTGGTCAGGATTGAAGGCTATGATACAGCAGTTTAACCACTTGGCTACCAGGACTTCTGTTCCATGTGCACAAAATGATAAAATACAGAATTTGGCTAGTTGCCATTATAACAATATTATTTAATGTAAGTTCCAAATGAGTGTACTCACACCATTTCCATCTTTTCAACTGCAGGATAAAACATACTGCAATAACCTGTAGACACCAACACTTTGTTTCTCTACTTGTTTACCCATTTGTAAGATAAAATGTGTTCAGCTGCCAAATTATTTTGATTCATTGGCCTTGCTCAGCTGGAACTAGCGAATTGTTTTGAAATTACTATGGTAAACAATAAACAGTATTGTTAATGTCTCGATTTTACAATTTTATTAGCATTTTTGGGCTCCATTTTTCACCCCCTTTAAGTATCTCAATCCTTTATATCATAGCATACCTTGACACAACCATAAGGTATGCACTCATTTTCCATGATGGGGTTGTGGTGGCTCAGTGGTTAAGAAGCTTGCCTTGTTAGCTGGAAGGCTGGCAAGTCAGCAGTTTTGAGACCCTGGTACTGTATGACGGATTGAGTGCCTGTCCCAGCTCTTGGGTACATGAAAGGAGCCTCATTTGGGTGTTCTCTAAACAGTTTCTTCCGCAAAAATCTTTTCAACCCAGAATAATTTCTGACACAAAATTGTTATAATTATTATTATCGTCATCTTCCATGGCAAATACCAGCAAAGAGATGTCATAATCTTGTTTGTTCTGCTCTAATGCTTCCTCTGTGAAAGTTAGTTTATAATCCCTGAAGCTAAAAACTAGCAGCCATTAGAAAACAGTGTGATTTAGATGCTGTTGCATTTAATTTTTTGAAACCCAGAAACATTGTAGTGATATGTTATAATCCATTCTTCTGCATATTAAAACCCACAGACTTAAATTGGATTTAATTGAACTTAATTTTCATTTTGGGCTGTGGGCAAAAATGTTTTATTCTACACAAAAGCAGTTTTCACCATCCCTGGGGATTTCTTTAACAGCTGTGCAAATGACTTAGATTTAGTTAGCCAAAATTATTCACAGCAACTCAAAGAAGCGTCACGACAATCACTGGACCTTCTCTATTGTTTGGCACCATTACCTGGATCATACTTAACGCCTGATTGTATGATTAAGCACCCAAGAATGGTTACCGTACCAATTTGTATGAATTGCAAGCTGTTGCTACTGTTAGCCTAGTGCCGTGATGGCAAACCTTGGCACTCCAGATGTTCTTGGACTTCAATTCCCAGAAGCCCAAGCCCCCGTGAATCCACACGAATGGGTTTGCTGCGATTCATCCACCCCACTTCGTGCTGCCCTCATCACTCCCGGAAGCGGAAGTAAAACGTTCCAGTACCCGCAACAATTAGTACTGTATTTTCCAAAACAACTTTAAAAAAAAAAACTTGTAAATCCCAGAGCTGGACTGCTGATGGAGTTTTCTGTAGCATTTTGGGTTCTGCTTTTCAGTTCAGGGCTCAGCGGGTTCATATAAGTTAATAAACAACTTTCTTATCATTGGGAACAAAGCACAATTGGCCAGGCATAATAGTCTAAGACTTACCTCTTAAGTATTTTCTTTGGTTCTGGGTATTCAGGACTTCAGCAAGGGATAGCAAAGAAGTTTAATTTTGGAACCTCAAAGGATCATCTTAATCACTTCTGTGCAACATTAACAAACACAGCATTGAAGAACGGCAGATAATTCTCATAGTTCTATATACACACACTCAAACCAAAGGCAGATCACATTAAAGCTACATCTGGTGGGAATAATCTATACACATATCAGAAAAGGGTGAGCAAATCTTTCAAAAAAAAATTAAAGCTCCCTTAAAGATAGGTTATGTTCAGTATGTCCCCATTGTTTTATAATGTAGCTCTTCAAATATTTTAGATATTAAATAGAATTCACATTTCACTGCTGGAAACAGATTCATTATAGCCAAGTTTTTTTTAAAAAAAGATCAATCTTTAAAAATTAATGCTAATGACTTTTTGTTCATTCTGGGTGTAACTAGGCTTCCAATAGCCAAAGGCCTTGGGATAAAATAAAAATGTATGAGGGATTTTCAATTAAAGTGAACATAAATTCTGAGCAACTTTCTTTGGCCATTGAGTAAGACCATAGGGGACATGATTTTGGCTGGCAAGACCTCCAACGTTGCCAAATCAAAATAAATTTTACTAGTTTATATTCAATACTATAAACTGGAAGCTCTAATTTGTATGCAGTTTGCTTTGCTTGTTCAGTTGCACAATTGAGTCTGACCCTTTGCAACCCCATGGACCACTGTATAGCAGGCACCCCTATCCTCCGCCATCCTCCTCAGCCCACTCAGCTCTACGACCATTGCATCAACAGTGCCATCCAGCCATCTCATCCTCTGTTGCCCCCTTCTCCTTTTGTCTTGATTTTTCCCAGCATCAAGGCCTTTCTCAAGGGAGTCCTCCTTACTTGTATTAGAATGCAAAATAGCCATGCTAACTCCTTGGAATGTTGAACTAGGGTGAAAAGGGAGGAAAGATGATATATTATCATCTGCAAATTCTTCATATGTATCAATCTTCAGATTTAAGCAAATCTGGGAAAATCTAGGAAAGGTGGGGAGATTTTTTTAGTATCCTAAGTTGGGGGGGGGGGCAAGTTAGCAGTGGACTAATATAATATTTTAATGTCCAGAAATAGGGTGACAAGAATGGGGAACTTATCAGATAATTTTATTTGGAACAGCCTTCAGAATATCCTTCATGACAATGCCTAGGCCAGTGGTAGTGAACCTATGGGACACGTGCAAGAGGGAGCAGTTGGAGCCCTCTGTAGGCATGAGCACTGTCATTCCAGCACAGAGTTCACTCCATCCATCTGCCCAGCTCACACGCAGCATGAGGTGCGGCGCAGACGGCAGCCTGTTGAGTCTGTAGCAAAGGTGAGTCTGGGCACTTACTCTCCCAAAGGTTCACCATCACTTGACTAGGCCCATGATGGCAAACCTTGGTACTCCAGGTGTTCATCAGGGCTTCTGGAAACTGGTTACAGAACACCTGGAGTGCCAAGATTTGCCATTAGTAGCCTAGATCTTGTTTGAATTTGATCTATATTCCATATACAGTCCTAGTTTTAAGTTGTGCAATGTTTTTCATACAAATAAAGAAGACATGATTGTCTTCATTTTGTTAAATAATGAAGCCTAAGGAAACTTTGCTAATTTCGTTTGCACTAATTGGGGTGGGATACAAATCCAATAAATAACATAATTGACTAAAATGATGAGAGATCTTCCAGGAACCTAAGAAAGACCCTGCTAGATCAAACCAAAGGTCTATCTAGTCCAGGATGCTATTTACACAGTAGCCAACTAGACATGGGAAGCTCATCAGAACGTTTATTACCACCAGACAAAATTTGCTATAAAAACTGATATAGGAATGTGGTGCTAGGGTTTTCAAACAGTGATGACTGTATTATGCATGACTTTTGAATACCACTCAGCTGGACCAAGGACTTTATCATTTCACAGAGTCATCAGACTAGAGGAATTTGGATACAGTGTGTAGCAGAACTAGCCATCCAACAGTAGTAAGAACCTATAGAGGTTCATCCAAAAATATTCCCATACTTAAGCCACTTCTTACTCTAATAACTTGGAACCCTAAAGAGTAGCACACGTAACTTGTACCTAAATTCAGATTAGATAGCATCTTTCATTGGGCAGAGCTGGTGGACACATCTTCAAAAGGCGAAACAGTCAAAAGGTCTAAGAGGAATACAGTCTTCAGAAAGAAACTCATCCTCTTTGTTGGCCATTTGGTGACCATGTTCAACAGGCCAAGATCAAAATGTCAGAGAATGACACTGTGTTCCAAGGAAGTTACAATCTAAAATTTAGACCTGGAACCAGAATAAAGGAGAAAGGAAACAATAAGGAAGAAATGTAGTGGTTTTATACTTCGATTTTGTTCTGGTTGGAGATTATCACTGGTGAATTTCTGTCAAGTACGAACTCATTAGTTTATTCATTGGGCCATTGGGGACAATTGATAGATTACAGCTGTATTGTTTAAGATTCTTATTCAGCAGAAATTATAAAATGGGTCGTCCTAGCTACTCAGAGAACACCAGCCTCAGGATAGTTACCTCCATTTTATACTCTTAAATAGTTTGCCAAATGAAGAGAATAAACCTTTCCATTTCTTTCTGGTTGTGAACGGGCTGTTTTGGCACTCCATTTCTAAAAGTTTCTCCATCACTGGTCTAGGACATGGTTCTGATGTTTGATTAACCATGAAAACTAACTGATTCCCAGAAGTCTTGAGCAGCAGGTGTACTGATGTGGGCTTCTGATAAGTGATGTCCAATGATACCTGGGGCTCATGGTTGAGAAACCTTGATATATGTCATTAGATAGAATCCAGATGTGTGCCGTCAACATGTGATCTTATTCACTCACTACTTCCCATAGTAACTAATAGTGCTGCAAGTACACAGAGGATTGGAAATTTCTCCTGACTGGGGTAACTGAGGCAGAAGGAGAGGAGAATCCACAAAATCAGGTGGAGACAGACCCTGGACCTTATGGAAGGCAGATGCTGGAACCAGTTGAATAGAGCTAGATAGTTTTTCAAGCTGTGTGTTTTTCAAAATAACATTTGAAAAGATAGGGCTATAAATTAGAAAAGCAAACCCACATGACTTCCTTCTAATTATATAAACTCATTTTACCATGGCAGGTTGTATTTTCTCAGTTTTAGCAGATCGAAGGGCTGCAAATTATCCATCTTGACAGAAGTGTAATGTCACATTGTAAGGAAGAAAGGTGCCAATCGAAATAACAAGTTTGATTTATCAGCTAACTTCTGCCTGTTCTCCACATCATCAGAATGGCTACTAGTCTCTTGTGTCTGCTATTTGCAAATGGATAAATAATTGCTATGATATATTTTACCTGTAGCTGGCTGGATAGCTCAGAGAGTTAGGTATCTGGTTGTGGAACCAAAGGCCCAGAGTTCAGTTCCTCACTGTACATTCCAGAGTGTCCCTAGATAAAAATAAATGACAAACCACTTCTGAGCACAGTACTTTCTACCTACAAAACCCTGTAAAAGGTCAACATAAGCCATAATTGACTTGATGGCACATGATGCGGATGCTGATTTTATGTTCAAATACAGTAATACCTCAGATAACGTTTACCTCGGATAACGCTAAAATCGCATAACATTAAGTAATCTGGGGAGGAGAATTGGATCAAATAACGTTAAGGTCCTATGGGATGGATCGGATAACAACCGCTAAAGCCTGTGCAGTTACAATGTATCTCTATGGAGCTTTAACGTTATCCGATGCATCCAATAGGATTTTAACATGGATCAAATAACACTAAAAATCAAATAACACCAAGACTTGTGGAACCAAGTCTTACCATTATCCGAGGTATTACTGTAATTTGTTATAGCAATGCCATCACAGCTAGTAAACAGGCCCATACTGCAATGACTTAAATAATAATCAAGTCAAATTAAAAAGAGAGACCAAGGACATCCTACAGAAATTTGCTGGTGTACATTTTAGACACCCCCACCCCCCCGGCTCTACCCGTTCACATCTCTTAATGTTTTTATGTGGTAGATGCAAATCAAATGGTACACACTATTTCAAACATAGGAGGAGATATCTCTTTTAAATGGTGCCTGTATGATGTTTGTGCACACCATTTTAAAAAAGCACTTTATGCAGATTTAGTTATTTGGTTTAAACTGTTGCCATTAAGCAATTCACAGTCTGAGCACAAGGACTTTTTAAAATATCGAAACAATGAGAACTTCAGCAGGTCAGCCAGTCATCAGGATGTTATACAACTGTCTACCAAAATATATTTTCTGTTGAGAGGTTGTTACAGTGCTGAATTGCATAGTGGATAAAAGAAGTGACTCAAGAATACACATTGAAGACAACATGGAAAAACCATGATATTGACCAAGCTCTCACTCAAAAGTCAAACAAATGGCTAAGAAAACCTCATGCCCTAGCTTTTGGATATGTGTGGCTGGCTCTCAGCCAGGCTGTTAAATTCAATTTCTAAGTATAAAAAAAGTAAAGGAAAGTGAACACAGACTGCATGTTGACAGGATAATATATGCAGAGTGCTGGAAGTGGCTTAGCATTTGCCACACCCTGAGCTTCCAGAGTGTTTGTTGAAAACAGGAGACAAAACAAAGTCCGGCTTGGTTTGCACTATTTACACTATTTACATAGAGCATGTGCAAAGTGCAGGTCAACACTCGGCTTCAAGTCAGACAAAGTGTTGCAGCTAATCTTAATAGTCAATGTGAGCTTTCAAGCTCTTATCTTTGAAAAACAATGGAAGAAGTCCCAACCTTTACCTCTGCTCCAAGGTTGGCTTCGAAGATATCCACCAGTAGTTCATTCATGCTACGAAGTAGCTTAGCTTCAAACAGTCCTCGAACAGGTTACCACGATGTGGCAAGGTATGTGTTCCAATAACTTGCAAAGAACAGCAAGTAAAACATACCAGGTAATCCTCAGGAACGAAGCAGGCAAATGAACATGAGCACAGCAGAAAAGCAGTCAGAGAATGCAGGCTGGCTAAACAGCAGAGAGTGGTGCTACATTTATGCTAAAGACACAATCACTCAGTGCTTGCACCTGGCTGGTAGTGACTGTGTTTTCTGCACAATCTTAAAGAGGCAGTCATTAGTTTGCTCTTGTTGCAAACACATTCATATATCCTAACACATGTCACAGATTTTTCAGAAATCTAGTATCCAAACAAATATTTTGATTAACACGAACTCTTAAGCACAGGTATATGAGAAACTGTCTGTCTGGTAAAATAAATAGGCAGCATCTGAGCACAAACTAAAGCCCTCTGAGTTTAATCTCTTACTCTTACACAGACAGTGTGAGGTATAAAATTTAGTAGCCATGAGTTTCTGCCAAAACTCAGTCTCAAAGGTATGGAGTCCGAAAAAGTGGATAAAAATGCCACTCAGTACGAACAGAGTGAATTTCCCTTGCTAATGAAGCTCCTGTCAGAGGTGGAGGTGCATGACCTTCTGACCTCCTAGTTCTCTCTCCAGGCAGATCCAACAGTGTCAGTGTTTACCTTTCTAGAAATTAAGTACTGGAAGTGATCCAAAAGTTAATAAGCTAAATAAAGTCTTCTGAAGTGCAGCACAAGGTTGCCAAAATCTTTCTAGAAAAGTGTTGATTCCTTGTTATATGCTTATTTTACACAGACACACAACCTGAATCGTCATCAGATCGTGTGGACAAAACACACCGGGCAGCAAGTGTCTTCTAGCAATTTCAGTTGTTTGTAACAACTTCAGCATCACCTCAAGAAACATTAATAGTGTTAAGATCTTCGTTAAGTGTTTGGCACCAAGGTTTCCGAGGCTGGCCTCATTTCCTCTAGGATGTACCACAATTTTTTGGATGGTGATTTTTGGACATACATAGGATGTGACCAACAAGTTGCATCTAATGTTCAGTCACAGTTCTTGAAAAGTGTTCTGCGTCTGATGTTTGTAGTACCTCTTAATTAGTAATATCACGATATGAGATGTAGAGGATTCTTCTCAAGCAACATTGTTGGAAAACATTTAATCGTTTAATGGCACTAGAACAGTGTTTCCCAAATGCTGGTTTTTGGACTTCAATTCCCAGAAGCCTAAGTCATTTCCCCAAAGCACTGATCAGCCAATGTACTGACTGAGGCTTCTGGGAATTGAAGTCCACTAGTGGGCTGTGTACCCCTTGTTGGGAACCACTGCACTAGAAGGAGGGCCTTCTCTGTGTCCACTCTGGCCCTATGGAACCTCCTTCCAACTGAGCTACGTCTACAGATGGACTTACTGTCTTTTAGGAAAAACTTAAAAACATGGCTGGCAGGACAGGTATGGGGTCCTGGCGGTACCATGACCCCAGCTCGCTGGTTAGTTTGAGCTCCCTCTTCCCCCTGGTCTTTTAATCTTTTATCTTTAAGTTGTTTATAACTTTTAAAATTATTATTGGAATTTGTTGATTTTTATAAATTTTAAAAACTTAAATTTTTATAATTGTAACTTTGAAGTTTTAGATAATGGGTTCGGGTTGTATTATGTTATGCTTTTATGATGTTGTAAACCGTCCTGGGTCGCCCCGGTGAGGAGGGCAGTATAAAAATGTGAATAAATAAAAATAAAAAATAAATAATTATTATTTTATGTGAATTTCCATGTGTCACAGGTGTATATTGTGGCTGGTATAACAACATTCCACAAAGAATTTTGTCTTTGTGGAGACACATATGGCTGTTATATTGGGTGCATGCACTGAAATTGGGTGCATGCACTGAAACATTTATTTATTCGACTTATTTATTTGGTGGATGCTATTACAATTTGACAATTGATGTCCTTATGCACACCTCAATTTAATAAAATTAACATTGCCACAATAGGTAAATTGTTGGACTTCCTCTGTAACTTGGCCATAAACTCTTATTATATATTATAAATTGACAAGAATATTTGTGTTATATCTAGGACTGTTCTTCACCTTTCAAATAATGGATCACGGCAGGGACTACCTAGTGAGCTGGTGGGCCTTGTTTGGAATTTCTTCACAATCTTGTGGATACACTCATAAAATGGCTGCCATGGAAAGGTAACCTGAGCACAAAATGCCTGCAATAGCAGGTGTGATTAGTTTTTTAAAAAACAAACAAACCACCACCATTCTCCCAGAAGAAAAAACATGAAGAGGCTTAAAGCCAGTGGCATGGGGGAGCATAGGGGCGCCCGGCCCCAGGTGGCACTTTTGGGGCTATGGGTGTTCTTGGACTACAATTCCCAGAAGCCCTAGCGGGAGCCAGCATCCACCAGGGGGAAGCAAATTTGGCTTAAGCCCCCAGTGGCTGAAATCCACATGACACTACTGGTTAAAGCCAAGTAACTTGAACAAGAAACTGCGCACAAGACAATGGTGATGGTTGAGCACCAAATGACAAATCACATACACACACCCTCCCACAGACCACAACAAAATAGCAATTTCATATATGGCAAACGGTGCCATTTCATGTGGCCCCCCACTGCCTCCACCACACCTGGAAGTGCCATGTGGTGGAAGAAGGGCAAAATGGCCATCCGGCCCCCAAAGCTGTCTGAGGGAGTGTGACCCGGCCCCTGGCTTAAAAAGGTTGAGAACTCTTGCTTTACATTGTTCCCGAGAAGAAAAATGCACACACAACACACATGCAACAGCAAAACAAAAGACATGAAGAAAAACTAATTGGTACTGCATTGCATTGTTTTGATTATATACAGCAGGGGTTCTCAACCTTCGGCCCGGGGGCTGGATGCAGCCCGCAACACCATTTTATGCGGGCCCCTCCACCACCTCCGCCACACCCAGAATTGCCATGTGTGGCAGGCAGGGCAAAATGGCTGTCCAGCCCCTGAAGCTGTCTGAGGGAGTGTGACCTGGTCCTCGGCTTCAAAAGGTTGGGAATCTCTCATGTACAGTATCAGCACACCAAAATGCAAGAAGTGATAGGAAGAACCGAGGAAGGGAATCGGGCAGCATATGCACTTGATCAAGCCTGGATTTATATAATATGATCTTTAAATAGATAGAAACCAGATATCTGTATCATTTTGAGTTATTATAAATTTAATAAATCGAAATCGCCTCTCTTCTAGACAAGGATAAATGAAACAGAATGAAAGAGAACTTCCTTTCAATTTTAAAGAAATGTTTCTAAAGCATTTCCTCAACAGACAACTTTCATTTCCTCAGTGCTAATCCCAGGAAAAGCCAATGGAACACTACAGAGAAGATGGGAGTTAAAATGTATTAAAAAGGCGTTTCAATACACCAACCTCTTTTTCTAAAAAGAAAGCAGTGTGTGTGTGTGGGGGGGTGTGTGTGGTGATTTCCCTTTCTGATAAGCATTACTCTGCTTTACAGGTCAGCCTGTTCCTTGACTTCATCATGCCCTCGTACAGGAGAGGCTTTCCATAAGTCCATGGCATTTGAGGTAGTGATGAAAAGGGAAGGGTGAAAATTTCACTCAGCTGATGTTTTTAAAATGAGTAAGGACTTATTCATATTTGTAAAAATTCTGCACAAATGAGATAGAAAGAGCTTGTCCATAAAGCAGGTAGTTCTGTCTGGGAACGGTCTCTTGCATAGAATGTGCCCCATATATGTCAGATGTTGAAAAAACCTATCCCTGCCCCCTACTTTTAAATTCATTTAATTTCTATATTCCCTTCTATAATTGCCAGCACAGCATACAGTTATAGAGATAATTTTTTTTTGGTAGGCCAGCTTAAAAACCAGTAAAGAATGTGCAGCTGAACAATACATCTCAGACTCTTGAGACTATAGGTGACCCTCTGTACCCACAGCGGATAAATTTCCAGACTTACAGTAGATAACAATAACCTCTATATTTTACACTGCAGGCAGTGGCTTCTACTGGGTAGCTCTGGCAGTGCACCGAAATACATAAATATTATGTACTGTTAGAATTTTAATAGAATATTTTTAGACCCATTAATAACTGAAACCATGGATATTGAAGCTATGGATATGGGGACAACCTGTATCCTCTTTCCATCAGGCAAGATATTAAGTGGGGGCAGGGGGAGGGGAGGGGAAAGGCTTCTGGTATACCTCTGTTGTCTCAAGAAGTAACTCAGGAGGGAGGTTGCAAGCAAAGATGATATAGTGGTATTAAATCTCATCTAGGATAACCCACTGAATCACTAAGAATAGGAATGTTAGAAACTATGTCTTCCAACTTATATAGTCCCACTCAGTCAACCCAACATTGTACATGAGCTCCGTAATTGGTAGAAAACAGCAAAACCACCATGGTTGGTGCTGGAGGTAATTTAATGCTTGATTCTGGGGAGACAAGCTATGAGAAACCTGGGGAACATAGTCAAAAGTAGAGACATCACCTTACAAACAAAAATTCACATAGTCAAGGCAATGGTATCCCGATGGTAATGTATGGTTGTGAGAGCTGGACCATAAGAAAAGCTGGTTTTGGATGAGAGTATTGAGAGTCCCCTGGATAGCGAGGAGAACAAATAGGTTGATCTTAGAAGAAATCAACCCTGACTGCTTCTTAGAAGGTCAAATAGTAAAGATAAAGATAAAGTACTTTGGACATTAAATAGAAGAGAGGATTCATTTGAGAAAGCCTTGATGCTGGGAAAGGTTGAGGGCAAAAGAAGATGGGGTGGCCAAAAATGAAATAGCTAAATGATATTGTTGACGCAATAGGGACAGAGCTGGGTGGGTTGAGGAGGATGGTGGAGGACAGAGGTGCCTGGCGGGCAGTGGTCCATGGGGTCACAAAGGGTCGGAATCGACTGTGTGACTGAACAACAACAAGACATTCAACTTCATTGTGGGATTAGATGTGCATAAAATAAACCAAATCAAGTTCTGAAAAGAAATTGTGAATCTCACAAAGTGTTCAATAAATAATATTTTTTTATTTACAAAAGCATTCCCTGCTCACTGTTTGCTGGGTTTTTCACTGGGATTTCTTTTTGGTATAAAAACTCACCCATGATTAACTGGAATAATCTGGATCCAATTTCTGATTATAACTATGAAAACATTTTGGAGTATGTGGATTAAAACTGAATATAGACAGATTGTGATTATAGGTCATTAGAGTACTATTTGTATGCAATGTATAAGAGGACTGAAGTAGTTTTGGATAAAAAGATAAGATATGAGCTTCATATGATTATAACTAAGTTCTACAGTTGACATAGGTCTGTGAATTAATGCTATTTTGTAGGATCAAGAATGAGTCCTATTTTGTGCAATGAATGTCTTTGCAATTATTCTCAATATGTACAATAAAGTGGTGTTTGTGCAATTAATCTCAAACTATAGAATTAATTGGTCTCTGCAATTAATATTGTATTCTTTCCAGTCATCTGAGTTGTACATAATTAATAGGTTACTCTACTCTATCTGGATTAGAGCAGTCTGAACATCATGAAATAATGTGCTGGACGCAGTGATTAAGAGTAAGAATAATTAGCTATATGTCATAGCATGCAACGTCTCCTCTCCCCACCTTGTTAAAGAGAATTATATCTTCATAAATTCTTTTAATTGACATTAGCAAATCAACAAAGATGGGGGAGGACTCCTAACAGTTCCATCAGTGATGGGATGTAACAGGTTCTCACCAGTTCTCCAGAACCGGTAGTAACTTTTCCCAGTGTCCCAGAGAACCTGTAGCAGCTTTTGGGGGGAACCACCTTCGGGGCTTACCTTTTCACTGGTTCCCCCACTGCGCATGCATGGCAAGCACTTGGTGTGCATGCACCACGTCTAGTGCTTGGCACATATGATATGCACGGCCTCCTTGCTGTCCTCCCAAACGGGGAGGAGGAAGAGAAGCTGCTAGCCTGAAGCTACCTATAGCCTGAAGCTCCCTATTTTTATTATTTTGTATTTTTTTGGCCCCGCCCATGACATGACATCATGATGTTAGCTCCACCCACACTGTGATGACATCACGGTGGGGTAGTAAAATTTTTGACATCCCACCACTGATTCCATACAATTCAGAGATTTAAGAGTACTGTACTGTATAAGGAATTATCCTGAAGTAAATTAGAATGAATACATTTTTAAGAAACTCAGATAACAAAAAGAAAAAACCTCAAATGACAAATAAGGAGCTACTTGAAGCTATAAAAAAGTGTTCATGAATAAATTTAGGATCTCAAAGAAGATTAAAATTTTTGACCAAAGAACAAGCAGAGCAAAAATAAGAAAGTTAGAGTTAGCTAATTTTGAGCAGAGATGTGAGAAAATAAAAGCTAACCAAAGTAATATTGATTCAACTGTTAAAAAAAGCTTCTGGGTTATGAATGTCAGGTATTTTGCTTCTCTATCTACAATTCAAAATGCCAGTAAATATACCGATATTGCTGTATAATATTGTGCCAGTGTTGCCAACAGGATAAAGAAAGCCAGGCTTTATATAGCAAAGGGTAGCCTGAATGTTGATATTGCCAATGGCAACAGTCCAAAAGGTCTACAAGATACCCTATTGTGCCCACTACCTTTCAGAAAGAGACACAAAGCAAAGGAAAATCTCAGAAGAAATATAAAACAATTGTCATGGCTGTTTTCTAGCATGTATTCAACAATATAATGCACAAATACCTTGAATATGACTTTCAAATTGTGTGCTAATTCCTTGGAGATCATTGGCAAAATATATCTTCCACTCTGGAGGATTTTCATTCCATTACTTTCTTTAAAACAAGCCTGTTTTTACTCTTTAAAAAACTGCCTTTTGATTCATCTCTGTGACCTTTCATTGCCCTAGAATCCCACCACCACCCCAGCACAAAGCTACAACAGTGCATCTATTCCGGAATGCTCTAATTTAGTGTTTCCCGATCTTTGATTTTTGGACTTCAATTCCCAGAAGCCTAAGTCATTCTCCAAAGCACTGATCAGTCAATGTACTGACTTAGGGGTGTGGCCCCCATGTTGGGAACCACACTGCTCTGATAAGTGCAACAGTGATCATCTACCAAACTTGAAGAAAAAAAGTTCCACTTCCCCTAACCATCCCCAGATGATCAGGGGGCAGTGTTTAATTTGCTGCTATTATGCAGTGACTCATGAGCTGTTGCACCATACTGGGAGTTTACACCAGAATCAGCTTTCACAGTGAGTTCACTTTCTTTTATCCCATTCCCAGCATCAACATTTCCTGGGAATGAGATAAAAGAGAGCTTCACAAAATAGTAGAACCCTGTATTAGGGGCTAAAATTCCAGTGCATTGGGGTGAGTTGCTTCACTGTGGCATCCAAAGAAAGAGCACATCAACCTGCACCAAAGGTTCCCTAAAAAGAGATAAATGTTTGAAAGGCCTTTTCCAGTACGTATTTCACTATTTCAGCCCTATCAGCCTGCATTCTTTCCAAATTACATATTTTAAAAGTGGGTATAACCAACCATTCTCTTTCAAGTTATCCAAAACTGGCCTTTTCGATTTATATCCTCTGTTTTAAATTTGTGGACATTTAGGTTGCTTGGTTCTGCATTTTTTTGGGGGTGGTGGTGGTGGTGGTGGTGGTGGTAAAAAAAAGCTGTATTTTTAAAAAACGCAATGTAAAACCTTTTTGCCCAAACTTTGAATAAAGCAGAAACAGAAAGTCTGCTACAGTAGCTCCAAATTAAGTGCTTTCAAAGTTATAGTTTTTTGTTTGGGCTGCCCCATGTTTGAATTCCCTTGTAGAGTATTGATTTACTCTGCTGCACAATGATACCATTGTATTCTCATGTAGTGATAAGAGTTGGAGAAAGTCAATGAAGTCTTCAGGGAGTATAAGACAATTAGAGAGAAACAAGAGTCAATTCATTCTTACAGAATGCTTATTAATGCAATCAGTAAGATCAATTCAAAGAAAATGGGTGAAGTAGAAACAGAACTTGTGCAAGTGGATAATAAAGATAGATGACTGAGCATAACCATTAGAGGTATTAAGGAGAAAGCTAGTACAAATTATTCTAATACATTCCTGGAAGATCAGTTCGCTACTACATTAGAGCTAGAAATCTTATAATGTAACAATTGAATTATTAGTACACCAGATAAACTCAGCAGTTACACTAAATATATTGATAGAACCTTCAAATAGTATCCAGAATACTTCTATGCTTATTATTTTTGACCTTAAATATATATACCTGTATATGTAAATCGTATTTTATTTTTAATAAATCATGCCGTTAAAGTACTTTGGACATCAAATGAGAAGAGAGGATTCCCTTGAGAAGGCCTTGATGCTGGGAAAGGTGGAGGGCAAAAGAAGAAGGGGCGGTCAAAAATGAGATGGCTAGATGGTATTGTAGACACAATGGGCACAGAGCTGGGCTGGTTGAGGAGAATGGTGGAGGGCAGAGGTGCCTGGCAGGCAATGGTCCATGGGGTTGCAAAGGGTTGGAATCGACTATGCGACTGAACAACAACAAACCATGCAGCAAAAACACTTAGAAAAGCAAAATAACATTTAACAGATAAAATAGTAAACAAAAATATTGTCTATAAATTTGTTAACTATCCAATTCAAAGCTGACCCTAAAAAGTAGACTTCTAGTGATGTTTACCCAAATGTAACTAACTTCTATTCATGCCAATAAATCTGTTAAATAAGAAAATTTAGGATTCCATACATCTTCTTTGATTTTCATCTGATGATACAGTACATGCATGTCTATCCCTCTGTAATAAAAAATTAACTTTCCCCCCTCTTTGTTCTGTTAACAAGTGAAAAGGATCTAACATCTATTGCCAGCATTTGAAAAGGCAGCCCGGGAAGGCAGGACTTTGCGCCCGCCACCCAAGGACCACCTGAGGATGGGGGTAGGATTTCACCGCAGCTGCACCTAGACTTAATTGCGGTTGTGGTAGAGGATGTAGATTAACATTGGAATGGTATTCTGTATTGTATATTGTACATTGTCAAATCGATTATTTTTGTATTGGGTATTAGCTATTGATTCTACTGTGATTTTATTGTTTATTCTGCACTGAATATTGTTTATGGATTGTATTCTGATTATATTGTGTATATATATATATATGCAATCCTGTTAGCTGGCCTGAGTCAGATATCCTCTGATTGGGCGGGATATAAATATAAAAATTAAATTAAATTTTGACAATACAGTAATACCTCAGATAACACTAAGACTTGGTTCCACAAGTCTTGGTGTTATCCGATTTTTAGTGTTATCCGATGCATGTTAAAATCCTATGGGATGGATCGGATAACGTTAATGTTCCATAGAGATACATTGTAACCGCACAGGCTTTAGCGGTTGTTATCCGATCCATCCCATAGGACCTTAACATTATTCGATCCAATTCTCCTCTCCAGATTACTTAACGTTATGCGATTTTAGCGTTATCTGATCCAATCGTTATCTGGTGTTTTACTGTAACATAAAGAAAATGGTTAATAGAACTGATAATGGGAAAATAAGCCACCTTTGGTGAGTTTATTCTGTAGTTCTTTTCATCTGACCTAATGTGTGAAAGGTTAGCCGGCACAAGGTGGCCACTACCCTGGGTAGGCATGAATGTGGTACAAAAATACCACAATCTTCGAGGAGGCTCTTTCTGTGTAACCCGGAATGTTGGGTGTAAAAAGTTAAACCTAAGTTTTACAAATTGGGAAATTAACTTGTTGCTATTAACATCCTAAACTGAAAACACTAAATTTGTTAAATTAATGGCATGAAAACATTAGTGTACTGAAACACCTATAAAACTATGCTACCCTTCCAAAACTAGATTTATGCTAGGTAGCCCTTATGGCACAGTGATTAAACTGTGTTAATGCAGCCAAAACTGCTGATGTTTTAAGTTCAATCCTGATGAGCTCCAGGTGGATTCAGCTTTCCATCCTACTGAGGTTGGTAAAATGAGTACCCAGCATGTTGGCAACAAAAATTTTAATTACCTTGTGAACCACCCAGAGTTTGTTCTAAGTGCTATGGGATGGTATATAAGTGTAATTGCTAATTGCTAGCCAAACCATGGGCCTGTAGATATGCATTGACCACAAAATATAGGTCTCACTTAATAACCTACAACATTTCCCAAAGCTTCTAGGAGCAGCCCAAGGCCATCAGAAGCTCCGAGGTTGAAAACTATTATTTTGTATAGACCCAGGTTGCAACTACTCAGTAAGAGAAATGCAAATTCATTCTTCTTTGTGAGGGACTCCAGGCTGATTTGCATTTCCCATTGCATCATGTGATCAACGGAAATAAAATATGCATGAGCTCCTTTCAAACCCATAGTATTTTCTGACCACCACCACCCTCATAGTCAGGCTCTCAGTTGACTACTCCCAGTGAAGCTTCTTCAGCAAAATACAGTAAGAAGCTTAGACACAAAGTTAAGCCTGGTTAAAAGTTGTCTCAGAGCGTGCCTACCTTTACTCAAGACAGCTACCAAGACCATAATGACTGATTTCTATAGCACTCACATCAGAGATACAAATATCAAAAGATAGCAGAAATCAAATACATCCATCTGTTAGATACCCATCACAGGGGGCTAACAATAAAAATATAGCAGTTAGTCTTTAAAGTGCTACAGTGTTTTGTTTTGTTTTGTTTTGTTTTCTGATATGCCTGAAATATCAAAATGTAGAGGTTAAAACTCTTTGGGCTCATTTGTTATCCTGCAGGATAAATGCTGCAGTTGCTGAGAATTTTTACTGGCATAACACAAACAATTCATCTTTGCAGATATCTAACCTTCAGGTTAGGTCATCTGAAAAATTCCAGCAATGGTTTAGTTCTTCTCTGCCAATGTTTATGGCATCTGCAGTTCCAGCACACTGTGGTGACTGCATCAAGCCTACTCCAGGCTTAATGAATTAAATTAGGGAAGGAGTTCTGGCTTTTATTGTGTAAGATTTACATCTTGTTTGATGAGAGATGGATATCATGGTTTCATATGCAAGACAGACACATCATCATTTTGTTTTCTAGGAATGGTACAGTCCATATGTCAGCTTGACCATCTCTCATTTGTCTTGCCTTGGCAAAAACAGGGCATAGGAGTTCATTTATGGCATGGGTGCCTAAACTAAGGCCTAAGGGCCGGATACAGCCCCTGATGCAAATTCATCCAGCCCACTAAGCCCTCATCACTCCTGGAAGTGGAAGTAAAATGTGCCAGTGGGCCAGATGAAGTGGTATAATGGGCCAGATCCGGGCCCCAGGCCATAGCAACTGGCTCCCTGAACAACGTGACTGGACCACGGCCTGAAAAGTTTGGGCACCCCTGACCTATGGGCATGGCTGCATTGGGGTTAACTCACACAACTTTCTACAGTGTACTTAATGGGGCTCCTTGCTTAACACTGTGTGTTGCTTGTTCCAGAATTTGACCCAGGAGCGCATGTGCACAGTGTGTGTGTGTGTGTGTGTGTGTGTGTGTGTGTGTGTGTGTGTGTGTGTGAGAGAGAGAGAGAGAGAGAGAGAGAGAGAGCGCTATGATAAGGATACAGATATCAGTCACCACATTAATAAGAATGTTCTGCAGAGATCTAGACAGTAAGGTAATAAACTACTGTACATAAGAAAAACATGCGATAATAGCCCCTTTCCTTGAATAGATTGTAAAGCCAGAGTCATTTTTAGTTTCCTCAACCATTTGCTGATATTTTATTAGGGGATTGTATTGGATGAACATTTAGTGTTTTTATTTTATGCTTTTTACAATTACTTTGAATGTTACTGTTTCTAATCCAATTTTGTAAACTGCCAGAACAGCAATGTTATGTACAAACAGACAGGCACGGAGACAGACAGATGGAGAACCAACCAAACTGCTCTTCTCCTCATACGAGAGGAAGGAAAATGCACATTTCCCTAATGTTGAATTCATTTCCTTGGTTTCCAATTTGTTTCAAAATCCTGTTTAAAGCCATAGCCTTCACTTATGATTTTTTAAATATGGCTTTGGTTCTTTTTATTTCAGGAAACCTCTCTCTTCATCTCATTGCTTATTGGGATAAGCTGTTGTCCTGGGACTGCAGAGCTGAAGGACTACAAACTCTGCCACTAGTCTGGGCTGGTGCACATCTCAGAGACCTGTCCTTCCATTTATCAGGGGGAAAAAACCATAGAAAGGGAGAGACCATCATGGACCAATTTATCAGTCACTTCTCTTCCAAAGTTCAGAAATGTTGCTTGTGGAGGAGTTTCCATTCCTGAAACGTCCCAGTCATGGTCACTGGTTATGTTGGCTGGAGGGGTCTGAGGATTGTAGTAAAAAAAGAGAGAGAGCAACTTTTCTAGACTCTTTTCTTTCAATTTCTTTTTCATTCTTCTCATCTGTTGGACTGTGACCTTGCTGACAGAAACTGTCTTCTCTTCAGGAACTGTCTTGCCTTACAATGGCTGTCAAAACATTACCAGAGATCCTTTAATATAAAAAAAAAATGTCTTGAGGAATGGAGCTAAAACACCTCTAATTAAAGTTTGAGAATAGGTTGAGATCATTTCGGCCCCAAGACCTCTAATAATTCGCTTTGCCGGATAAAACTGCGGTGGGGATGAGCCTCTAATTAAAATGTTCAAATTTTTTACTTCATTTTCGTGGTCCTCTTACAGTTATGAGCCGTATCAAGTTTCCCCCTATGACCTGGATCTCAGATTTTCAGTCCTAGTTATGGAAGGGGTTCTTCTAGAACCACAATTCCTCCTAAGAGGCTTCTGGAGTCAAAGAGTGAATTGTATTTATAGACTGTAAATGAAAACTTTTGAGGAACAGATATGCTGCAAGTGATTGCAGAAGGAAACTTGTGAAATTGACCTCTCTTGTCAGATTACTTGTGAGAAAATAGAGACTAGGTCAAGTTTTTCATCTGTCCTATCTCTCATAAAAAAGAGTTGCCATAGTTTCCTCAGAAAACACTTTGCTAATAGTCTCATGCCACATTCACATTTATTCCATTTGTTCTTTTCCACCTCCCCGCCTTCCTTCCTCATCCTGCTGGGCTTTTCTTAGAACAAACTTTTCCAGTAAAACTTTACATGCCCCTTAAACTCTCAGGATGGCAAGTAAATGTGGAAGGGGGATATAATGACTTGTACAGTAATACCTCATATAACATTAGTATCGAATAACACGAAAATCGCATAACATTAAGGAATCTGGGGGGAAGAATTGCATCAGATAACATTAAGATCCTATGGGATGCTTCAGATAACAACCGCTAAAGCCTGTGTGGTTACAATGTATCTCTATGGATCCCATAGGATTTTAACATGCATCAGATAACACTAAAAATCGTATAACACCAAGACTTGTGGAACCAGGTTTTAGTGTTATCTGAGGTTTTACTGTATAATGTTTTCTATATGACTCTGTTTATTTGGCGTTCACTAGACACTTGTGAATCTGGCCAGGTTATTGCGTATCTGGCTAGGTTATCCTGCTACTGCTATGGTGATAGAGTAGACCATACTGCCAACAACTCAACACTGAGTGTCAGGCAGCAGCTAATTAACCTGACAACCCTGAGGACTACTAGCCTTAGGTACCAAAGTCCACAGAGAAGGGTGATGGTCCCCAAGTGGTTTGACTCCCACTTGAATCCATCTTGATGAATGGCAGCAGCTCCATCAGTTATGGCTAAGGAGGACTTTGCATGCGAAAAGGGCTCAAGAACAGAAAGTGATGTGGAACTGGATCAGTGGTATGGAGGTCATGCTGCGATGGGGAAGGCAGATGAGAGGCCACTACATTATATTCTCAGGAGAGTCTTCATGGCTGATTGCCATGATGATCTGCAAGATTCAGATTCGAATACGGTGGAAAAAGAAGAATTATTCCTGTAAACACAGTGGCTATGTAAAACAATTTGATCAACGTTATTGCACAGCAAGTCTCCCAATAAAAATACCATCCTAAGAAGACAAAAAAGGATCAATCCCAATAAACAAAAAGATCATCTTTGAATTTGTAAAAGCAGCACATTGTTCTCTGCCTGTTCCTTTCAAAAGAAGACAAGTTATGAGAGTTTCATAGAAAACAAAGTTAAAGCAGCTGGGAATCAAGGTGATGGCCTTTGTGGCTGAGCTCACAGAACAACCCTGGGGGCAAAAACACTATTCTTTATTTTAGTCTCATTTAATTATCTAATTCAAGGGTCCTCAACCTTGGGCTGGTTCACACCCCATCAGACTGTTGGCAGGCCAGACTGTTGACAGAAGAGAGTGGTGAGGGTTTGGGCTGGTCCCACCACCCTGAGCCCCCACTACTCCCCCACTGGCAGCGGGATCCCCCTGACACCCCCCCCCCACACACACACACACCACTTCCATACTTACCAGCCTGGAGGAGCTGCATGGCATGGGTGAAGGTGGGGTCCAGGCTACCCTTCTCACCTGTGCTCTGCAAAAGCGACCCCCAGGAATGACGTGGCAGCTGCATGAATCTGCCACTGCCTCTACTAGGCCTGGCATGTCCCTAAACAGCCATGCCAAGCCTTGCTATGGATCACTGCTAGGGCCATGCAGTCGCAGAGGAGACAAGGACTGAGGAGTCGGCATCGGAAGCGGCAACTGGAGTGAGGGCATGGGCCACATTAAATGGTGCCATGGGCCAGTACCAGTCTACGAGCCATAGGTTGCGAATCCCTGATCTAGTTAAATAGTTCAAAGTCTTCTTTTCTGAAACGACAACTTCCAGCAGAAAATGGCCAAGGCCATAGGCTTTGGGTTGGGAACATGAAGCCTAGAACTAAAAAATAGATTTCTATTGTGGTATTGAGAACTTGATTCACAACAATGTGATAGCAATGTCACAACAATGTCACACAAATGATAATGTTACCAAAAAAAAGTGTGGGGAAAATCAATATACTGTACTTTCTCCTTACAATCTATACTTTTATAAATTAAACGACAGCTCTGCCAGGAATGATAGCTTGTACCCTCAGGGATTGTGGAGGTTGTTGTGAGAACTTCTGTTTCTTTTGTTGAAATAATTTGTCAGGCTCTGAGTATTGTTCATAACTGCACACTGACTTGAATATTGTAACTGGATCATTTGTTCTTCTGTCCCAAGCAGCACTTTAGGTATCTGGCTGCAGAGTCAGAAGTTGGATATTCGAATCACAAATGTTCCTCTCTGACAGAGACTGGTCTTGGTGATTTACAGGGTCCCTTCATGCTAATCACATCGATGATGATGACGATGATGATAATTCCTCTTAATAACATTTTTCCCCTGCTAAATTAACAAGCCCTAAACACTTTAGCTTAGGAGCTCTCAACCTTTTCAAGCTGGGGACAGGGTCACACTCCCTCAGACAGCTTTGGGGGCTGGATGGGCATTTTGCCCTTCCTCCAGCACATGGCATTTCCTGATGTGGTGGAGGCAGTAGGGGGCGCACATGAAATGGTGCCATGGGCCACATCCCTGATTTAGCCTTTACATCTAGTAGAAGGAAACCAGTCTTCTGCTGAATTTGTAATCCCTGTTTCAATCTTCTTCCAGTTCCAGCAGGATCCTTATTGAGGGGAAACAAAGTAGGTCATCCACAATATTCCAAATGTGCCGATTTAGAAAAAAAGATGTAAATAGCTTTGTTTCATTACCTTTCACTGAATATCCACAGGGACCCTAGCATCTCTTTCCCTGTTAACCAGTTCAGATCCTGCAAGTGCAGGATGTTTTCTTCCAACATGTATCACTTTGCACTCACTTGTAATTCTAATCCTACATTGATATTTGTTTACTGAGACCTTGTCTAAAGAAAACCTTATTTAGGTGCTCTCTGTAGAATTGGCTAATATTTATCCAGACCCACATCATTTGAACAAATTAAATGGCATTGATTCTAACGTTGGCATCAGATCCTCCCTTCTTATGTTCTTCCATTTCTTCCTATCCTATGGATCATGAGTACAGTAATACCTCGGATAATGTTTACCTCGGATAACGCTAAAATCGCATAACGTTAAGTAATCTGGGGAGGAGAATTGGATCGAATAACGTTAAGGTCCTATGGGATGGATTGGATAACAACCGCTAAAGCCTGTGCGGTTACAATGTATCTCTATGGAGCTTTAACGTTATCCGATCCATCCCATAGGATTTTAACATGCATCGGATAACACTAAAAATCGGATAACACCAAGACTTGTGGAACCAAGTCTTAGTGTTATCCGAGGTATTACTGTATTTATTTAAGAGAAGAGCTATTGATATCAATACTGTAATGCCTAAGTTAGTTGTGACTAACAGTCCTAGTCATTTAAATGGGGCCACTTAGGACTTTGAAAAACATTTTGACAAAGTCACTATGGAAAAGCTCTAGAATGATCATGTGATAAGATGTGGAAGACAAAAGGAAGGCTACTGCATTATGTTGTTCCCAGGACAATCTTCATGGCTGATCACATGATAATAGCCAATATTCGGAATTGGATACAGAACTAGAAGAAGAGGAAGAAAGCAAATGGTTCCAAACTGCACACTGCCTGCCACTCTAAAAGTATCCCTCCTGTCCCTGGATGCTTCTAGGCAGGTTTCTTATCATGAACAATTGCAAAACATGGTGCAACTATTTTCTTTGTCTCTCCTGATGGCATTTTCTGGTAAGAAAAAGTACAAGTTGTACCTCGCTTAAAGAGCATGATGCGTTCCACAGGATTACTCTTTAAGCGAGTTTGCTCTTTAAGCGAAACACCATTGTAAATGACCAAGGGGGGGGGGGATTGCAAACCCTGAGTTATTTGTTAAGCGAGTTTTTGATTGGTTTTATTTGTTAAGCAAAGCGACCATTCAGAGAAAATTCTGCTCTTTAAGCGAGTTAATCTTTAAGCGAAATGCTTTTTATGCAAGGTTTGACTGTATGAAAAAGTACTGGGGATGTTTGAAAATGGAAAATAATGAAACCTGTTCTTGGAAGAATTCCACATTTAAAATGGAGTTTTCCCACAGTTAAAATTAAACCTGAAAGTTCATTACATGAATGGCTACTAACCCAGTGTCCCAATTTCTCTTTTAGAATGGGCAGTATGGTAGCTATTTTCCAGTCCAGATAAGCTGCTTATTTTTTATTAGAAGACCAGGCGTTTTACTTCTAAAATACCTTAGAACTCTTCAACAACAGTTGAGTAAAAGTTATTTTTTATTTTTCTAATTACCTCTGAATATGGAGTCAAAGCTTGGACATTGACTAAAGCATCTGAAAAGAGAATCAAACCTTTTGAAATGTGGATCTACAGATGGCTGCTAAGGATATCATAGGTTGACCATGTGAATAATGTAGAAGTGCTGTGCTGAATGGATAAAGAACAAGGACTGTTTAAGACCTTTAAGCAAAGAAAGCTCCAATACCTTGGCCATATCATGAGGAAAAACATAAAGTATAGAATACTCCAACTCATTCTTCAAGCAAAGATCCCTGAGAAGAGAGGCCCTGGACATAGACTGACTTCATGGCCAAAGAACCTGAGAGACTAGTGTGGCATGTCCTCGGAAGAACTGTTCTGAGGAGTTAAGAACAGGACGACTATTGCCATGATGATACCCAATATCCGGAATGGATATGGCAGCTGAAGAAGAAGAATTACCTCTGGAGTGTCATTTATTAGCCCTGCCTTGGACACTGTCTCTGAAAGAAGACACTTAGGCTCTGGTCTCTGTCCAACATTTTTTGAACTCAAGGGAAGACTGACACAAACTGTTCCTTCAGTGTTTTCTGCCTTTTGCCATTCGTTTAGCTTCTTTACATGTTCTGTGCAATGGAGTTATGGTGAAAGGCCTGAAGGAAGGTTTCCATTAAGTCAGGAGAGAGTCAAAGTGTGAGTGATGGCAACATTAGTTGAAGGGGGGAAGGCGGGGGGAGAGAGAAGAGAGTGCAGTTATTTGAAATAGGTTGCTGAGAAGCAATATGACAGTGATAGATTGGATATGGAAAACAAAGAAGTGAAAGAAATGTAAAAAATGAAGCCAATGTTTCAACAAAGTGAACAGTGACATCAGGTTGTACTTTTGAGAGACAGGGAAGTGATGAAAAAAATTGGATTGGAAGCTAACAGTTGA
This sequence comes from Furcifer pardalis, assembly GCA_030440675.1. Lineage (NCBI taxonomy): Eukaryota > Metazoa > Chordata > Lepidosauria > Squamata > Chamaeleonidae > Furcifer > Furcifer pardalis. The sequence continues at coordinate 41,211,279 of CP126895.1, read as the reverse complement.
TTTGCTTTCCCCCTCACATAATTTAATTGGCCTTCAAGTGGAAATCTAATGAAGTCCTGTTCGAAAACTGGATTAGGTGAACACAGAGCACACTGCGTTTAGCAAAACCAGCACACCTAATCAGATATAAAATAGTAGAAGAAATGCATGTAATGGAGCCTTCCTTGGTCTGGTGCGGCCCAGATGTTTTAGATTGGAAAACATTGCTTGAGGTGAAGGACAAGACTGTGCCTTCTTTGCCCTTAATTCCACCCACAGAAGTGGATAAAACTGGCAGCATGCTCCAGTCCTACCTGAGAGGTGCTTAGCTCAGGATACTCAGGGTATGCTAGGAGGTACATGCATCAATTTCTTTAAAAAGAAAAGAAAGGGGGGGAGTTAGGATGTGTTACTGCTGTTGCCCTTTGCTTACCCCCAAATATTTTGCACTTGTGGGAGCTCTGCGTAATGTTAGGGCCTCTGTTTCCCCCCGTCCTGAATGCATCATATCAGGTAACAATGGAAGAAGGCCCAAAATTCCTTGTAGGTTGTTAACTGGCATGCTGTTTAACGTGTCCTTAACTTTTAACTGTTAAATACTTACTTGTAAGAACTTACATTAATAGGGCATTTCTTCCACTTTGATGCATATTGTTTCATAATCAAGTAAACTGCTATTTTCATAAAAAGTCGAGGAGATTTTTATATATAAAGAGTACCTCGCTTAAAGAGTAACTCGCTTAAAGAGTATAATTTTCTCTGAATTTTCGCTTCGCTTAACAAATAAAACCAACCAAAAACTTGCTTGACAAATAAATCGGGGTTCGCAATCCCCCCCCACACACAATTGGTCATTTACAATGGTATTTCGCTTAAAGAGCAAACTCGCTTAAAGAGCAGTACACACACACACACACACACACACATGAATTAAAAATGCATCTATTACTCAATATTAAAATTTTCCTTTTTTAATGCGTTTACTAAATTTATTACTGCAGATGGTGACTGCAGCCATGAAATAAAAAAGATGCTTACTTCTTTGGAGGCAAGCTATGGTAAACCTAGGCAACATAATAAAAAATAGAGAATCACCCTGCAAACAAAAGTCTACATAGTTAAAGCAATGGTCTTCCCAGTAGTAATGTATGGCTGTGAGAGCTGGACCTTAAGGAAGGCTGAGTGCAAAAGAATAGACGCCTTTGAATTGTGGTGCTGAAGGAGAGTCTTGAGAGTCCCCTGGACTGCAAGGAGATCAAATCAGTCAATCCTAAAGGAAATCAACCCTGACTGCTTCTTGGAAGGACAAATACTGAAGCTGAAGCTCGAGTACTTTGGCCACCAAATGAGAAGAGAGGACGAAGGCAAAAGGAGAAGGGAGCAGCAGAGGATGAAATGGCTAGATGGCATCATTGACACAGTGGGTGTAGATCTGGGTGGACTATGGAGGATGGCAGATGGCAAAGGAGCCTGGTGTGCTATGGCCATGGGGTCACAAAGGGTCAGACTCAACTGTGTGACTGAACAACAAACATATGTAGAATAATGGTAAGGTGTCTGGAATAACCCTGTCCTCTAGTTTCATAAAAAGCAAACAAGTTTTGTTTTGTTCAGTCGCACAGTCAATTCCGACCCTTTGCAACCCTATGGACCATTGCCCGCTAGGCACCTCTGTCTTCCACCATCTTCATCAGTCTGCCCAGCTTTGTGCCCATTGCATCTACAACACCATCTAGCCATCTCATTTTCTGCTGCCCTCAACCTTTCCCAGCATCAAGGCTTTCTCAAGTGAATCCTCTCTTCTCATTTGATGTCCAAAGTCCTTTAGCTTCATCTTTACTATTTGACCTTCTAAGGAGCAGTCAGGGTTGATTTCTTCTAAGATTGATGGATTTGTTCTCCTTGCTGTCAAGGGGACTCTCAAAACTCTCCTCCAACACCACACCTCAAAGGCATCTATTCTTCTGCGCTCAGCTTTCCTAATGGTCCAGCTCTCACAACCATACATTACCACTGCGAATACCATTGCTTTGACTATGCAAATTTTTGTTTGCAAGGTAATGGCTCTACAGGTACTTTTAACTATGTTCCCCAGGTTTCTCATAGCTTGTCTCCCAATAATCAATTGCCTTTTTATTTCATGGCTGCAATCACCATCTGCAGTGATCTTTGATCCTAGGAAAGTATCATGTGACTAAGGACAACTTGGGTCTAATTGAAAGAAGGTTTGTTCCAGAGAGAAAATCCAAATCTTTATTTGCGGAACACAATGCAGTTAGCTGGATCTAAAAATGACACTAAGTAACTTTACAATATTAAATTGTGATATTATTTATGAGTTTAAATTGAGATATTTTTCCTTCTCCAGATTTTAGATTATATATCATGCTGTAGAAATGCCACTAAGATTATATTACCATTTTTGATTTTTGGTTAATCTAGTTTCTAACAGTTTTAGAATTTAATTGCTTTTCATTTATACACTGATACTAAGTAGTATAGGTTCACCAATTTTAATGAACCTGACAAATTAAATAGGCTTCCGCAGCATTTTCATTTTATAGGTATCATCTGTTTGCTTTTGATATCAGCAAAAGTACAGCTCATTCCTTGCTACTTTCCAAGGGAGATGCTGTTCTCTCTAGAAAATGCCATGAAGTGTTTAAATACTATCACTCACTTTGGCAGGAATGACTCAATACTACCACTGAGGGAGCATCAAATTATCTCATACTGTTTTAAAGGTGCCAAAGTTTGGTGACATAACATTATTCATCATTATGCCCTAGAAAGTATATGTCAACAACAACAGCTATTTATTACACTCAACTGTTCTGCCAAAGAAAGGACTCAGAGAGGTTCAAAGCTTTATTAAATTTAGAAATGGACACAATGAAAGCACTAAACATATCTGAATATTAACAAGGTTACCAAGTCAGTAATTTCTCATGCTCTAAGGAAGTGGTGCCCAAACTATGGCCCGGGGCCCGGGTGCGGCCCCCGATGCCAATTCACCCAGCCCATGATGCCCTCATCGCTCCTGGAAGCGGAAGTAAAATACGCCTGTATGGACGTGTTTTACTTCTACTTCCAGGAGCGATTAGGGCTTTGCGGGCCGGGTGAATTGGTGTCGGGGGCTGCACCCGGTCCCCAGGCCTTAGGGACTGGCTCCCTGAACCACATGATCGGCCTATGGCCCAAAAAGTTTGGGCACCCCTGCTCTAAGGTTTTAGAGACAAAACCTGAGAATGGGTTCTGGTGAAATGAATGCCTACTTGTATAACAATAGATTTATACATTTGTTTCCTGACAGGTCATACCAGTATGACAGCTGTTTTGTAACTCATCACAAAGCAATGGGTATTCTTTAAATAAAAAAAAAACTGACAAGGACTTGCAAAAGCTATCTTTGGGTGTTAAGTCAGTCCTAGGGCAACAGACTGATCAATTATAGGGCTGCATGTTGGGGTTTGCATCATCACCTGAGAGCCTGTAGGAGGAGAGGAAATTGAATGTGAAGAGAAATTTTCAGCTATGTGAGAGGAAGCTAAACAGCCTAAAGGATTTTCTCCCTCTCAGACCTGACCTTGACTAGAAGTTGCTTGCCAGCGTACATATGCGCACATACACAGGACAGAGGAACAATATTCAATATTTTTACACCTAAAGGATATAACCACATAAGAAATTCCCTTCTAGGTCAAGCTTGAATTACATTTGGTCCATTGTCCTTTCTGATTCTCTGGAAAACTATCTGAAATGTATTTCTTTATATTTTAAATCCAGTCTGTGTATGCAGCTTGGCCTATTGAGAGTCACAGGAAGATTTTTTCTTCTTCTCTTCTTCTACAGCAAAGGTAGAGAAGAAGAAGAAGAAGAAGAAGAAGAAATAATTATGAAAAATCAGTTAAAAGAGACATTTAGAATAAAATCAATTAATTTCAGAAGCAGAGAATGAAGAACATACTTATCCCAGCAGCTGTAGCAGTTGTTGCACCGTGAGTGAAATCAGTGCTTTTCAGACTAAACAACTTGCCTTATTTCTACCACGAAATATGTCATTCATATAATAGTGTGTAAATACATCTCACCCCAACCTCCCACAAACATAAAAACGTTTATGTATTATTAAAATTTAAAAATCCCCCTATAATTGCATACAGCAGGATATGGATATGTGTTTGATGTTAATCTGGAATACATAGAACATGGAAAATAAGATTTGGGGAAGAAACAGCTTGAAGCCAGAAATAATGGCTTGCCCATCTTGTTTCTCACACGAAGAATATTTTTTCCTTTCTGCCTCCCCTCTGTGTTTGTTAGCAGGTGATCAGCCAAGCTGACTGTGACATGACGTGCCACCAAAGCACAGGAAGAAATGCTGTGATTGCTTTGCTGAAATAGGGTAAGAGGAATCTACTTTTCCCCCCTTCTGCCCACCGTCTCAAAAATTAACTGGGGCACAATAGCAATTACACTTATCTACTGCCCCACAGTGCTTAGTACACTCTCCAGGCGGTTCACAATATTTAGTATTTTGCCCCCAATACGCTAGGTACTCATTTTACCAACCTTGGAAGGATGGAAGGCTGAGTCAACCTTGAATCCCATCAGAATCAAACTCACAACATCAGCAGTTTTTATCTGCAGTACAGGAGTTTAACCATTGCACACTGAGGGAAGAACAGCTTCATATAGGAAGGTCAAAGCCTATGTCTGTGATTGTTTAAATGAACAACTGTGACAACCTTCTCATCTTCCTTAAGCAAACAGTCTCCATTTTGTGCATCAACAATTCTCTGCAGGTACAGTGAAGAAAGATTTACAACACACTCTCCATCTAGCCTATAAATGCGGTTTGCCAGTGACACCCTATGGAAAGGGTTTCTTGGAGCAGTGCAGGCAGAAATTAGTGACTAGTGCATTCTTTTAACCACTTCTGTTTTGTTCACACCCGGAAGATAAATTTCAGGTAAGCAAAAGAGACAACTGCAGCCTTCTTAGTCCAGTGCCCAGTAATCGCATGTTAGCACACCTGAAGAGAAGAGCAGATTTTCAGACATGATTGTATAAAGTGAGAGAAAACTGGCAAAAGTATATCAACCCTGAATACAATTCCAGAGGTTTCCCCCATGTTCCAAAATGTATTTATTCTTTTTTCATTATTTGTGATTTGTTTTTGTTTGTTTGTTTTTGTGATTGCATGATGAACATTGATGAAGCTATACACACGCAAAGAACAGCTTTCTAGGTGGCAGCAGTTTCTGTGTGCCATAACCCAGCAAGCAGCATAAGGACTAACAATATCAGTGATATACTAAAACGCTAGGTAAAATTACATTAGTTGCTCAGACCTTTTTGTGCATTACAGTAATATTAAAATTGTTGATTTTTTAAAAATCAAAAAAGACTAAGTGAAATCTTTTCATCTAGGATAAAAGAGAAGCTGTTCAGGTGTTCAGAGAAGAGTTAGCCCATGGTGTGGCTACACCACCAGCAGAGAGTGAATTAATGTGGCCTGTTTTGAAAAGTCGGGCTTTATTTACGACACTCTAACCAAGCCTGATGGGACTGCAGTCGCTTAGTAGTTAAGATTCTGAACTTGACAACTGGAAGGTTGGCAAACTAGCAGTTTGAGACCTGGGTGCTGTGTGACAGAGTGAGCTCCCATCTCCGTCCCAGCTCCTGCCAAAATAGCAGTTCGAAAGGAAGAAATTGCAAGTAAATAAATAGATACCACTTCAGTGGGAAGGTAACAGTGTTCTGGGTGCTCTAGCATTTAGCCATGTCTGCCACATGACCATGAAAACATCTGCAGATGCAGACAACACTGAATCATGGGAATCAGTGAGTTAAAATGGACAGGGATGGGCGAATTTATCTCTGGAAACCATCATATCTACTACTGTGGACAAGAAAATCCTAGGAGAAAGAGAGTAGTCATAATAGTCAATGGTGCAGATGAGGCCACAGTTGACCAGTTCTATGAGGAATTACAGCATCTCATAGAACTGACACCGAAAAATGATGTCCATATTATTATAGGAGATTGGAATGGCAAGGTAGGACATCAAAAAGTAAATGGAATAACAAGCAAGTTTGGACTTGGAACACAGAATGAAGCAGGGCAAAGGGTAATAGTGTTCTGCCAAGAGAATGCACTGGTTATAGCAAACAGCCTCTTCCAGCAACACAAGAGGAGACTTTACACATGGACATAACCAGATGGCCAACATTGAAACCAGATTGATCACATACTCTGCAGCCAAAGATGGAGACCCTCCATACAGTCAGCAAAAACAAGACCTGGAGCAGACTGTGGCTCAGATCATAATCTACTGATTGCAAAATTCAGACTTAGACTATAGAAAATAGGGGAAAAAATCAGGCCAGACAGGTATGACCTAGTCAACATCCTAAGGAATACACAGTGGAGGTGTGGAACAGATTTAATGGTTTAGACTTGATAGACAGAGTGCCAGAAGAATTATGGACAGAGGTGTGGGACATCATACAGGAGGCAGTGAGAAAAATCATACCAAAAGAAAAGAAGCATAAGAAAGCAAAGTGGTTGTCTGATGAGGCTCTTAAAATAGCAGAGGAAAGAAGGGAAGCAAAAGGCAAAAGAGAAAGAAAATTTTCAATCAATTGAATACAGACTTTCAAAGAAAAGCAAGAAAAGATAAGGAAATCTTAAATGAACAGTGCAAAGAAATAGAGGAAAACAACAAGGGGTAGGACTAGAGAGCTTTTTTCAAAAAATTGGGGAAATCAAGGGAAAGTTTAAAGCGAAAATGACCATGATAAGGGACAAAAATGGCAAGGAGTTAGCTAATGCAGAAGATGTTAAGAAAAGATGGCAAGAGTACACAGAGGAACTCTACAATTAAAGGACCTCACAATTCCTGATAATCACAGTGATGAAAATATTGAATTTGAGCCAGACATCCTAGAGAGTGAATTCAGGAAGACCCTAAAAAGCACTACAAACAACAAAGCCAATGGAAATGACAGTATCCCAGCTGAATTTTTCAAAGACCTAAAAAATGATGGAATCAAAGTTTGCATTCAATATGCCAGCAGATTTGGAAAACACAACAATGAGAAACCTGGTGAACATAGTAAAAAGTAGAGACATTGTCTTGCAAACAAAAATTTGCATAGTCAAAGCAATGGTATTCCCGGTAGTAATGTATGGTTGTGAGATCTGGACCATTAGGAAAGCTGAGCACAGAAGAATAGATGCCTTTGAGATGTGGTGTTGGAGGAGAGTTTTGAGAATCCCCTGGACAGCGAGGAGAACAAATCCGTCAATCTTAGAAGAAATCAACCCTGACTGCTCCTTAGAAGGTCAAATAGTACAGATGAAACTAAAGTACCTTGGACATCAAATTAGATGAGAAGATTCACTTGAGAAAGCCTTGATGCTGGGAAGGTGGAGGGCCAAAGAATAAGGGGTGGCAGAAAATGAGATGGCTAAATGGTATTGTAGATGCAATGGGCACAGAGCTGGGTGGGTTGAGGAGGATAGCAGAGGACAGAAGTGCCTGGTGGGCAATGGTCCATGGGGGTGCAAAGGGTCAGAATCGACTGCGGTTGTACAACAACAACAACAACAACAACAACAACAGTATAACCATAGAAGCAGCCAATTCAGAGTAAAGAATAAAATCTAAGGAAATACATACACTTCCATTCCTCTACATTCAAGAAATAAGCTAAGGTATATCACTGGCCATCAGTTTGCTATCTTGAGGTAAAAACCTATTTTGTACAAGTTGTAGTGTTATGATGGGCATAATGACCTGTAAAGCACCCAAGTAAATTAGTCTAGAATGGTAAAGCCCTAGTTTTATCAGATCTGAGAATCTGAAATCAATGTGTCTGAGATTCTTTGTCTACATGTCACGTCTTTGCTTCACCAGGGACATTAGAGCTGTTGAGGAGAATGGGAAAAAAACCTCAATAGATTTAATAGGCAAAAGATTGCTTCCTTTTAAGCCATAGAACTAAGGGAGTTTGTATATGTATTGATCTCAAATAAATGGTTTTCCCTCCTTCCCTAACTGTTTTTCTTATTTACAAGCTGAGCTTGGAAAAGTTCCTTTTTAAAATTACAAGTGACAGAGTCATTTCAGTACACTGGCTGGGGGATTTTGGGAGATGTACTTCCAAAATAAAAAGTTTTCAAATCCTGATCAATGGTTCAGTATTTGCTGAGTACTGTATTTTGTATCTGTGACTTCTGTCAATAACCTTACAAACTAAGCAACCAGATTTGCTTTATATTACACGTAGCAAACATAACTAAAATGTCTAAAATGAATACCGTATATACTCGACTATAAGTCATCCCGAATATAAGTCGAGCTACCTAATTTGGACCTCTAAAACTAGGGAAGTAGACTGACCCAAGTATAAGTTGGGGTTGGAAAATGCAGCAGCTGCTAGTGAGTTTCAATAATTAAAATCTGTGAAAATATGGTAAAATTAATTAATTTAGACATTTGTGTGGGTTTGTTTTTGAGGATTAGTGCTTTTTTATAAAATGTATGCTTGAATTTACACCACCTCGTTTTGGACACTCAGAGTCGTTGACCAGAATATAAGTCAAGTCCCTTTTTTGGATCTCATTTGGGAGGCTAAAAAACTAGACTTATACTGGAGTATATACAGTACTCAAATAGCCTTCTTTTCCCGACAAGGCACCATTACTCTTCTTTGTTGTATTGCCCATATTCTCATGTACTATATTTGGGTTTGGCAAGCACTGTGATTTTATTTTAAAGCATCTTTGTTATTATCACATCATGTTGCAGTGTGATTGATAAAGTGCGATTATTTCAATGTCTTTTGATTAAATCAATCACTTGACTTTCACAAGAAATTCACATACATTTCATATCTTACTTCTCTTGCAATAAAATTATGTTTATATTCTAAAACAGATCTTAGATGGGGGGGCAAACTAAGGCCTGCAGGCCGGACCCAGCTCCCAAACTTTTTGCACCACAAGCCAGACCATGCCCCCTTGACAGTGAGTGGGCAGGTCACGTGGTTCCTCCCCCCACAAACTCTGCCATAAAATGCATCCGTGACAGCTGTGGGTGCATTTATGGCAGTATATATGGCAGACATGGGCGCATTTATGCATGCACAGAGGAGTTTTACAGCTGTTGTAAATTTGCTTCTGCTTCCGGTAGTGGCGAGGGCAGCAGCAGACCACATAAAATGGTGAAATGGGCTGGGTCCGGCCTGCAGGCCATAGTTTGCCCCCCCCCCACTCTAAGCTCTGTTTTAGAATATAAACAGAATTTTATTGCAAGAGAAGTAAGAGATGAAATGTATGTGAATTTCTTGTGAAAGTCAAGTCATTAGAATTTACAGCTTTTTTTTTAATCTTCCAAAATCTTCTAGAAGTTGAGATATTATTGATGGGTGTTGCCTTACCATTCAGCAGTTGATTCAGTGGATTTACTATGATTGAGATAAGCAATAAGATTTAGATATTGTTTTCTCCCAATTCCTTGCCATGACCATAGATGAACAATACTGGAGGGCATCTCTGCAACATCATTTGGGATTAGAAAATGTGATGTTCTTTAGGCACCATCAGTTTGCACAGAGAATTGTTCTGTGTACATTTATATGGTTACTTTTTGCAAAAATAACAGTATGTCACTTGTGGGGAATAAACAGCATTTTTGCTGCTGGATTAATAAAAAGAATCCAAGCAGTGAAATGGCCATTTAGTTTTGGTGTGAGCCCACGATTCCTTATTTGGCTAACTAGTTTCTCCATGATGACTAGTCCCCAGTCTCCTGGTTATTTCTCCATAATGGCCAACTACCAGGCTTCTGTTGATTTACTGGTATTCTTAATGTGCAGCGAACTTTTCAAATGAAGGCAATTTCATGCTGAACTCCCAAACAAACAAAAAAACACCTAACCATTTTAAAATGGAAACATTCTTTGTGCTTTCTGTGGAATTTTGTGTCAGTCACTACTGTTCAAAGTGATACACCATATAAAAGCTGTTGCCCTAATACAATTCTTTCTGCACTGGCAGGATGCAGACAAGTACCTAAGAGGAGTGATACATAGTCAATACAATGCTATGCATTTTGTGCAGAAGAAAGTCTGAGAATATCTTCATTGAGCTTGCTCTCCATGACAACTCTTCCTACATTAAAATCTCAGAGAGGTTTTGGATTGCTCCCCTATGACCACTGGCTGTTCTGACTCAGACTCTTGGGAGTTCCAGTCCAAATGCATCAACTGAGGACTGCATCATTTGTGTCTCTGTGTTGCCCCAATATTCCTGCCTGTTTTCAGGTGACATGTATGTTGTTTATATTTATATTGTGATCAATTTCTTTTATATCCATGTCACCGCTGCCACCGTCGTTCAGTCACACAGTCGATTCTGACCCTTTGCAACCCCATGGACCACTGCCCACCAGGCACCTATGTTCTCCACCATCTTCCTTAACCTGCCCAGCTCTGTGCCCATTGCATCTACAATACCATCTAGCCATCTCATTTTTGGCCACCCTCTTTCCCAGCATGAAGGCTTTCTCAAGTGAATCCTCTCTTCTCATTTGATGTCCAAGGTACTTTAGCTTCATCTTTACTATTTGACCTTCTAAGAAGCAGTCAGGGTTGATTTTTTTAAGGATCAACCTATTTGTTCTCCTTGCTGTCAAGGGGACTCTCAAAACTCTCCTCCAATACCACATTTCAAAGGCATCTATTCTTCTGCCCTCAGCTTTCCTAATGGTCCAGCTCTCACAACCATACATTACCACCGGGAATACCATTGCTTTGACTATGCAAATTTTTGTTTGCAAGAAGATGTCTCTATTTTTAACTATGTTCCCCAGGTTTCTCATAGCTTATCTCCCAAGAATCAGTCACCTTTTTATTTTATGGCTGCAATCACCAGCTACAATGATCTTTGATCCCAGGAAAGTAAAATCAGTGACTGCTTCTACTTCTTCCCCATCTATTTTTGAGGGACTGATAGGGCCTGTTGCCATTATCTTGGTTTTCTTGATGTTGAGTCTCAAGCCAGCTTTTGCAATCTCTTCTTTCAACCTAAGCAGGAGCTTCTTCAGGTCTGGAGTGCCAAGGTTCGCTATCATAGATCTATGCTATGTGGGGCCATCCAAGACACACAGGCCATAGTGGAGAACTTAGACTAAAGGTGATCTGCTGGAGAAGGAACTGGCAACTCACTCTAGTATGTTTGTCAAGAAAACCTCATGGACAATATGATGCTGGAAGATGAGCCCCTCCAATTAGAAGTTGTCCGGTATGCTACTGAGGAAGAGCAGAGGGCAAGTACAAATTGACTAAGAAAAAGTGAATCCATAACCAAAATGATCTTTAGCTGTGGATATGTCTGATGCTGTAAAGAAGCTTCAGCAGTATACGGATCAAGAATTAACATAAGTACAAACTAGGTTCTGAAGAGGCAGGGGGACTAGAGAATAAATTGCCAACATTTGCTGGATTATGGAGAAAGCAAGGGAATACCAGAAAAACATCTACTTCTGCTTCATTACTACACTAGCCTTTGATTGTGTGGATGACAACAAATTGTGGCAAGTCCTTAAAGCAGGGATTCTCAACCTGTGTCCCACAGCACCATTTCATGTGTCCCCCCTGCCTCCATCACACCAGGAAGTGCCATGTGGTGGAGGAAGAGCAAAATAGCCATCTGGTTCCTGAAGCTCTCTGAGGGAGTGTGACCCGGCCCCCGGCTTAAATGGTTGAGAACTCCTGCCTTAAAGAGATGGGGGTACCAGACCAACTTACCTGTCTTCTGAAACATCTGTATGCCAGCCAAGAAGTGACAGTTAAGAATGGCTATAAAACATAATAAAAAGTAGATACACCATTTTGCTGACAAAAGTCCACGTAGTTGAAGTGATGGTCTTCCCATTGGCTGTGAGAGCTGGCTGAGTGCAGAAGAACTAACACCTTGAAACTGCGGTGCTGGGGGGAAAAAACCTTTGAGAGTTTCCTGGACTGCAAGGAGATCAAAACAGTCAATCCTAAAGAAAACCAACCTTGACAGCTTCTTTGTGAAGGACAGATACTGAAGTTCAAATACTTTAGCAACCAAATAAGAAGAGAGGACTCACTGAAGAAAGTCTGGTGATGCTAGAACAGATCAAAGACAAAAGGAGAGGGAGTGGCAAAGGACGAGATGGTTAGACAGTATCATTGATCTGGGAAGACTCTGGAGGATTGTGGATGACAGAGGAGCCTGACGTGCCGTGGTCCATGGAGTCCGGAAGAGCTGGACTCAACAGTGTGACTGAACAACCAAAAAAAAAAGTGCATTTTAGATTGGTCCATTTCTAACAAACCCCACGCAGTGGGAACAGACTAAAGTCAAGTCTTGCAGCAGTGTCACAGTTTGATGTTGTGAAATGATTAATAAGCAAGCCACTTCAGGATATTGGCAGACCAAACACTTTTCCTGCTCCTCTGTGGATGAACAGAGGAAGTAAAAAGGTTTTTTTTGTTGTTGTTGCTTCTATTAAACCATTGCTGTTGTATTGAATCTTTTAGATGATGACGATGACGATGACAATGACGATTGTTATTGTTATTTTGCCTTCGTGTTAAGTGCTAATTGAAACCATGGCTGCTGGCAGTTTTTGGATTGGCATTGCAAACAAGGTAAAGGAAGAAGATGAATTTAATTAAAGTGAATTAGTACAAAAGTTATGATCTAGCACAGCCAAATATATATATATATATATTAAAATTACTTCCCCTGTCCCTTTGTAGAGGACAGGGGGAAGTATTTAGTTGGCAGTAGAAGGAATTTATGATCACTTGTTGTCAATATGACAGCTGGATGTGATGATCCCATCAAATGGCATGTCTCATGCTGCAACTTCAAGCTAATCTACTTAGGCTACAGCAGTCTATACCAAAGCAGCCAGTGCAGTTTCACACTAAGTTTAATAGCTTTTTAAAACCTTGAGCACACAATTGTATCCAGTATGTGGGGAACTATGAGAACTATGTTCTACTTAGCTGGCTCTGTAAGTAATGATTCTCTCAGTTACAAACACACAAAAATCTAATTTTCTTCTCATCCAGGTTCATTTCAACAAGACTATGTCTTCATTAGATCGTGCAAAATGTTGCCTTGAAGTTTTTATTGGCCCTCTGAGACTGCATAGATTTATCAAAGCAAAGTGGAAACATACATTCAAAATATGGACTATAATGACTCTTTACTAGGAGGCATTCATCATGGAAAATGATTCTTGGCTTTTAAGGGGAAAAATGTGTCGATTTGCATGAATGTGGGCATGTGATAAAGCATTAAATCTAGTGGTGGGATTCAAAAATTTTTACTACCTACTCTGTGGGTGTGGTATGGTGGGCATGGCCAGGGGGAAAGCCCTGTGTTGCACCCGAATTAGGACTACTGTACTTTATTTCAAAAATTGGATGGGTAGGGCCAGCTGGAATTTCTACTACTGGTTCTGGTGAACTGGTGTGAACCTGCTGAAGCCCACCACTGATTAAATCTTTTTGGCAACAGACTTTTGCAAATAATAGTGACCTCTCTGGCAGAAAAAAATCTAGGATTTGAAAATTTCAAAAACAATTCTGGGGCTCAAATCTGTTTTGAAGACGAACTCTTTTACGTTGGTTTTCTCTGTCTACTCTTAGATACCCTAATGCAGCCTAAAACTTACTCAAAGTAGAGATAGGCGTATTCTTCATGTATGCAAATGTACTATTGAAGAGGATGAATTTAAGATGAATAATTTATATATCCTGGCAGTGAAAACAGAAATTGCAGTTAAACTTAAACCAGCACCATTTTGAATGAAAACTTACTGTAAAACTCCTTTCTTACGTAAAGACGGAGGCTGCAGCATGAACTGGTAGTATGAGGTTCAACATGAGCCATCATCTGAATCATGTGACCTTGCTTCTCCATCCACCACTGAGCAAAGTCACCCTCTAGCAATATAAAGTTAATTAAAATGTTTCAGTTAGAGTGAAGGCCCCTTCCATTAAATTTCAGCCACAGGCCTAAATCGAAATGTTAGTTGCAACTAGAGTGGACCTGCTGAATCAGTAAAAACTTGACAAGTCAACATGTCAGTTGCATAAATTTCATTACAGTAATGTTTAGTTAGTTGGGACTGCCAACTGGATTTAGGTCCTCAGTAACTTCTTTGCAGTTGTGTTTACTGAATACAGAAATAAATTAAAAACAACTAGTTATTTCCATGCTGTGGTTCTGAAAATAATACTGTCCTAGACTGCAAAGATGTGAAATATGTTCCAGGCAATCCTATGTATGTATCAAGTGCAGATTCTTGCCATGTCATCATCATTTTTAAATTTGGCTTAATGCCACAGTCTGCTTTGATTCAAGGACCAGCCTTGTTCCATTCACAAAAATCCCATGCAATCTCAAAAACCATATTATGGGTTATGTTTATCACATGTGTTAGGGCAATTGCACATGGCACCAAGTCAGGCATTTTATAGGCATTTGCACACCTGATTTTACAACTACTATGCTTCAATTTACATGAAGGGCAGCAGCCTGGAAATGGAAAACCACTTGTCGATATGCTTCCACCCAGGGTTTCATCAACAGAATTCTGGCCTAAATAGTCAAGCCTAGCTTTTGTCACTTACCATCTAAGTAACTTTGGGATGGTGGGCTATACCATCCAGCCTGAAAACGTGGGTAAAATATAAATGGTAAACCTGCCTTCCTTCTGCTTCATTCAGTGCAACTTCCTCAAGATATTTCCCCCTCTAAAATGAAGGATAGAGGTTTATTAGTGATGTTCTAGAAGACAGAGTAGGTGGTTTGATTTTACAGTTTCAGGAATATCTGACAAATCTATCTTTCATAGCTAAATGTTTGTACTGCTGTGAACTATCAAAGGAATTGTGAAGACAAATCATAGAGCGGGCTTTTAAATATTGGAATGAAGGTCACATTTATTATAAAGATTGTTATTCCATAGAAATATGAAATAGGAAGAGTGGTGTGTAATTGACCAGCTGACTGCTCACCAAACGAGACCTCATCCTTCAAATGGTGGAGGAAACCTGACTTGAATTTAAAATTTACTATATCCATTTGGGACTGCAGTAGCGTTGTGATTAAGATTCTGAACTTGACGACTGGAAGGTTGGCAGATCAGCAATTCAAGACCTGAGTGCTGCATGACAGAGTGAGCTCCTGTCTCTGTCCCAGTTAGCAGTCCGAAAGCAAGAAATTGCAATAAATAGGTACCACTTAGGTAGGAAGGTAAACAGCGTTCCATGCACTCTGGTGTCTAATCATTCCTGCCACATGTCCACGGAAATGTCTGCAATCACAGATAGTGCTGGGTCTTTGGCACTAAATGGGGATGAGCACCAACCCCTAGAGTTGGATACAACTGGCTTCTGAGCAAGCGCGACCTATCCATTTGGACTATTTAGTCATACTGGAAATGTGCACTTCCCGTAATCAGAAGTGCTTGTGAATTCATTGCCCGTAACTACCTTGCCACCCTGAACACACCCAATCATGTTTGATTTGGAAAAGTAAGCAGATAGGACCTGGTTACTACTTGCTGTAAGACCACCAGTCAATACTAAGGATCACCAGATGGCCTTAGGAAATCATTCTGCCAGAAAGCTTGGGCAGCTGTGGCCAGTTAAATTCACAGTTCTGAGCCAGATGGACCAATGTTTTGACTCTTACAACTAAAATCTTGTGCACTTACAAAAACAGCAACACTTTTAGATGCAAGTTGTCATTAGTTAAGAAATATCTAAGACATTATTTGCTGCAAGCCAAGTTGTGCAACGTAGTATGCAACAGATAGTGTTTACAGAGACTTCTTATCCTACAATAACTGCCTATCTTAATTCTTTATCCAATAATCATTGTTTGTCAAGGTGAATAAAAGGATTGGTGGGTAAAGTTAAAGTACAGGAGAGGTGCAGAAGTAACAAAATACAATCTATAGCTATCACATAATTTAATCCAATGGGATGTTTCCACTAAGTCGTCTGCATGTGGACAAAAGACTGTAGAATTTGCTTCTTTAATCTTTCAAAACTAAGTCCCCCAATAAATAAATGAACTTGTAATCAGACTTAATTGAATTATGAAGATCTTACAGCTCAATGGATCATTGTACATTTGAGATTCATGAATGTGCCAGATTTGATTACAATTTCAAGTTTTGGTTACACACTCTAGGTGCAGTTTCTGTGTACATAATACATAACAAAAATTATATGGAGAACACATAATTTATAGTTACTCCTCAATGAAAAGAATGAGTTAATGTTTGAAAACACATTAGGACCATTAAATCCAGATAAGCTTTAGTACGAACATCCTGTTCTTCCATCATCATTTCTTTGTTAAACTGGTGATGCCGATGGAAGCAAGCAGTCCTTTGTGTATATTTGCAAAGTAAAGGCCTTTTGAGACAGGTTGATAGCCTAAATGACCCTAGACAAATTGACTTTTGAAATATTGTTGAGTTGAGCTGAAAGCAGAGTGTTTTCTCATTAGGAAACAGCAGTTTCTACTTTGGTCATAATAACAAGAGACCTCATACGACATTTTGTTTGAACAGGATTTTACTTGAGTTTCTGGTGGTGTCAATGACTTTCTTTTGAACATCGTATTTGATCTACTAGGAACACAGGTGGCACAGCATTCATGGTGGTGGTGGACTTGGCAATTAATAACAAAGGAAAATATTGTTGCTTCTGTTCCTGAAAGCATTCCAGGAAATTTGGATCTAATTTGGAATGCTTGACTTTCATACCCATGTGATAGTGGGTGGAATAAGCCTAAGTCACATCGATCCCCTAAAGCAGAAAAGCAAATGCTGCCCCTTGCACACCTAATATTTCCAAAGAAGAGGATTCAGCATATTGTTTTCACCTAACAGATTTGGATAGGGGCCAGCGGTACCTGTATAACTAGCAGTGGCCAATCAAGAAGTACAATTGATATTTAACAAGTTTCTGCCCACATTCTTCATTGACCATTACTTCCGCTTCCGGGAGCGATGAGGGCAGTGCGGGCCGGATGAATCACAGTAAACCTATTCATGTGGATTCACAGGGCTTGGGTTCCTGGGAATTGAAGTCCAAGAACATCTGGAGTGCCAAGGTTCACCATCACGGGGTTAGTCCCAAATCGATAATGAATTCTCCGTTGCAAGACTGACTTTATTTGCACATCTCAAAGATTTAAACATTTAGTTAAATTTTGGGACGCCATATTTCTTGCCTCCTGCTCCACCATTTCTTATTAGCTAGCTTGATGAATTCTGGAAACCTCAAAGACTGGCACACATTTGCTGAATTTTAATGGCTTAAGAAGTATTGTTCATCTATTGATTTCTGATTCTGTTTTCTTCCTTATTGATTAACGTAGCCACTTTCTTTTTTTTTTTTTTTTTTTTGCAACAATAATAAATTAAATAGTCAATGTGCTGCTTTATCAGAATACCCCACATCAGCTACCTGGGTCAGCCACCCACTCCTAACAGTAATTTTGACCAGTCTAACCCTTTCTTTCTGCTTTTGACCATGACCAAGATTTAGGGCTGCTTATGATAATGAACATCTTAGTGTGTCACTTTCCTATGACACAATCCATAAATCTGTCTTCACACAGTGATTGCAAAAACTGAAACATAGCATATTTCCCCTACGGAGTGATTTTTTTTGTTAGAAATTTAATAATTTGGAACAAAGGAGAATAAGAAAACCTATGCTGTTTTGCTGATTGTTTCAGTACCGGTGGTGGTGGGGGGAGCTAGGAATCGCAGTATATACTCTCCCCTGTCTCTGCTTAGAATTAATTGTCAGAACATGCTCAATATGTAATATTTGGGACTGTCTCATAGCTTCTAGATTTCAGGGCATTATAGCCTGACTAAATAAGATTAATAATAATAATTTCATGCCAGAGATTACTCTGTGTTGAAAGGATTTTTGCTGAAGAAACTCCACTCAGGGGATGCCCAAATGAGGTTCCTTTTATGTCCCCAAGTGCAGCCCTTGATTTAAACTGCTCTAGAGGAGTGGGGAAGGCCTACACAAAATTTTTGGCTCAGAGGCTTGCTTTAGTTGCAAAACACATGCAGGAAGAATGAAGACTGAGCTTCATGTCAAGACTATGAATGGACAGTCTAAAAGATTGTTAGTTGAGCTGTTTATAATCAATCCTATCTTCTTGTTGTCAGTAGACACATGATGCTAAAGAAGATACATGCATGTTGTGATCTTGAAGATGGATGTGCTGCTATAAAGCAATACAGTAATACCTCAGATAACATTAGTATCGAATAACACTAAAATCGCATAACATTAAGCAATCTGGGGGGAAGAATTGCATCGGATAACATTAAGATCCTATGGGATGCATCGGATAACAACCGCTAAAGCCTGTGTGGTTACAATGTATCTCTATGGATCCCATAGGATTTTAACATGCATCGGATAACACTAAAAATCGGATAACACCGAGACTTCTGGAACCAGGTTTTAGTGTTATCCGAGGTTTTACTGTATCCTGAAGACTGATTGGCACCCAGACTGTCAACATAATAGAGAACTACTTCTTTCTTGGTTATGTATTAATACAAAAATAACTACGCTAATTTATGAGCTGGACAACAAGATATTTCTTGTTCTGTCCCCACGCCACATCCCATTACCTTTGTAATTAGGCCGGGCTTTATGCAATCCCAAGTAGGAGCTGTGCTGCTAATACATATTAATCAGTCCACTTTTGAAAATATTGGGGTATTACATTTTGCTTAGAAAAGCATCAAGATTGAAGAAGACTTGCATAAGCAGTTCCCGAGGTATTTGTCAGAGGCGTAGCTACCGCCGTATCAGCCGTATCAATTATACGGGGCCCCCGGGCTACGGGGGCCCCCAACGGCAAGAAATAAAAATAAAAATTGGAGCAAAAATTTACTGCGCATGCGCAGAAACTCAATCTGACGCATTGCACATGCGTCAGATTGAGTTTCTGCGCATGCGCACTTTATTGGAGCCATTTTTGGCTCCAATTTTAAAAAATAAAAATTCAGAGTCGGAGCCGCAGCTTTTCGGAGCGGCTCCGAGATGGTGGCCCCGCCAAGGTAAGCTACGCTTCTGGGGGAGGGGTGCTATAAAAACCACACGAGGGGAAGGGGGGACCCCAAAACGAGGAGCTAAAGCACGCCCTGAGAGGACTGATCCGGAAAAGGAGGCGCGCGCGGGGGCGGCTGAGGCTGGTCGGTTCGCCAGAGCCGGGTTTTTTTATTTGCTCTCTGTGAGGGAGAGGAAGGAGCCCCGGGAGGGAAAGGGGCTGGCGTGGGTTTCTTCAGGGCAGGGCTCAGCAGGAGACGAGCCTGGGCCACCAGACATGGGGGGAGCACCCGAGGGAGGAAGAGGGACGACCTCAAGACGAGGGAGCAGGAAGGAAGGGGGAAAATGACAAGGGCTGAGGAGGGAGTTTCGAGCTCCCAGTCCCAAGTGGACGCCAAGAGCGCTTCACGAGGGGATTCCCCTAATGCTTATTAACCCTACAGTCAGATACGACTGGCTTTCAAGCAAGGGCAACCTAGTCCTTTGTAAAGACTTCTCATGGTCTGAAAAGAAGTTAGAACTGGGGCCGCATGGCAAGGCGCGCTGCCCCCAACTGCAGCCTCCTCCTCCTCTTCCGGAGCCGCTTGCGGCTTGCCGCTGCTGCTGTCGCCGCCACCACCGCCAGACCTGGGTGGTGGAGCAAGGTGAGGGGGGCCGGTTGCCCCCAGCAGCGGCGCTTTCCAAAATGGGCAGCAAAGCCTTGGCTCCTTTCCCTTCCCCTCACCTTGCTCCACCACCCGGGTCCGGCGGTGGCGGCGGCGACAGCAGCAGTGGCAAGCCGCAAGCGGCTCCGGAAGAGGAGGAGGAGGCTGCAGTTGGGGGCAGCGCGCCTTGCCATGCGGCCCCAGGAGGGTAAGTGAGGGTTTTGTGTTTCGGGTGGGTGGGTGGTTTATGTGTGTGTTGGGTGGGTGGGTGGATTTTTCTTAAATTTTTATTTTATTACTTTATTTATTTTAATTATTTAAGTAATTTACGGGTTTGTGTTGTGGTTGTTTGGGTGGGTGGGTGGGTTGAGGTGTGTGTTTGTTTGTTTGTTTGTTTTAATTTTATTCTATTTTATTCATTTATTTATTTTATTTTTATTTTTGGCCCCGCCCACGACGTCATGATGTCATGACGTTGGCTCCCCCCACGACATCATGATGTCATGACGTTAGCTCCGCCCCGCATATAAAGGGCCCCCAAACAATTTTTATACGGGGCCCCGCCAAGGTAAGCTACGCTTCTGGTATTTGTTATTGCTTTTGAATGTTTGGTACAAATTTTGAAGAGGATTCTGGATTTTTATGCTAAACATTTAAATGCTAATTAATGGTAACTACCTGAAAATCATAGTGGAAGAGGAAAATTTTGAGTTGGTCTGACACGATATTTTTTGTAGAGGAGAGTACAGTGGTACCTTGCTTAAAAAGCATAATGTGTTCCATGAGATTGTTCTTTAAGCAAGTTTTCTCTTTAAGCGAAACACCACTGTAAGTGACCAATTGTGACTTCTGGCGGGGTGTGTGTGTGAACCCCGATTTAGTTGTTAAGCCAGTTTTGGGTTGGTTTTAGTTAAGTGAGGCGACCATTCAAAGAAAATTCTGTTCTTTAAGCAAGTTAGTCTCTAAGTGAGGTGCTCTTTATGTGAGGTTTTACTGTATCTGTTTCTAGAGTGTGCTCATTTTGTGGGGCAAACTGTAAAGGTACTTTGTGAAGTCTGTAATTTCTCATAGCCCCAGTTCTCTTCATTTTTAACACAATAATGGGTCCTTCTAGGTCCATGATGGTGAACCTTGGCACTCCAGGTATTCTTGGACTTCAATTCCCAGAAACCCAAGTCTCTGTGAATCAACATGAATGGGTTTACTTGCACGTTTAACTTGTCTTCAACTACCGTATTTGTTGCTAATGGTTGTGTGAAGCTGTATTGTTGTGCTTGCTTGTCTGTCATCTTGCTTGACCACACCCCTTCTCCCTTTGACCCCCTGAATTTGGTGTATATAAACCATGCCTGTAAGTTTCACTCTTTGTCTGAAGAAAGCTAACAATAAAAATATGGAAGTTAGTCTTTAA
Source organism: Furcifer pardalis (assembly GCA_030440675.1). Classification (NCBI taxonomy): domain Eukaryota; kingdom Metazoa; phylum Chordata; class Lepidosauria; order Squamata; family Chamaeleonidae; genus Furcifer; species Furcifer pardalis. The sequence goes on along the minus strand of CP126895.1, from coordinate 41,190,078 downwards.
AGTGCTACAGTGCTTTTTATTTTATTTTTATTTTATTTTGTTTATTTTGTTTTGTTTTCTGATATATTTGAAGACAAGTTAAACAACTCAAAAAGTAAACCTTGCATAGACAAAGCCTGCAAAATATTGATGGAAAAGATGATAACAACTTAACTCACACATGACTAAAAGTGGGGACCATGAAGAAAGAAATTGGAAGTTGGTTTTTTTGTGCACAGCAAATTAAAGTTATAAAAGCTAAAATTAAAGGAATTCGTGGAAAAAGCAAATGTCGTCTGTCAAGAAAAAGATGAAACTATGTCATACCTTATCTCTGAATGTTCAATGATTGTGCAGACAGACTACAAGGCAAGACATGACAAAGGTCTTGTCTTGCCTTGTAGACAATTAATACCCTGCTCGCTATTTTTAAAGAAATCTGCTAACATCCAAGAATTCATGGGAACATCAAATAGAGAAAGTGTTAGAAATTGACCAATTTAAGATTTTGTGGGATCCCTGGGACCTCATCACTGCATAGCCCATAATTCCTCGCCTTCACCCTCATTAAATGAGGATTCATCTGAGGATCCACTTCTGTTGCCAATGGATTCTTACTGGGCCATGACCTCTTGTTGTTCAATCTTTTTTCCTTAGGCTTCCCACTCTGTTGCAGTCACTCTACTGAGTCCTCAGGACTGCTACCTGATAGTGAGTCTGATGCCATAGCACAAAGCTTCCTAAAAGGTGCCTGACAACACTGAGTCTGGGCCAGTTCACAACTACCACTCTCACCTGCCTGTATGCCATGTTGGCCAACCTTTGGCACCAAGAGGGCCAGTTGACCAGAGAGCCCTCATATGAATTGCCCTCAGTCAGAGTGTTACCCAAAATTTTGAGTTCCCAGGTACGTTCTCTGGCTGAGGTGTAGAAAATCCCAAGAACTTACAACGAGACAGGTAGATCAATCAAAACAAAAGTGATTTATTGGGAGCAAAAGCAAAGGAAAGCTATAAGGGATATAGACTGGCCAGACCTATACTCTATAGCTACCTTTCCCTCAATCGTTTCGAAGAAATACTGCTCGTGATCTCAGTTCACAAAATTTGGTGAACCAAAGATAGCCCCCACCCACCTCTAAGGCCATATATCTACTTTCCTAAACTAGCTTCTACGTGTCAAGGGGAGGGGACTGAGATTGGGGAGCAAGAAGAGCAATTAACATGTTTTAATTACATGCAAACACAAAATACAAAGCAGCCATGAGGTCAGAAACTTTAGTTACACAAAAGCGGCAGATTAAATCAAAAGCGGAGAAACCGGTTCAGCAGAGAGGCAACATTGTTGCAAGCTAGGGTCGTAAAAATTCCTGTGGTTTCACAGCTATTTACAAAGGAAACGATGTATCTTCTGCTGGCTGAGTCAAAGGGGCAAGAGGCGGGAGCAACCATCGCGTCTCCTCCAATGGGAGACGGGCAAGCAGAACAGGCAGCCAATGGCATGTAGCGGCGGGGAAACAGTGGATTCCGGCATGAATGGAGCCTCCGGACGCAATTGGTTTAGCGTCTAGCGTGTGAGCAAAGAAACAAAGAGAGATGTTAGAGTCAATATGTCTTAATTGTTTAGTTAATGGGAGATCTTGGAAGAAGGGAAATCAACATTTTAGCCTTTGTTTGTCCTTTTTAATCTGTTTGCTGCATACGTGAGCGACGGGATATCTGCTTGTCCCTGTGCTTGTCAGTTTACTTCGCTTGCTTCCCCCCCTTTCCTGATCAACTTTGGGGTTGTATGGTTGTTCCCCACAGAATTTTGTTTTTATGTTGATTTCCCTCTTTCGCTATGTTTGTGCTTGGATCAGTGTTCTAAAAATGTTGAATTGAACTTTGATCAAACCAGAGATATGAGTCATTCAGCTTCCTTTGTGAAGGAATGAAAAGGAATTTCTGCTTATCAGAAAACCCAACAAACCGGTTTTCACACCCTTTGACCCAGTGCACCGAGACAATGGAGGCAATCAGGGACATGTCTAGTGGATTTTAATTTTCCCCTCCCTCTGGCAAGGATTCCAATCGTGTGATTTTAAACTTTTGGCTTCTACCTTTTTTCCATGTGTGTGTGAGTGTTGTGATATGTGGCGTTTAATAAATGCTGTGATTAATTATGATGCTTTATTCAGGTATCAAGAGGGTGAGGTGGTGGCAGCTGTGTAGCAGCAGTGGGGATGGCCCTGGCTTCCCCAGAAATTTGCAGAGTTTGGAAGTGCACTGTGGACAGTTGTACCCAAAGTCGTCCAGGATGATTTAACAATAGCAATTTAAGTGCTGAGGGAGATTTTGAATCAATCCAGGACAGCCATCTATCTAGTCAATCCAGGACAGCCATCTATCTATGTACTTCCATACGTTTCTGCATTTTCAAGGCATTCATGCAATTATAAATGTATGGAAGAAATAGATTGAAACCACTAATAATTGTATTTCAGATATTTTTAGATTAAATATTTCCAGCCATAGCACTGCAAAAAACACCCAAAGGAGATATTTTTAAAGACACGAATGGGTGATATAATTAATCTGGTTTCTTTGTCTGAGTGTACACTCTCCACCATTTTAGCATGGAAACCAGGTGGACCAATTTGTATCTTGATTTGAGAAATTTGAACTCTGACAGTGTCAGAAATTATACCTGGCACCACTACTTCCTTTGAAAGAGGCTTCTATTTTTGTCACTATGTACTTGTTTTATTTATTGTTTCATATTCTAAAATTCTTATAAATAAATCTTTTTTATAGTGGAGAAAATCGCCTTCCTTTCAGTTTATATAGTGGAACCTCTATGTTTCAAAAAGTAATGCATGCAATTTGAGGGAATATGGAAAATATTTTACTTTCTAAATGCCAACTTAGTGCTCGGCAAATCCATTCATTTGTCTCCTAATATGTTAAGAAAACTCCCAGGCCATGAACAGAAGTGTTTGGTTTTTCAGCCATTCAGAAATATGGACAGAAATCTCAAAGGATAGGATTTGAGATACTGTATTCAGGTCCCATCAGTACACAGAAATTACATATCTAGCACAGAGAATATTTCAGAAAACAATACATGAGGAAAAGCTGCTTGGGAAACAGTAAAACTTTGGAAGTATTCATCTGAGTTTGTTCAGTAACTGCTGTCAAAGTAGTTCAATTGAAAATAAACATGATGTTTAAATAAGAGAAATCCTGCAGACTTTCCCAAAGAGCAGCAGCAAATAAACAATTGGTACAACAAAAGGCTTTCGCATATGATTTGGGTGCTGCGTTGACCTACTTGAAAAAAGGCAGGGAAATCACAGGTGCATTTGATTCTAGAGTGTTTACAGCATCAGAAAGAGATGCTGAAATGTACAGTTTAATATTCAGGACTTTCTAATGGCAGCAGAAATGCATTTGACTATTGGTGTTAGTGTAGTTAATTTACCAGAAGGGACAAAAGTTCAAGCAACTCAGAGACCAGTCAAGTGGATCACCAGACAGCTGGAATTCAAATACCTCCTGGACCATAAGAATTATACTGTAGATTTCTTGTCTTGTTGTCCAATTTTAAGTTAATGGAACATCAAAGAAGGTAAAGATGGAAGATTGATAATGGCACACATAAGAGTCTCCAATCCAACAAGTCCTGGTGTTTTTGGAATGGAAAACAACCTGAGGGCCGATCATGCAATAACTGATCTTAAATATCATACAACCAAAGGATGACTGTGTAGGAAAAAAGACAGTTGAACAGTGGCAACTCTATAGGTGAACAGTAAATGAACTGTCCCTTCTCAATGAGTGGGTTTAATCATTCAATAGGGGCTCTGTCTCTTCAGTAATAATAATAATTTCAACAAGTGGGTTTAATCATTCAGCAAGGGCTCTAGCTCTTCAGTAATAATAGAAATTTCAATGAGCTGGTTTAGTCATTCAGTAGGAGCTCTATCTCTTCAGTAATAATAATAATTTCAATGAGTGGGTTTAGTCATTCAGTAGGGGCTCTATCTCTTCAGTAATAATAATAATTTCAATGAGTGGGTTTAGTCATTCATGAGGGGCTCTATCCCTTCAGTAATAATAATAATTTCAATGAGTGAGTTTAATTGTTCATGAGGGGTTCTATCCCTTCAGTAATAATAATAATTTCAATGAGTGGGTTTAATCATTCAGTTGGGGCTCTATCTCTTCAGTAATAATAATAATTTCAATGAGTGGGTTTAATCATTCAGTTGGGGCTCTATCCCTTCAGTAATAATAATAATTTCATGTCAGAAATTATTCTGGGTTGAAAAGATTTTTGCAGAAGAAACTCCACTCAGTGAATGCCCAAATGAGCTCCTTTCACATTTCCAAGAACTGGGACAGAGACAGGTGCAGTATCCAGGTCTTGAACTGCTGACTTCCCAGCCTTCCAGCTAACAAGGTCAGCTTCTTAACCACTGAGCCACCACAGCCCTTTGTCCCTTCAGTGATATTGATTAATGTACCTTTAAAAAAGTTTAATGAGGATCGGATGTATTAAAAGATGATTCAGATAAGCCTTCACTAGCCAGAGTTATTTATTCTAATAACTCACCTCAACATCTTTTTCCAACTCAGAAAAATTTAATTTGGGGATCTTTTGATACCCATCTACTGGAAACCCCCCCCCCAAGGACTTTCATAATCACATATTAATCTGAAGTTGCATTTGCTGCAGAAAAATTAATTCAGTTTATACTTTCAATCTTCATTATACAATGCCTCCTTAAGTAATTAGAGATTAACTATGGGTGATAGCACAACTCATCTCATTAGAATCAAAATAAATTTTCCACAATTATAGAATAAACCACTAGATTCTCCACATACCATCCACCAGGGAATGCTTGACTGGCTCCATTGTCTAGAACAGTGGTGCTCAAACTAAGGCCTGGGGGCCAGGTGCGGCCCCCGACATCAATTCATCTGGCCCACGAAGCCCTCGTCGCTCCTGGAAGTCGAAGTAAAATGCACCCATATGTGTGTGTTTTAATTCCGCTTCCAGGAGCGACAAGGGCTTTGTGAGCCAGATGAATTGCTGTCGGGGGCTGCACCTGGCCCCCGGGCCTTAGTAACCGGCTTCCTGAACCACATGATCGGCCCATGGCCCAAAAAGTTTGAGCACCCCTGGTTTAGAAGCCTGTCCTAACATTAGGCTAGTAGTAAAGGAAGAAAGATTTATGTGGGCTGAGGAGATGGGTTGAGGGCTTTGGTTCCTAACAGAGTTCTCAGTTATCCAATATCTTGCCTTTGTAAGGGAAAAAAGAAACATAACTCTGTCTGAAACTATGGAGAGCAAAATATAGTCAGAAAGATAAGAGTGGGCAAGATGGACAAATAATCTTACCTGTTAAAAATCAGATTCCCAACCTGGCACCTTACTAGTATTAACTACAGATAATGTGTATATAACTCTTTCCCTGCACCATATTAATACTCAAGTACATAGGCTGAATATACTGCAGTATCCCCTACAGAAGGTGAAATCCTGCTCTGTTAAGTTGCACCTGCAGAAGAATGATAATGTCGAGGGGCAGAGCAATTTTTAGTAATTAAAAACTCATGTCCTGTGGCTTTCCCCATCCCTAATTAATCATTTTCATTGTATGCAAACCATGGAAGCCCAGAGACAGAAGGAGGATGTCTTTGGTTACTGAATATCACAGTTGCAGATGGCATTATTGGGAGAGGGAGATTTTGCAATTATTAAAGGCTCCTTCATTCTCTCTTGCATCTTCCACAATATGGAAGGGCTTATTCTTGAGTCAGAAATGCCATGGGACAGAAATAAAAAGTTTTAATTACCAAATATTTCTCATGGCTCACAACATCATCTTTCCACAGGCCTAAATTGCATAACAGGATCTAGAAGCCAATAGGTTATTCGCTGTTCCCATGCCAAAATTGACATGTCTCTTGCGTGACTAGAATCTTCCATAAGCTTGATTGTGAGGGAATATTGTTGCAGGACTTTGAAACAAAATAGTACCCACAGACATCTTGAGACTGATATGAATGCCTGCATATCCAGTCTATTTTTAAAACCACTTTCCCTTAGGAGTGAGGGATAAAGTGTTACCTCAGATTCTCTTAATGTGGGCGATACCAGATACTGTACAGTATTCAGTTATGAATTACACTGACAGGGGATGATGGAAGAAAACAACAAATGCCTCATGCATTTAAATTTGTTCTGCCAACTGATTGGTGACTGTAGGACTGCATATGTATAAAGAGGCAAGGGGGCAAAAATGCTCTGATCATCTTCAGCTCCTTGAAGAGCTAGGCATCATTTTTATTTATTTATTTAGATTTATTATCCCGCCCCAATCAGGCGAACCTGACTCTAGGCGGCTAGATGATGATATTGCCAATAGATTTGATAATAATATAGGTGTTGTTGTTTTTTTTATTCATGTCAGAAGCACAAAAAGGTACTTTCGGGGTTGAAATGATTTTTGCTGGAGGAACTCCTTTCATGTCCCCAAGATCTTTTCCCACATAAGTGGTCCCTATTTATCAATTTCTTGCTTTTGAACTGCTAGATTGGCAGGGACAGAGATGGGCACTCATTCTGTCATGCAGTACTCAGGTCTTGAACTGCTGACTTGCCGACCTTTCAGCTAACAAGGGGATGAAAGGATTACACAATCATTTAAGATCTATCCATCATTACTACTGAAGCCAAAGGATTACTGCATGCTCAGAAGCTAAGCTACTGATACTTTCCGCTTTCCTTTCCATTCTTTTCCTTTCCTTAACAGTCTGCGTCAAGGTGATCTAGCTTTAAAAGCAGAAGATTCAGAAGGAACTGTCTGAACAACACTCTAGCAGAATGTGCTTCTGACATTCACCACCTTCTGTCCTTAACCGTTGTCAGCACAGATACAGTTGAGCAGGACTGGCTTGCTTCAGGCTTAAGTGGAAGAGCCCCTATGCTGGCTACTAAAATATCACCAGCATTAAGAATCTGCTGAAAAGCAAAGGTCAACATAACTTTCTTTGCCCTGGAGTTCAAATCATTACAAAATAAAATTAATGTGCAGACATGGAAGTTGTTTATCCTCTTAGCATGTTCTTGCTGTTTAAACCTTGCTATCTGCCAGTAAGTGGAGACTTCCTGGTGAGGCTAATCCTCTGCTAGAGATATATCGAAAGACACGCCAATATGGAACTTGGGTTCCCACACCATCTGATATCTGTAGTCATAATATAGGCATAGCTGCAGGCTGACTTAATTTGACACAACTAATCCTGTTTTTCCCATGTAAATGCAGCCATAAGTCACCATAAATTGGCAACATGAAGCAATGCAGTGATAAGGAGCCAGGGTTTTGGACAACAGCTTTTATTGTCTCTGATTGTTGGTCAGATTGGCTCTAGAATTGTTTCGATGGGTTGGATGGGTATTATCGAGGAAGCATCATGTTGCCTAATGACTAAGCCTGTGAGATGGGAAGCTATAGAGCAGTGGTTCCCAATGTGGGGGCCATACCCCACAGGGGAACTTCAATTCCCAGAAGCCTAAGTCAGTATGTTGGCTGATCGGTTCTTTGGAGTACTGACTTAAGCTTCTGGGAATTGAAGTCCAAAAACCAAAGGTCGGGAAACACTGTTCTAAAGCCAGACTAGTACAGTATAGATAGCATGTCTTTAGAAGAAAGAGTTCCTTACATTATGAAGAAAGTCGGGTTTTTAAAGGAGGAATTGTGTTTTGGTTTTTGTCTCATAAATAATGTGTTCATTATTGTAGTGCAACCCAACATGCAGTGAGTGTTAGGACAATAACCACAGAGACAGAAATACTAGCATAAACTAAAGAAGTTTTTTAAATATTGTTTTTGTCCCTAAATAACTAATTGGAAAGCTCCAAGGGTTATCTGACTTATTTGCATGCTGAGGCTTTGCATGTTCTGGCATTTTCTCTTGCTTGTTTTTTTACCTTTCAAAGGAGAAAGATGTCTATTTGAGCTCCTCCATTTTGTGGGCCACATGGCAAGCCTAAAAGACTTCTAAAGACTTTACTTCTTTCTAAAAACAATATCACCAAGAATCCCAAGCACATGTATATTTTGTTGTTGTTCAGTCGCACAGCCGATTCCGACCCTTTGCGACCCCATGGACCATTGTCCTCCAGGCACCTCTGTCCTCCACCATTCTCCACCATCCTCCTCAACCCGCCCAACTCTGTGCCCATTGCATCAACAATACCATCTAGCCATCTGCCATCCCCTTCTCCAGTGTATCCTCTCTTCTCAATTGATTCCCAAAGCACTTTAGCTTCATCTTCACTATTTGACCTTCCAAGGAGCAGTCAGGGTTGATTTCTTCTAAGAGCAATCTATTTGTTTTCCTCGCTGTCAAAGGTACTCCCAAAACTCTCCTCCAACACCACATCTCAAAGGCATCTATTCTTCTATGTTCAGCTTTCCTTATGGTCCAATTCTCACACCCATACATCACCACCGGAAATACCATTGCTTTGACTATGTAAATTTTTGTTAACAAGGTGATATCTCTACTTTTCACTATGTTCCCCAGATTTCTCATAGCTTGTCTCCCAAGAATCAGTATATTTATTTGATCTAATTATGAGTAAATGATATTTTGTTATTTCTCTAAGCATTTTGTGCAAGTATATTCATTGGCTGGACTAAACAGGGAGAAAGCTTGGGAGAACTTGAATTCAAACTAGGATTTGCCTAAAATCTGCCCTCCTTTACTGTGCCGCTCCTACATATAATTTAACAGAATATATGGTCACATTAGCTTGCTTTGTTTTGTAATGACTCATTGGGAGGTAAACACAAGCTCTATCTGCAGGTACTCACTCATGAGTTTGAATACTGTAAATCATATTTCTAGAACACAGCCAGATTTTACCTTCTAACAATGGGCTATCTGTAATATGCAGTTTGTTTCTTAGATAGGTCACTCACTGTTAGCCATAGTTTCTTTCCACTATATTTGTTGTCCATAAAATATAGAAATATTGAGTGCTTGTAAGGGTTCTTGAGAGCAGTGAAACTTGTCAAGTGTTTTGGATACACTTCTCAGAATACAGTATTTACCATATAAATACTTGAGTGACTATAAGGAAGAGGAGATTTCTGAGTACAGTACTTGACATCTAGAACACCCTGAGAAGGATCCCCAGAAGTCAGAATCAACTTGATGAGACACCATTCATTCATTCATTCATTCATTCATTCATTCATTCATTCATTCATTCATTCATTCATTCATTCATTTCCTATGTGTGAAATGCCCTTACTACAGGGGATTGCTTATATCTTACATTATGGCCTTTTAAGTGACAGATTAAGAGCTTTTTGTTCTCTCAGATCTTGTAGGAATTAATGTCATTGTTTTTGCTCCCCCTTTATTTATAGTTTTACATTTTATTTTTATTTATTTATTATTCATATTTATTCCTCACCAAGGTGACTCAGGGCGGTTTACAGATCATAAAAGTACCACAATAAAACATAAATCATTCTTTAAAAACATTCCTAAAAACCCTCAAATTTAAAACTGTTAAAGATTCAAATTTAAAATCTAAAAAATTTAAAAGAACGTCAAATTACTACATCTTGAGGAAGAGAGCGGCTTAAATCATCCAGCGGGTTGGGGTCATTATACCTCCTGCACCCCATACATGCCCTGCCAGCAATGTTTTTAAATTCTTCCTAAAGGGCAGCAACTCCATCTGGAGACCTCGGTTGGCAGGAGATTCCATAGGGCTGGAGCGGACACAGAGAAGGCCCTCTTCCTGGTGACAGAGAAATGTGCCTCTCTGGCCGATGGAACAACTAGGGAGCCTCTCTGGTCTGCTCTGGTGGGATGGGCAGATGTTCTTGGGGTGAGGTGGTCTCTTAAGTATCCTAGCCCACTACAATGTGGGGCTTTAAAGGTAATAACCAGCACCTTGAACTGCACCCGGAGACATACTGGCAGCCAGTGCAGCTCCCGGAGAAGCAGTGACATATGTGCATACGGCCCACACCCCAACACCACCCGGGCAGCTGCATTCTGGAGCAGTTGAAGCCTCCGAATGGTAATCAAGGGCAGCCCCATGTAGAGTCCATTACAGCAATCAAGTCTGGAGGTGACCAGAGCATGTGTAACCATGAGCAAGGAGTCCTGATCTAGGAGCGGGCGTAACTGGTGAACAACTCAAAGTTGTACAAAAGCCCTCCTGGCCATGACTGCCACCTGATTTTGTTACATAGTTTGTACATAGTGTGATGTTTTAAATGTTCTCTTATGTTTATTTTCTCTTCTGCCACTTTATTGTTATTTTAATCATGTCTCTTTTTTTAAATACAAACCACAGGTGCTGGTCAGCCCAAGTCCCTAGCTGCAAAACCATTGTCCAATTGTTTTAATCCCTACCATGCCTTCTAAAAGAGGGGTTAACTGAGTGTGGCTGGTGAGTTTACATAGCCTGCCACCTGTGTGGCCTTAGACAAGCTGTATAGTCCCATTGGAGGAGACTGGTCAACCATTTCTGAGTAGTATATTAGAAAAGTAAACTGGAATAATTGCTATGTGTCAAGTTGACTTAATGGCATATATATACAGTTGTACCTCGCTTCAAGAGCATAATGCGTTCCACAGAATTGCTCTTTAAGTGAGTTTGCTCTTTAAGCGAAAAACCATTGTAAGTGACCAAGGGGGGGGGGAATTGTGAACCCCAATTTATTTGTTAAGCAAATTTTTGGTTGGTTTTATTTGTTAAGCAAAGCAAACATTCAGAGAAAATTCTGCTCTTTAAGTGAGTTACTCTTTAAGCGAGGCGCTCTTTATGCGAGGTTTGACTGTATATATATATATATTTCTGGCCTATGGGAGACATGTCTATAATATTCTGTGCCCTAATCATGCATCTATATATCAAGTTAACTATCTGGTTTAATGGGGTACTAAGAAAGAATATATGATGTTTTAATCACTAAATCTCTTCAACCTGTTAAAGAAATAAAATGCAACTGGCTAAAGCACTAAAAAGCATGAGGAGAACAAATAGGTCAGTCTTAGAAGAAATAAATCCTGACTGCTCCCTAGAAGGTCAAATAGTAAAGATGAAGATGAAGTATATCAAATGAGAAGAGAGGATTCACTTGAGAAGGCCTTGATGCTGAGAAAGGGGGAGGGCAAAAGAAGAAGGGGGTGGTCAAAAATGAGATGGCTAGGTGGTATTGTAGATGCAGTGGGCACGGAGTTGGGTGGGTTGAGGAGGATGGTGGAGGACAGAGGTGCCTGGAGGACAATGGTCCATGGGGTCGCAAAGGGTCAGAATCAACTGTGCGACTGAACAACAAAACAAAAACCACTTCTGGCCATTAAGCTACAGTGGCTGATCCTGATGTTTGTATAAATGTAAATTGGATTTCACATCCTTACTTTTCAAGGGCATAACTGGTTTAAAATGTTTGTGCTGCTCAAAACTCTACATTTTAATCCACCAATATGTCAGAGTTCTTATCTCTGGTCTGAACATATCCAGTCTCAGCTGTTCCTAATTGAACCTGCTTTTTATACCTTTTTTCAAGAGGCTTTACAAGTAATGTATAGGGTCCCCCCACCCCCCACCCCCCCATCTTTGTATCCTGGCATGGCAGCTCTTTTTATCTGAATGACTGCAGAAAAGAAAAGATATATGTACTGTCCAAAATGTAATAGGGAATAATGACTCCTCTTCTGCAGAAAATACAATATGGGCTGACTTGTCTAGCTGTGTGATTCATGTTCTTTGCAGAATTTAAAAGAAAGACATAAATTTAAATAAACTTGCTTAATTTGGATATATCAAGTTTTGTGTCAGAGTAAGGATCGAGAATGAGTAGTGTTTGAAAATGCTGAGCTCTCGTGTCTTTTTTCTTCTTTCTTTGCAGTGTTCTGTCTTTTTTTTATTTATAGTTTTAATGCTTGTCTTTTCACTAAGAGTGGCTCATGAAATGAGTGGGTCAGGGTCACCTGACTCCACATTTCTCAGGTGGCAGCTCTGGTAATGAGCTGCCTTCTCCTTTCATAATAAAGCTTCTCTAAGTGTCTCTCAACAAAGCTGAACAATAAAACCACACACTAATACCAACCACTTTGTCTTAAATTAGACAGTTAAAAATTATCCAGAATTACTGCCTTCAGAATGGGATTCCCTCCCACCCTAACATGGTTCTGATTAGGGCTGAAATGCATCAAAAATAATCTGTTGCCTGAGGGCACAGCAGGAGTCTTCCTCACTTCATGTTCCTTGATAATGATGATGATGATGATGTTGAGGAGAAGAATGATGATGATGATGAAATCTAATTAAGTATCATCAGCACTCATGTTAATAATATTGTGCACACTCCATTTGTCCTTAGAGGTGCGACTTTTCATGTTGACACATAATTTGTGAAACTATAAGTGAACATTTCTAATATGCTAATAGCTCTCTTTAACCCTTTCACAACAGTTGGGTACAGGAAATGCAGCAATGGCACTTTATCTACTGCCTTAGAAACAATTCATCTACCCAACTAGTACATTAATTGGAAAGGAGCAGAAATTGAGAAAGTTACTTTTTTTGGACTACAAAAATTTGCAGACTCCTTCCAGCTAATGGTCATTTTGTCTGGAATGGTAGCAATTATAATCTGAAGAATTAACTTTCTTTTTAAAATTATTTTTAAAACGGCACTGTACCTTGTAAGGTGTTTTTGTCTATAGTGAACCAATGTAATAATTTCATTGTGATTCCAGTAATATTTGCTGTTAGAGACCTTGTACAGTGATACCCATAGGAGGCTGAAGTTTGGAATATCTTCCTTCTGAAGTACTTAGTGCAACAAGGTCCACTTGATCTCAGAATTGCATCTACCCCACATGTGTCTCCTGCTGTGCCCCAGAACTACTTCCATTTGTACCCCTACTCATGGGACACCTTGGTTTGTTTTTGCATTCAGTCAAAGATGCGGGGTGGGGGTGGGGGTGGTAATATTGCTATGTTTTAAAGGGGTTTTTTTTGTTTTATATTGGTTTTAACTGTGTACACCACCCAGAGTCCTTTGGGTAAAGTGGTATATAAATCTATTAAATTGAATTAAATTGAATTAAATTAAATTATGCAGAAAAGGCTGTATTGGCTGTAAGACATGTTCCAAAAGCTGTGCTATGTTGATTTCTCTACTGGGCCAACCTGAAAGACACGAAAATCTCTGTACAAAATTTCATAGCGAAAATTTCCATAGCGAAAATTTTCATTATACGAGTTGGTCCGGTTAGCAAAAAACCCACTCGTTATGTGAGTTTTTCACTAAGCGAGTCACTCATTAAGCGAGGTTTGACTGTACACACACACACACACACACACACACACACACACACACACACACACACACACACACACACACACACACACACACACACACACACACACACGTCTGCAAATGCATACCGATATGTGTGTGTATATGTATGTATGTACAGTCAAACCTCGCTTAACGAGTGACTCACTTAGTGAAAAACTCGCATAATGAGCGGGTTTTTCACTAACCGTTCTGACTCGCATAATGAAAATTTTCGCTATGCAAGCAGAAGAGCCATGCCCTCTCCATCCCACTGGGACCTGGCAGTGCTCTGACAGGAAGCAGCTTGTGTCATGATAGCCACCTCAAGACTTTTTCTAAGCCAAGGGGCAACCTGGAGAAAACTGAAGTCAGCTTGCTCCCCCACCCCCATTTTCCCAACCGGTCAGGATCCAGTGCACCTTCTGAGGAAGCACCTGGTGACGTGTGTGTGTGGGGGGGGGGAGAAAGGCAGGTCGGAACACCATCCCTGTTGTCTGGTTGATTGATTGATTGATTGATTGATTGACTGATTGATTGATTGATTGATTGATTGATTTTGGACAATGAGATGTCTCTGGGCCCCTTAGAAACAAATAAAGGCAAACACACACACCAATTTGGCTTCAGCTTCCAATCCACCAACTGCAGCCCACTTCTTCCGAGACTTGGTTTTTCCTCGATCATGAGAATGGGAGAGAGGGGAGGGTCAAGACATCTGGATGGGGTGGGGAGCGGGGCTGGTGGTGAGGCCAGTCAGCCAGACGAAGAAAGGTGGTTGCATTGCTCCATGCTAAGGTGTATGGGTCTTCTTGGACTACAATTCCCAGAAGCCCTAGCGGGCACTGGCGTCCTAAGCCTTGGCTAGCGGGCAGAAAATTTGGCTTATGCCCCAGGCGGCTGAATCCCACACTACGCTGCTGAGCATGGCAAAAGAACGGAAGCTGACAGTGATTGTGATATTTTTGTGGTTCCTTGAATCAAAGTTAAAAGGCAATAAAGAATTTTTTTGTTAATGTACTTGTGGCAGACGTCTGGGAGATAAGCAAGAAGAACAGAATATTCTAACTAGTAAAAACAGTACATGCCTTTGGCATTTGGAGAGTTTATTATAGCAATATAAACAGACATACTATGAGAAAGTGTCTAGAGGCACCTTAAAAAGGGACAGACTTTACTGAGGCATAAACATCAGCTTTCACTTCCTCAGATGTGTGTAACCACATTCTCAGTGTTTGATGGCGATCCCTCAGTCATCTGATGAAGCATGCTCTAATCTACAAAAGTTTATGCCATAATCAATATATCTTTCAGGTGGCACCCCATTTGTTGCTGTGTTGCATCTTATTCATTTATTCGCTCCCCTAGTTTTAATTAGATTTGATATTTGTATTTTATTAGGTGATTTATTATGTGATTTTATTATGTGTTTTTAATGGGTTGTTGTTACCCTCCCAGAGTGGGGATAACCCCAGATGGGTGGAATATAAATGGAAGTTAATAACAACAATAATAATTACTTTCTTGTAACACAGCAAAGATAGAGATTACTGACTAGAATTTGATTATAGTAGGATACATATAGTGTTGTTTAGCCATTTCATGAACCGTATAATAAGCATGGATAAAAAATTCAGTGCAGTTGCTGAATGGGGTAACATCTTCCATTGTGCTCAGTTTATATACAAGGAATAGGATGGTGTGATTATAGTTTATGGGACAAGACTGTAGTTGTACTGGAAGCACAGCTGTATAGTTTTGGGCTTCTCAGCAGGCAACTAAAGGTTGTAACACCTTGTACAATCTTGAAAGAGCAACATTTTGAATGCACACAAATTCATGTGGCATACAGTACATTGATCATTTCATTAAGCCCTTATTTCTAACACGTTGTAAAAATAGTGTAACTCATTTTGCCATGATCTGCAGCAAAACAATATTTCACTAGAACAGAGGTGAGCTAACTGTACCTGCCGAGCTCTGTGTGGCACCACAATGCCCAGTGATCCTTTATGCCCTAGGTTTTGACTCAAAAATCTTCCATTGTCCTTTAGAGCAGGGGTTCCCAACCTTTTCAAGCTGAGGGCTGGGTCTCAGTCAGTTTTGAGGGCCAGACAACCATTTTGCCCTGCTTGCATGATGGGGGTGGCCATTTTGTTCCAACAGCTTCAAAGGGGCAGGCACTTTGTTTCTCAAATACCCTTGGAGGGGATGAGGGCCACATGAAATGGAACCACAGGCCAGATCCTAAGGGTGGGAACCCCTGCTTTAGAGGGTTCAGGGACAATCCACCCACATTCCCCCTCTTTCCATGCCTGTTTGGTGTCCAGTTGAGTCTCTTTCAAGATTGAAATTATTTTCAGTTACTCTTTAAAAAACAAGGTTTCTCCTGCATTGAAGGAAGTCAGGAAGATGTGGTAAAATCTCCACTGTTTGCCCTAGAGCAGTGGTTCCCAATGTGGAGCCCATGCCCCACAGGGGGGCTTCAATTCCCAGAAACCTACGTCAGCACATTGGCTGAACTGACTTAGGCTTCTGGGAATTGAAGTCCAAAAACCAAAGGTTGGGAAACATTTTCCTAGAGAATGGAGAGGTCTTTTAAAGACACAAATTGGAGGGAGTAGGTGGGGGGAAGTAGAGATGGTCCTCTAGGCTCTAAAGGTGCGTGCAACCTGTAGACTTCTGAATCTGGGTTTTCCTTTCCAGTGATATCATGGTATTGGTGCCACAATCTTCTCTTCCTACTTCTAAGGTACGGTCAGCAAACTTCCAAAGGCCAAGGTGACACTTTCTCACACAAATAATATGATGATGGCAGCGATGGGACCAGCACGCAGGCCTCTTTGTGTGTTTAAGCCACACATTTTACTAACACTATCTGAACAGGGCTTGTACCACCTATGTTCTGCTACCACTGGCAAGAACAACCTGGATTCTGTCAGGGTGGACAGGTTCAGGCTACTGGGTTAAGGAAGTTTTTGTTTTAATAAAAGCTGTTCAGGTGTAAAGAAAGAGAGGTAGAAGAAGCTCTCCCTAAGCTAGAAATGAGAACTTTTCTGGAGTACACCTCATAGCTTTTGTGGTCATGTAGGCTGTAGGATTCATGTAATCCAAGTAAGATAATTTTTCCAACTTAATCACAGCTAAAACTATTTTGAGAAGGACTCCCCTTGGATATTGGGGCCCAGCCTGTGATACGTTGTGTGGGCGAAGGAATCTCACGTGTTGAATGTGTGACTACATATTGTTTTCTCTGTTTGACCAGAGGAAGGTAAAGTGGAATTAGGCTGAACTTTCTGCAGAAGTTAAATGAATAAGGAGAAGGAGGTGTGTCTGTGTGTTGCTAAGTATAAGTACTTTGGCCAGTGGTGGGCTCAAATTTTTTTTACTACCACACTGTGGGCATGGTATGGTGGGCGTGGCCAGGGGGGAAGCCCTGCGTTGCACCTGAATTAGGATTACTTTATTTCAGAACTTGGATGGGCGGGGCCAGCCAGAATTTCTGCTACCGGTTCTGGCAAACTGGGGCGAACCTGCTGATGCCCACCACTGACTTTAGGGTTTGGTTGAACAAACAGCTGGATCAGAACCATGCAATAAAAGTCAGAATATAAATAGCCCAGATCCAACTAAAATTTAAAACTGGCTTTGAGAAAGTACATCATACTTCTACAGACACAGGCTTCTACTGGATAATATAGCATTGTGGGCTTGTAACTACTCTGTTCTAAAAAGACAGTAGCATTTAAAATGCAGATTTATCAGAGGACCTGAAGCATTTCTTGCATCAAGAGAGTAAAGAAATATTAAGGCAAATAAGTATAGACCAAAAATAATAATAATCATAAAATGCAGAAAACTTGAAAGCCTTGGCATATATATAAAAAAAGAAATGGGTAAGGATGATAATTCAAAGTAAAGTAATTTTAAAAAGAAGTACAGGAAGGAGAAAAACTTCCAGGCTGAATCCCAGAGATTCGTTTGAATGCAGCAGGGCTGAACAATATTGCATCCAAAGTCAGAATAGCAATGATGAATTACAACAGAAGCAAGATAGAGGAACAACATCCTTTGTGTAGCAGGGAAAACCTAGGAAAAATATTCTAAAATCTAATCAATATTTATCCTCATTTTGCTAAGAAAGGTGGTTCTGTTAATCTGAATCATTGCATCTACAAATGTAAGCTCTGTAATAATGTAATAGGTTTTTCATAAAATACAATGTTTTGAAAAACAGAGATGTTCAACATCTTATCTGTATTTTTTTTCAAACAGCCAAACACATTTTCCCCAGGCCGTTTCATGAAGATAATTTGTCTTTTATGTCCCCATCTTACCCAACACTGAAAGAGGATCTAATGTCTTTATTTATTTTCCTTCTCTGCTTATCAAAGAGAATACAATACTCTCACCCCCTCAAATAGGAATGAAAAAGTCATCTTTGAACACAGCGAGATGAAAAACAAAGTAATAAAAGTGAAATATTTTCCCGAAGGTTGGTGTCCCTGCTTCTGTTACAATGCTTGGGAACAATATCTGAAAAACAAATTTTTGCCAACTGGAATGTTCAGCTAAGTTTTGTATACATTAAAACCCTTTACTTCTGTTCATTTTCTGGTTGGGGCAAATGATTAAAATGATCCTATAGCTTTCCTCTCTGTTGCTGGCCAAGGCATCCACATTGTATAATACAGTCAGTGATGGACACCCAAAATTTTTACTACCACACTGTGGGCTGAGCCGATGTTGTGGGTGGAGCCAACATCATGATGTCATGGGCGGAGCCAATGTCATGATGTCATGGGTGGAGCCAACAACATGGGTGGAGCCAAAGTAAAAGAACATAAAAATAAGTACACATAAAAATACAAATTAAATAGACATAAAACACATAAAATACACATAAAAACACATAAAAATACACATTAAAAATAAATACACATTAAATAGACATAAAAACACATAAAATACAAATTAATACACATAAAACACATAAAAATACACATTAAATATACATTAAATACACATAAAACACATAAAATACACATTAAAATACACCCACCCACCCCACACCCAAAGGCGAGCCACTTATCCTGGGGAGCAGGCTGTAGGGAGCTTCAGGCTAGCAGCTGCTCTTCCTCCTCCCTGCTCAGGAGGACAGCGAGGAGGCCCTTGAGGGCCTCAGCAGCAGCCACCAGCTCCTCTGTGGCTGTGCGTGGCCACCCAACGCTCTGCGCTGCCACACTTCAAGCAGTGAATGGCTGCTTGGCTTGGCAGACAGAGCACTGTAGGCGTGCATGCATGCAAAGTGCTGTAAGTGCACATGCATGCCAAGCGCTGTAGTTGCACATGCGCACTGAGCATTGTAGGTGTGCATGTGCAGTGTGGGAACCTGTGAAAAGGTAAGCCCCTGAGGTGGTTCCTCCCCAAAGGTGTTACCGGTTCTCCGGAACACTGAGAAAAGCTACTACTGGTTCTGGCAAACTGGTGTGAACTGGCTGCTGCCCATCACTGAATACAGTATAATGAAAAAAATCAGATATCAACCAAACTTTGACAGAAACAATAGATTAAGTGTAGAACTGAAGTGCTTATGAACACTCCGTCCTCATTTTTCATTATTCCAAGTCTAATATGAGAATTTGGGGAGAGAAAGTATCATAAGGTCACATACACTAGCTGCAAAAGCAAATCCTCAAAAGACATTAACAAAACCAGCAGAAAAGAGTTACATGTTCCACTCTTTTAGACAATGTCAATGATGAAGATGATGATTCTTTAATGTTTGATGGCCATTCTAAACCTCTGGACTAATGCATACCACTCTTCACGCATCCACCTGGATGGACAATAAGAGTTGCAGATTTAAATAGAAATGAGGAAGAAGCCTAAGCCTTTTCCAGCTAGTTAAAAAGTGCCAGAAGATGCAATATTTTGTTTTAGGGACTTATGACTTTGCAAGTACATTTTCAAAATTGATATTTAAATGTCCATGTATTTCTTTGAGAATCTACATATATTAGCTAAATTGTCATCCTTTCCTTGTACTTTTCTCCTGCTCTGGGAAATGAGTTCTGTTAAAAATGAAGCTGCTTTATTACTTACACGGAGGGAACTTGGCATAACAGAATAAATCACAAGTACAGCGATGAGACAGTCAGGATCACTCCTTCTTTTTGGAGACAGCACATGTCCTAGCTTTTTTGTTGTTGTTCAGTTGCACAGTCGATTCTGACCCTTTGCTACCCCATGGACCATTGCGCACCAGGCACCCTTGTCCTCCACCATCTTCCTCAGCCTGCCCAGCTCTGTGCCCATTGCATCTACAATACCCTCTAGCCATCTCATTTTTGACTGCCCCCTTCTTTTGCCCTCCACCTTTCCCAGCATCAAGGCTTTCTCAAGTGTCCTAGCTAGAGCTTGGACATTACCTTTTTTGGCACAATTCTTAGAATTCCTGAGGAATTCTGAGAATTGCAGCCCCCCAAAAGTATCTTATCCATGCTTTGGTCTAATATACACAACTTCTCCATCTGTTCCATTTCAGTATAGAAAGGGTTGAAAGCATAGAAGAGTGGTAAAGAGGAAGAGTTCAATTCCTCAGGTTAGTTACTAGATTTGGTACTCTGTTCGTCTCACATTTCCTTTCCTTTTTCTTTTTGAAATCAAGATTAAGAGTAGCATGTAAATTTATATTATATTATATTATATTATATTATATTATATTATATTATATTATATTATATTATATTATATTATATTATATTATATTATATTATACAATTGCACCTCACTTAAAGAGCATAATGTGTTCCACAGGATTGTTCTTTAAGCGAGGTTGCTCTTTAAGCGAAACACCATTATAAGTGACCAATTGTGTGTGTGGGGGGGATTGCGAACCCTGATTTAATTGTTAAGCGAGTTTTTGGTTGGTTTTATTTGTTAAGTGAAGCGAACATTCAGAGAAAATTCTGCTCTTCAAGTGAGTTATTCTCTAAGCGAGGCACTCTTTATGCGAGGTTTGACTGCATTCTATTCTATTCTATTCTATTCTATTCTATTCTATTCTATTATCCAAAGCTGAATAATTGATGATACTTGGACTGAATGGGCATTTTGAAAGCAAATCTTATTTTTGAATCAGCAAGATAAAATACCCAAGCATACCTTGCAAGTTAGGATGTAATTGTATCTAATTCTGGTACATCTAAGTCTGGCCAGAAATCCCACTACAGTAATGGAGTAGATCGTACAGCCAGTGACTCAATGCTGAGTGTTGGGCGGTGGTTAATAACCTGACTCCCTAAAGGGGTCAGTGGTGGATGAGCCCCTTTAGGTGGGGTGATGGTCCCCTTCAGTGGAGAAAATGCCACTGGAAACCATCATATTGGGCCCAACTGCAAAATGAGTGGAGGAGGAACCACTTCACTGTTCTGATTCCCAATGGTCATGGAGGTAGAAGAGGCCATGCCAGATGGACTAGCTGTGAAGGTGCACATTGTCAATATCCTCAAGGTTGTAGTAGTCCATTGCAGTCCCGGTAACAAATCCTGAATGTCTCATTCATACGTAGCTGCAGGAGATTGCTTCATGATCATGGCAAAATGGGATCCACCTTAAAAAAATTCACTGCAATGGCTTTTCACCTGTTCGTCACTCTTCTTTCACACCTCTATCAACTGTGAAAATGATTCTCAGGAGGGGGGGATGTTTTCTTGGACACGAGTAGCAGCTAACGTATCTAATCAGTGTGGGATTCAGCAGGTTTGCCCCAGTTCACCAGAACCGGTAGCAGAAATTCCAGCTGACCCCACCCATCCAAGTTTTGAAATAAAGTAGTCCTATTTTGGGTGCAACACAGGGCTTTCCCCCTGGCCACGCCCACCATACCACGCCCACTGAGTAGGTAGTAAAAAAAAATTGAATCCCACCATTGTATCTAATTTTAGGTGTCTTTCCATCTTAGGAGCAAACCCCATGCAGATAGTTGCCTTCTGTTGACTAATCATGCATATGCGTCTTTAGTAAGAGTACTGTACAGTATATGAATAAGATTAAAGGAGCAATTTTAAAGTGAATCAGCATGATCAGACTTCCTAGCTTAAAATGAATATTGGGATGCATTTATCATTCAATTTTTGCACTTCTTGTTCTGGTTTGGAAGACATACAGAAATGTATATACAGTACAAATACACAGGTGAAGTTTAACTGTGTACAATGATAGGTAAAATTGCATGTTAAGATACTGTACATATTTTGTGGTGAAATGTATTTTTAATTAGAGCAAATCTCTGGGTGTTTTGATAAAAACCACGAAATTATCATGAGCATGTGATGGGGTAGTTATATGAATGGATATGTTTGAAACTAATATCCAAAATATGGTGTTCTATGCCTAGCTTGGACTACCTGTTTTGCTGTAGTGGATGGAGTAATAGACTAGGACTCATGAGACCTGGGTTTGAATCCCTGCTTGGCCATGGAAACTCAGTGGGGATGAGAATGGAACCAGTAAAACCACTCCATAAATATTGCAGGTAACCTTGAAAACCTTACTGTAGGTGCTCATATGTTTATCTTTAGCTTTATTCATTACCTGCTTATGATCAGAAATCAAATTTAATCTGATCTAATTATATAATTGCAGTGTTTATTTGACTTTTTGCTTGCAACAAGACATTTAAAGCTTTTTAAAGATGTGTTAAGCTAGATTCTCTTCCCATTCCTAATTATTCTAAAAGTTCTTAAGAAGTGGAAGTACATGGATAAACCAGGATCACCCAGTCAGACTTACCTTGGACCCTGATTGCTGCCCAAGAAGACTTGAAACATCATGAGAGATGTAGACCCCATCTTTGGAGCTCACATCTTACTCCCAAATTACTCTGTGCTAGGACTGAAGGCTGCCTTCACACTCCCTGCTGGCTGGTCAATTGAAGCGTTGTAGCTAGAAGGAATGAGAGAGGCTTCTTGCCAATCAGGCCTGCCAAGCAATATAAGAGGCTGACCAGGCCTCTTTGAGGCCCTTAAAGGTCATGTGTCAAAGGTTTTTACCCTTCAGCAGGTAACAATCCATGGTTGCCAAGCGGAAGGCTGAGTTGGTGAATATCAGTTGACAAGAAGGTTATTGGATACTTAGATTTGCTCCTTGCCAAAGCTATTCCTTTGTAACCAAAACAGCTGTGGCTCTTTTAATGTCCAAACCTACCCTTTAACTTCAATGCGCTGTGTACTGTAAATTTGGTGCTGTTTTTTCCCCAGGTGCAGCAATAGCAGAGGAGAAAATCCCACCTGTATCAAAGTGAGACCGCAGTCCTAGGGAACATTATGCACTTACACAGGGAAGTCCCATGATTGGACCAATAAAACTGAAATAAATAGGATTAATTTCCAGGTAAATATAGTTAACTCTGAGTTACAAAGCAGTGAGTGTTTTCATATGGATTTTAACTTTGCTTTGTTTCATTCAGAAAGCTAATGATGTCAAAGATTAGGAAATTATGTTTGTTAATGACACATTTTAATGAAGACCTTAATAGGTGGTACATTAAAGCGGTGAAAAATATTTGCATAACCCTTCAGTATTCCTGCCAGGTCCTTCAGAGAGTGGTACCTTTATCAAATTCATATATCACTGGTTATGCTATCGGCTCCATTCTCTCTCCAATGGCAAGACAATGTTATCAGGTGTTATCTAAAATCAGGCTGAAGCTGGGAGTCTTTCTTTCTTATGCTCATTATTTACCAAAAGTCACACATTTAGAAGTTGACTACAGTCTCAAAGAAACAAATACTAGGAAAAAAAACCCACTTCTGTGAATAATAAAATGTGTTATTTCTATGACTGGTTAATTATATGCATGTTATAAACTTAATAGTTCATAACTTAACAGCTCTTTGTCCCACATACAGATGCACAGAACTCTTTCTCCCACCATCCATCCTTTGTTTATATTTCACTGGCTGAAATCCTGTTGCATAACATTGCAAGTACAATAGAGATACAGTAAAACCTCAGATAACACTAAAACCTGGTTCCACAAGTCTTGGTGTTATACGATTTTTAGTGTTATCTGATGCATGTTAAAATCCTATGGGATCCATAGAGATACATTGTAACCACACAGGCTTTAGCGGTTGTTATCTGAAGCATTCCATAGGATCTTAATGTTATCCGATGCAATTCTTCCCCCCCGATTCCTTAATGTTATGCGATTTTCGTGTTATTCGATACTAATGTTATATGAGGTATTACTGTACAGTAATGTCAAATAGCTGCTGGTTGAATACTGTTTTGAGATGTAAGTGACTCATATGCAGTGTGATGAAGTTGTGTGTACCTTAAAATTGCCAAATAATGTCTTTAATTAGTGTTGAATTGCCAGTGCTGCTGATGTGGCCCCTGTTGAGCCCCACAACAGGATTTTAGCCAGTGTGTTTAAAGTAGCAATATATGGTTGCCCTCCTCCCTTATTTACTTCAATTTGTGAAGTAGGTTGAACTGAGACTCTGCCTAGCCCAGGGATCTGCAAACTTGGCTCTCCAGGTGTTCTTGGACTTCAATTACCAGAAGCCCAAGTCAGTATGCCTGCTGATCAGGACTTCTGGGAATTGAAGTCCAAGAACATCTGGAGAGCCAAGTTTGCTGATCCCTGGCCTAGCCCAAGGTCACACCACTGGAACTCTAATCTGGATCTCCTAAACCTCAATCCAACCCTCTATCCACCAGGCCACACAGATTGAACCACATCCTCTAATCTTGAGATTTAGGTGAAAGGTTTATATGATTTGAAGAGAAACCAGAGTATAATCTTGAGGTTCTAATTCAGAAATACAAAGAGAACAAAAACTGACTCAGGAATTGAATCTATTACAGAAAACTGCCTGCACAACTTTATCCTTTATTTGGGCAACCTGCTAGCAACATCAACTTGCCTTCTGTTTTCTCTTTGGTTGTCCTTAGTTGAGAGGAAGACAGGTAAATAAGGATAAAGGCAGAGAGCTCTGCAATTGCAAGTAGAGCTGACTGGATTCAAACAATAAAGGACAGGTGATAATTCTCTGTAAATTGCAGATTAGTGTGGCATTCTTTGG
This sequence comes from Furcifer pardalis, assembly GCA_030440675.1. Lineage (NCBI taxonomy): Eukaryota > Metazoa > Chordata > Lepidosauria > Squamata > Chamaeleonidae > Furcifer > Furcifer pardalis. The sequence goes on along the minus strand of CP126895.1, from coordinate 41,165,631 downwards.
TAATTAGTAGTCAGAACAGAGTGATGGGCTTCATTTACATGTGAATTTTGCAAACATCTTTGCAGATGGCAACCTTGTGGAGATAAGGCATTCTTGCTTCCTAGTTGTGAAGCTTCCTCCCCTTTCTTTTTGTGCTTTTTAAAAAAATCATGTCTTATTCGGGATGTCCCAAGATCTCCCACCCAAGTGGTCCCTATTTATCTACTTGTAATTTCTTGCTTTCAAGCTGCTAGATTGGCAGGAACTGGGACAGAGACAGGCACTCATTCCATCATGCAATACATGTACAGTACTTTGGTCTTGAATTGCCAACTTTCTGACCTTCCAGCTAACAAGGCAAGCTTCTTAACCACTGAGCCACCACAGTCCCTCTTTTTGAGCTGATAATCTTCTACATTTACTGGACTAACACACTGTTTCTGAACACATTTTCTCCTTTACTGCACAATTCCTGTCAGCAATGGATCATATACTGAAGATAAGTCTTTGAATTGGGCAAATGAAGCCACATTGCTCTCCCTTTGAAAATTTGAGCTGCACCCTATCAGGACAAAATGTCATGGGGGGAAATGAGTATGCACTTGAACATTTAGAAGCAGATTTACTTTATCACAGAGAGATTTATTTACTTTCTTTGTTCCATTCAATGTGTGTGTGGTTTGTGTGATATGTTGCATGCTGTCAAGACAGCTCTGACTTATGGGAATCCTTTCCAGATTTTTTTTAGGTAGATAATTTATAGTAGTGGTTTACTATTCCCTTCTTCTAGACCTTGCATTCCAGATGTTCTTGGACTTCCTAGAAGCCCAAACCCCCATGAATCCACACGAATGGGTTTACTGCGATTCATCCAGTCTGCACCGCCCTCATCGCTCCCGGAAGTGGAAGTAAAACGTTTCCGTACGGTGTGTTTTACTTCCACTTCCAGGAGCGATGAGGGCGGCGCAGACTGGATGAATTGCAGTAAACCCATTCATATCGATTCACGGGGGCTTGGGCTTCTGGGAATTGAAGTCCAAGAACATCTAGAGTGCCAAGGTTCACCATCACTGTTCTAGAGCTTTCCTGAGATTGTACAGTTTACTCATGATTGCACAGGCTGGCTCATTGAGGAACTGAACTCCCAACCTCTGGTTCCGCAGCTACATACATAAACTACTGAGTTTAAATTACATATCATGAGCAAAGGGGCCGTGCTCTCTAGCTTTCCTCAGGATATCACAGAGTTTAAGACAAAACCAATATGGCCAGATAGCTGGACTTAATCTAGTGAGCTTCTTGGTAAGAATGGTACTAGGGCAGGTAACATTGACCATTCTCATCAGCAGGTAATATGTAGCCTCTTGGTAGCCCAAGCTTTCTATCCATGTCAATACCATCCAGTTCAACAATGTTTTCCCTATGTTGCACTTTAGTTTCCAGTAATGATCATGAGTTGGAGAATCCACAGGTAGGTCATGATTTGAATACCATGACCTTATCAGTAGGTTTTCACTTTACAGTGGTACCTTGCTTAAAGAGCATAATGCGTTCCATGGGATTGCTCTTTAAGTGAGTTTGCTCTTTAAGCGAAACACCATTGTAAGTGACCAATTGTGACTTCGGGGGGGGGGGGATTGCGAACCCTGATTTAGTTGTTAAGCGAGTTTTTGGTTGGTTTTAGTTGTTAAGTGAGGTGAACATTCAGAGAAAATGCTGCTCTTTAAGCAAGTTACTCTCCAAGTGAGGCGCTCTTTATGCAAGGTTTTACAGTATACTGACATTTTCTCTACCATGAAACACCCTGGTTTTGCTATGTTAACTAGAAAGAGCAGAAGATTAGACTCCCAAAATTTCTTTTTTTTTTTTTGCTTTCATCTTTTTATGGACAGCTCTAATCATTTCTTATCATGGGCTCTGTTGATTCTGACATTGCTTGAAGGAAGAATGAAGTTGTCTATTCTGCAATAATAATGTTTGATTTTCTCAGTCACAAGAAAACAAATAAACAAATAGAAGGACCCAAGGGACTACAATGGCCACGAGGAGAGAATTCCACAATTTGAATCTGCAACCATAGTCTCTTTCTGTTTTGTTACTACTGACAGGCTTTCTCTTCATCAGGATATGTGATAATAGCACAACCAAGCAAGAAGTAAAACATATTCCATGAGCCAACATAAATAGATTGTTTTTAATTGTGTGCCTTACCGAATGCTAATTTGTATGTGTCACACATATTAAATATTGTACTGTATTAGCTTAAACGGTTTTTATAAGGTGATGGAGTTTAGATTGCTCAACAGTCAGACAATTCTGTAGGTCAGCACATGTCACCCAAATCCTGTTTAATAATGAACTAGGCTGATAATCGAGTTTTAATCAAATATAAAAGCTAAGAAGTGGTTTGTCTGAATTAAACAACCTTCTTCTAGGAAACTGCTAAGTTATCAATAAGATTAGTTAGTGGAAGGGCCATGAATCTAATTCCTTCTGCCAATTCAATGAAAAACTTTAGCCAAATAGAATATTTTTGTAGCCACGTGGTATATTTGGCGTGACCCTGTGTGTGTTTACCTGAAAATAAACCCTAGCAAATTAATTGGGATCTACTACTACATAAGACCATTCTAGCTTTAGGATTAAAAAAAATACTTTAAACTGCAATAAGAGTCTTTAGTAAAGAATAAGCCCCATTAAATTTTGCAGGTTTTACTAAGGTGCCTCTGGAAGAAGGGAATGAGAAACCTCTTTATTTATTTCCCTACCTAGAAAACCCTGGAAAGGGTCACCATTAGTCGACACTGGCTTTATAGCGTGCAATTATTATTACACATTGCTTTTTAACAGACTTTGGAAACTGCTGTTTAAAAAGAATGGTTATAGAATGTGGGCAGCTAACATTAAAAGCATGGCTGAAGTTGCTTTTCTAGGAATTAAATAGTAACACTAACACCCGAAACAGTAAGAACATGGCTTAAAATAGAAATAACCCCCCTTAATGTAAACCCAAAATATATATGCCCTCCAAAAATAATGAGTAAATGTTGGTCCTTATGCAGAATAATAACCACAGCTTTTCTTTCAAAAATCACATTATTTGCAACATGTTATTTCTAAACTGTGCTTCTGGGTATCAGTCTATTGATTGTGCTGTGAAGTTCTGATTCATTATTTTACATTAAACTACCTTGTGCACCAATAAATCTGAACTTAATTATAGCAAATTAATTGAGAAACTCTGCCATGATAACATTCATCTTAGGGATGTGTTTGGAGTATGGATAAATCCTCAGAACAGAACCAAATCAAGCTAATTTAAACAAATTCTAGTACTGTACTGTATATGTTGAAGTACTTTTTTTTCCCAAAGTGTGAATTTAGGGTTTATTGTCACAGAGGCACTGCCCACCTAAAGATTTGATTTTTTAAAAAATAAATGTTACATGACATTGTGTGTGTGACAATAGGCCGGACCTGGCCTGCAATGGTAAATCATCTGGCCCGTGGCAATGACCCTGGAAGCAGAAGTGTTTGAGACAGCTGTAAACATGCCTATGCATGCACAAACGCACCCACACATTGACAAATGGCATTGTTTACGATGGGGGAGGGCATGTGCCCTGCCTGCTCACAGATCAGCTGTCAGAGAGGTGGTTGTCCAGCCCCTGGTGTGAAATGGTTGAGAACCACTGTCTTAAAGGTTTCAGTGCATATTTTTCTTGATTGTTGTTTCAGTGGAATAGAAAAATACTGGTAATATCAGCGACCAATGATTTACAAACTATATACAGTACTACCATCTGTCTGCCTAGCTGTCTACAGAGTGTGAGAAGATGGGCAGCTGCTCCAAGAAGTTTACAATCTAAAGCACTACACAAGGAAAACAGTAGAAGAAAGGGAGGAGACAGACTGAAGAGGGGAAAAATATGTGACTTTTATATGTTCTCAGGCTGGTTATGGATATGGTTACAGTATGACATGTTTATTTGTCTTCACATGACACTGTCTTCTCATAAATTCAGCATCCCTATTAATTCTAGAATAGCTTCAAGTCTCGGTGACATGAATGATTCATACATTGGCTGAGACTGAGGACAAAGTGTAAAGGACTTTTAGGGACCAGATATATCTCTGCTGGTTTGCGCCACAGCTGCCGTTCACATTCTGAGAACTCTTGTTTTCAAAATTACACGAGTGCTTTCTTTATTGATGACACAGTTTCTGTTTTAACTTCTGGCTCCTGCCAGTTGATATATGCAGGCACACCAGACTTCTAATTTAGGTACATGTAAAATTTAGATGCATTTTAAAATTGATTCATGTCTCCTGCGGCAGATGGGCCTGCAGGATATATATTGGCATTTAGTTTAGCAAAGCGCCATAAAGTGTGATTGAGAACACATCCACAAACACGAAGATGGCATGTTCCAGGAAACTGTATTCACATGCAGCTCTTTTAGAGTGTGTCCACTGCATCTTTCCTCATGTCTTAAGAGAAACATTGTGTCTGGGATTCTGCTGAGGCTTTTTGCTCGAGCAATTCCTTGCTTAGATGGGTGTAGTATCTTTAGGTCATGTAAGGAAATATACATGATAACTCTTTCTATAAGTACTTCTCTGTTTGTCCTGAAGATAACATAGGTCACTGACTGGCCAAGGAAGGACCACCAAACAACTAGATTTGCAGATGCCAGAACAGCTGGATGCTGTTTGCAGGTACTAAGGAAGCTTGTTTTTCTTCTTCTTCTCCAGAGTGCCTGCTGATGGAGCTTTTGACTCTGCTGCTATTCCAGAGTTCACTTTTCCATGTTTCTTCTTCTTCTTCCACCACGTCCAGGCCAGACGTGAAACTGGCAAAATGAAGACACTTTTTGGTGAGTTCATTCTGCAGTTCCTTTTGCCTGGCTTAGTGTGAGAAAGATTAGCAGGGAACATCCAATTGTGGTTCAAAAATACTACAATCTTTGAGGAGCCTCTTTCTGTGTACCCTTTCATATGTTACTGCTCACCAGGATGCAACAATGAGTATACAATATTTATGTCTGTGTGAATATGTGTATCACCCTGTGTATCAATGATGTTGATTGGGGGGGAAATAGCATTCAGATTGTCCTAAACTCAAAGTACTTCATATATTACATGTGCAAACAAAGAACATTACCTGTGTGATCCATATTCAAATTACATAAAATGCAAAAAAAAAAAAAAGCAGGAGAAAGGTGATACTTTTATTGGATCACTCAAAAATTAAAACATTGTGCAAGCTTTCAAGATCCAAAATCTCTTCATCAGGCGTGGCACGTTGTTTTGCCAAGTACAGTAAAACACCGGATAACGCTAAAACTTAGTTTCACAAGTCTTGGTGTTATCCGATTTTTAGTCTTATCCAATCCATGTTAAAATCTTATGGGATGGATCGGATAACATTAAAGCTCCATAGAGATAGATTGTAACCGCACAGGCTTTAGTGGTTGTTATCCGATCCATCCCATAGGACCTTAATGTTATTCGATCCAATTTTCCTCCCCAGATTATTTAACGTTAGGCAATTTTAGTGTTATCCGATCCAATTGTTATCCGGTGTTTTGCTGTACACATCTTAGAAATGCATGTTGAACAACAACAAAAACCCTTCTTGGTGTTATCATACCACTCCCACAGGAAGCTAGGCACTTGCTCCTCTCTACGTGGCCCCCTCCGAAGCATCAGCTTCCTTTTGTGGCCAGACAAAAGGAATACAAAATGCCATGTTCTTTCGATTAGGGAGCAGTGGTGTCAATTTGGTTTATATGCTAGGCATGCCAATTGCCAAAGTGAATTAAAATATTACCTAGTGATCCGGTGTTTCTTGAATTTGTGGTGTAGTTCTGATGTTTAAAAGTCTATGCCAGGCAGCTATTCATGGTATCAAGCAGTTTCCTAGGCAAACAAAGAAAATTAGTCATGTGATCCATATTCAAATTACAAAAAATGCAGGAGGAACGATCTTAGAAATGCCCATTTTTGTTTGCCTATGGAACTGCTTGATACCATGAATAGCCACTTGGCATGGCCTTTTTAACATCGCAACAACACCACAAATTCAAGAAACACTGAATCACTAGGTAATATTTTAATTGACTTTAATTGACTTTGACAATTGGCATGTCTAGTATGTAGGCCAAATTGAAACCACTGCTCCCCAATTGAAAGAACATGGTGTTTTGTATTCCCTTTGTCTTTTTGAGTGATCCAATAAAGGTATCACCTTCCTCCTGCATTTTTTATATATTTCACATATAGTCCTTATAATAGCCTGGTTAAATAGATCACAAAATTACACCCATATTCTCAATGAGATGTAGGTTGTGATATAAGGGGAGGGACAGAAGCTTGCGCAGGGGCATCTATTGAGGTTGAAGTACAGGTGAGGCTTAAAGCAGAGATTTTTCTATCCCAGTTACATAGCCAATATGTAAGATGACCATAAGACCACTAAATGGGTCTCTTGCCATCAGAGGACATTATCCCATTGTCAATGTTGAAGTAATCTTCAAGGGCTAACCCAGCTGTCTTCTGTATGTGAAATAAAAGGAGTGCCACATTGTCCATCACCTCAGGCAGAAAATATGTCTTAGGCTAGCTCTGGGGCCTAAGACATATTGGGGCAATCCTTCTGGTAAATGATTCTATTTCATGCCTTGGCTGTCATTCCACATTTAACTCTTCTATTCTGAAAGACTACATTAAAACAGTTGGTCAAAATGATTCATTAGAAATCATTGGGAATCTGATTAGATTCATCTGGATCCAACCATTTTATCTATGGTTGGGTGCAAATGAAGACAGATTAGAGCAGTGATGGCAAACCTTTTAGAGACTGAGTGCCCAAACTGCAACCCAAAACCCACTTATTTATCACAAAGTGCCAACACAGCAGCAGGGAAGGGAGGAAACGCTCCTATTGGGCTGCTGGGCAGAGGAACAGGGTGAATTCTGTGCTGGGGGGAGGGAGGAAGTGCTCCCATTGGGCTGCGGGGCAGAGGGGTGGGGCAAACTCTGTGCTGGAGTGACTGCACATGTGCTTACAGAGAGGGCTCTGAGTGCCACCTCTGGCACACATGCCATAGGTTTGCCACCATTGGGTTAGAGGCTTCTCTTTCCTAATTTAATCAACATTGTGTGATCAGTATTGTACAGTTCATTCACTAGGTGAATTTTCCCTGCCTTGATCTTCCACTTGCTCTGTCTTCTTTCCTGGAGACCCAGAGAACCATAGCAATGCCCTGAGACATCAGCTGGTCTTCTTAAAAAACAACAACAGCAACCTGTGGGCTGAACTTTCCTGATGTTGTTTGTTTTATTTATTTATTTATTTTTACAGTTTTTATTTTGGAACCATCTACAAATATCTTTGCTTGAATGCATTTTTGAACCTTGTGGCATACCATATGATTAGTGGATTTCTTTTGACTTGAAGCTCAAGTTTTACTGATTGATACAGGACATATTACATTTGTGTCACACATCTAAAAGTTATTCTTTCTATTACAGCTGACCAAATCTCCCACCAGTGTGAGCCAGTAGCTATTTTGACTAGGAGATACAGTACTGGAGTTTTTGTCCAGACAGTAACTTCTACAAACTTTATTCTTTGCCTTCCATCACCTTCAGTCCCAGCCAGAGTTAGGTTTCGAGGATTCTGCAACACGACATCACAAACTAACCTCCTTCCCACAACTTCTTGAATGCATAACACAGTCCAGATCCATGTGCTGTACTGCTTGGCATATTTATCAGCAGTGATGATTGATGAAGTTTAGGGAAGTTTGCAGGTGTTTGTAGTCACAGGTTCAGTTCTGACACAATCCTCAGGCACAGAGTGACTGGTTTGGAGAATCTGAAGCAGAATATAGTATACTGAAGGCTGCCTAGAACCCTGCCATAATTTTCATTGCATTATCTTGGTCTGTGGAATGAGAAACTGCCAGGAGATACCAGTAGCCAGCAAAAAAGACTAAGGATTTGTAACAAAACTAGAGTACAGTAGAACCCCGCATAACGAGAAAACTCCGTTCCACGGAGCTCTTCGCTATGCGGATTTTTTCGTTATGCAAAGCACTATTGGCAGTACCCTGCATAATGAAAAAAATAGTCTGTTAACCAGGGTTCCCATTGAGCCCCGGCTACCGAAAACCTCGCATAACAAACTCCCCCTTGCACAACAAACACTTCGTTATGCAAATTTTTTGTTATGCAATGCATTCGTTATGCAATACATTCGTTATGCAAGGTACCACTGTATATGACTCATGCTAATGTTGAGGAAAGGGAACAAATATAGGAAATAAACCATTGGAAGGGTGTGTCAGAAATTCACAGAGAAGGACTCCCCTGGTAGAAATCCTTCATTCTGTCATCCATGGCTGTGACAGAAATCTAAAAACAACACTAATGAGACATTTCCAGGTTCTCCAGACAATTCCTTTGATAAGAGCCAACATCCTAATGTTTATTTTTTTTTAAATGCTAGCATTAAATAGTGCTTGTCATCTCATGACGCCTTGAGTTCCAGTAAACTCTACAATATGCAGCTCACACATCATCTAATTTCTCTATCCTGCATTCTGTTTCAGCTTATAAAATAACAACTCAAGTAGAGTTACCTTGGTAAATGTTTTCATGAAACAATGGCGGGGGTGGGTGAACATTGTCAGAAAATGAAACCCAGTCTGCAGGTTTTGATCAACAATTTCAAGGGCACTCGTAAGGCTTCTGGCTCCAGAGACTCTCGATGGCAGCAGCAAAAGCGTGAAGGGCAAATGAGCAATCGGCAACTTGTGCATAATTCAAATATCTGCAACCCGTTAATGCCAACACATTTGAGAAGATTAATTTATGCCAACATGATATAAGGCAGCAACACCCTGAGCTACCAAGAGGGATGAATTTTTCATTTCAAGAGTCTGCCACAGCTTTTGTCTCTGTCATTAATTTAAATCAGTGGACACAGCAAACAGTTTGATTTACTCCAAGAACTAACATGGACTGACATTACATGTTAATTTCTGCTGAGTAGGAGAGGAGATGGGCGGTGGAATGGAGTGAGATAATTGCTACATTTCCCTACAATTTAGCAACTTTATTTTACAACAGAAGGAAAGCCCAGTTAACCAGCTTCTTTCTCAGGAATGCTTCACTTGCTTCAGGGCAAGCTTGATTAACTGACTGCAGCAATTAATCCTCCCAATTTATGTAAAATAACTCTCAGTATTTCCTATTTTACACCAGTACTTTAAAAGCCATGGGCAAGTATCCTGTGGAACTCCATGCATGTAAATCATCAGCCACAGACACACATTTTTTATTTTAAATCTCCCTGTTCCCCTACCTCAAATTTTGAGGCTCCTCAGAGATTTTGGCCTGAGAAAGCCTGTGATGGCTTTAGGCTAGATTTGGGCGGGAGGTAAACTGCCTTGATTCCTCTTAAGCAGAAAGGTGGGGTATAAATATTTCAAAATAAACAATACATAAACAAGACATACAAAAATGCACACATTTTCGAAACGGTGCACCCAAATACATTTATTTCATGAAAAATCATGCTCCAAATTTTTATTCTATTAAGAAATAAAGTTTTGGGGGAAATAATATATTCACAAAAATGTATATTAAAAAAACAAACTACCACCTTTCTTCACTAGAGCTGCAGCCATATTAGTATTCAAGAGATGTATTTAAGGCAGAATTTGTTTATGACCTGAAGACCAGTCACAGAATGAAGCAAGCTATGAGAGGAGTTTTCTGCCTATGCCAAATTGGACCCAGACAAAAACCAGCATCTCCTGTGCCAGTGATGGCGAACCTATGGCATGGGTGACTGTGGGAATTCAATTAAACCTTGTTTATATCAGTAGTTTTAGCCTTGTTTTATTTAGCCATAGAAGCTTTGTTCTGCTAGCGTATCCCTTGACCCACAAACTACCCTTATTAGGTTATTTCCTGTTATCTGTGAACTGTTTCCTGCTCCTTGTAACTGTAACCATAATTTTGAAATTAGCATGTTTAGTATTATATATACTTTAATTTCCAATAAAATATGTGTTACCTAAAATTTTAGGGCTTGGTTCGTTTCTTGGTGGAGAATTAATTAACCTCAAAAACCGAGACATGGCTTTGATCAAAACAAAATTGGTTTTATTGGTATTAAGGGTTCCAATCTACATTGACCGGTATATAGACTGGAAATCTCCACCTCAAACGTTTTAATGAAAACCACACCCGGGAGCTCCATCACGACATTCTGTGACTGAGCTAATCCCTCCCATTACTCAACATTTTTATACACTTCTTACTGAAGAACACTTAAGCCTGGATTAATGAGTGCAGGGGTAAACGCTGTTTTACTAAAATGGGGGCAATTAAAAGAGTTATTTACACTTCTTGATTGCATGTTACAAAAGCTTAATAATATTGTGCAAAAGTAATTTCAAAAAGTACACATGGCAGTTTACAGATACAATGGTTAATGATGAAATACTGTAAGAAGCTGAAATGTCTCTTTTCAGTTCTTAAATTGTCACATTTCTTCTTGAGGTCAATCTAAGGTAAAGATTCCATTGAACTGTCCTCTCTGGAGCTTCAGGAGATGGGAGATAAGACAAGAGATTAGTGCCATTGTTTCTGCCGGATGACTCATCAAGTCTCTTGGAGGGAAAACCTGTTCTTTTGTCACACCTCTGGTGAACTCTTGATGCTCAGAAAATGGGACAAAGGTGACATAATTAGTTTTTCATTCCTTGCTAGAATATATGTGACTAGTGGGCTGTTCCCATTTAATCAGCCCCCCCCCTTGGAGAGGTTTCCAAATCCCTTTTAAACCTTGTATGATTTTATTTCTTTTACTAGCCATTAACGTTGGCTTCTCCCCCTATTTTCATACCTTTTCCCATGTGTGTACAGTGGTTTTTCCTGATTGTAACTTTATTAAAGAGTTAAATAAAAAGATGTGTTGGAATCTCAAAATTTCATGTAACATATGCTTTTCTCATTATTTTGATTTGCCATCAAATTCAAGTTTATTCTTTCACACTCATAAGCACCACACTGTATTAGCTAGTGATTGTTAGATGGGGGATGACTGCAAGGGTTAATGTTTAATAAATTTACAAAAGACCTCAAACTGATTTCCTCTCAGATCAAATGGGCAAACAAGAAACCTATTAATTGATACTGTCCTGGAATTCTGAAGAAAATGTAATAATTGCCTTAGGAGCCAGCTATTAACATAAATGGCTTGGAAAAACTGGAGCTACAGGTCATGAATGGGGTCCTTAAATTGCCCTTAAAATGGTTCCCTTTTAGTATTTCCTTTGCTCTGTAATATTTTGATTCTTAACATGTTCTGTTTGTATTTTTGAAGCAGCACAAAGGACACTGTGACTTTTCAACCCAGAAACCAATTAAGCATAATCCTTTGAAGGTCACACCCTACTCAAAGAAGATAGCCAGAGGACCATTCTCTGAATTTTCCCCATCACCTGTTTATCTCTTATCTACCATATGCAAACTGTGATGCTTGCCAGACAACAAACAAACAAATAGACAACGAACACCTGGAAATCACCTAATGCCAGACACTATCAGCAACAATAAGGGGACTACGGGAGGCCGGGCTTTGCTTGGGAAGATTCACCAGTCAAGAGAATGTTTTGGGAAAGCACCATATATGGCTCTGAAGCTGACCTCATGGCAAAATTCCTCCCAGCCCTCCATGTGACATCCTGGACCAACCATAATTTGGGGGTGGACTCTGCAATTCCCTACCCCATTTTTGAATGCTCATAAAAGCGGCATGCAGCCATTGCCGGGTGTGGAACCTTTTTCTTTCCCTGGTTCTACCCTGTGAAGGCAATCCAATTGTCTCACAGTCTTCCTTTTTCTGTCTCTATCCAACGTTTATTTTTGTCTTTGTCTTATTCTCTAAGTAAACTTCTCTAATTGCAACAAGCTGTTTGTGGCTCCTTTCTTAGTTAGGACTAATTATGTGGACTTTGGTTCCTGCTTCAACCCTGCCTGTGGAATGTTCCCTTAAATTTAAAAGGTTACAATTTTCAGGTAACATAACCCCGCCTTTTACCTGTAACCCCTCCCAAAAAGGGTTGTAACCAAACATGCTTACTTGTGGTTGGATACTCTTGGCCTCCACCGTTTTTTGAATCCCTGTACTTAATAAAATAGATGCTGAACTAGGTGCAGCCAGCAGACCTTTTCCTTTTGCATCAGATCTTAGACTGCGCAGTCTATTCCTTTCTCCCCCTTCTTTTTCCCTTTGCACCAACAGGGTGGACCCCAACAGGTGCCAGAGGTGGCACTCGGAGCCCTTTCTGTGGGCACCCATGCAGTCATCCCAGCACAGATTTTACCCTGCCCCTCTGCCCAGCAGTCCAATGGGAACACTTCCTCCCTTTCCCAGCACAGTCAGTAATGTCACGTGGATTTCAGCCGCCCGGGGCTTAAGCCAAATTTGCCTCCCCCTGGTGGATGCTAGTGCCCGCTCCCACTAGGGCTTCTGGGAATTGTACTCCAAGAACACCCATAACCCAAAAAAGGCCGCCCGAGGCTGGCCACCCCCTGCACAATGCCACTGCACAGAGTTCACCCTACCCCCCCGCCCAGTAGCCCAATGGGAGCACTTCCTCCCTCCCCCCAGCACAGAATTCGTTCTGCCTAGCAGACAAATGGGAGAATTTACTTCCTCCCCTGTTGCTGCGTTGGCACATTGCAATAAATAAGTGTCTTTTGGGTTGCAGTTTGGACACTCGGTCTCTAGAAGGTTCGCCATCACTGTCCTATGCAAAGCTGCACAATAGACATTTGTCACCTGACTTAAAACTCAGTTTTTAGATTGTGTGTGTGTCTGCGTTGAGTGTGAATCTTTATTATTCATGATCATAGCCATTTACAAAATAGAACATCATTTAATATATGTATAAAATTAACTAATAAAATCACTGATAAAACCCTGTATTTGCTAGAACAAGCCCAAATCTTTTTCTCATCTTGCTAAAAATATTCAATAACATGCTGGCTTTTGATTTAAAAAAAAGGATCATAGGTTTCTGGTTGCCAGAGCAAAGCGTGCTACAGCATATGTGATAAAAGCCTGGTTATCAGCCAGCAGAGCTGTTGCAGTTTCTACTGCAATATAATCCAATAATGGATTATATCTTCAACCTGATCACACCCATAAACACATACTGTATCTGTTCCTCAAATGGAACTCCCTTATATCTACCTTCGTGATATGCAGAGGGCATTTGCTGGAATCCAAGTTCTGTAAAGGCTCGGCAAAGTTGTCGAAAGGTCAGTGCCTCCAGATAATGTGGTCTCACATGACTTGTAGTTGGGAACACATAGCAGAAAACTGGGCCCTAACAATAGCAAGCCCTAGCTTGATAAATACTGTATCTACTTCAAAAATCCATTTCTTGAAGATTAGTGAGTTAAAACTAAGAAATTTATCTAAAGTGAGATTATAATCTTGTAAATTATCATAATAGAACTGTGCCCAACCTCCAAGCCAAATTTGTTCCAACTAGCAACATTTAGTCAAAGAGTGGTCCTCCGAGTTATTTATTCTCTGTCAGTATCTAAAATAAACCAGTTTGACACTGGCAGCAATTGAGGGAAGACCCGTCTTTACTCTGAGGTGGGTCAAAAGTATTCCAGGAGGTAGGGCCAGAATCTGTCGGCAAAAAAACAAATCTGTTGAGTTTCCAGTTTGGGTTTAACACAAAGTACTTTCCCCTTATTTTGACCCCATACAACATTTGAGCCAAAAGTTTTGACACAAACACATTGAGGCTGGGATTCACTACCTGCCCATTTCTGGTATAATAATATTTTTTTTAACAATCAAATTGATCTTCCACACGTTAAAATGGCAGCATCTAAGTGTTGCCTCCATGATAATTGCAAAACTCTGGCATTACACAGATGGCTCTCTCTCATAACTCCACGTAATGTGTTGTATATTTCCATGGTAGACCAGGAGTGCCTAATGGGGAACTGAAATCCCAAATTCTGCCTCTGCAGCAGATATCTAACCCACCATCCTACTTTAATGGTTGTTGCTATAGTATATACTTCATATGAACAGCAGTGACAGAAAAAGACATACAAAACCAATATCTATTTCCTGACATTGTTATCAGGCACCGTTTCTGGAAAGACCTAACTGTTATGGGACAGATGCCAACTCAATTAGGTTGCCTAGAGGTCACACACAAAGGCCTGGCAAGCAGAAGATCTGTACTTCATTACTGGCATGATGGGAATTAATATACAGAGGCTAGAATTTTTTGGAATAGTAGCCGTGTTAGTCTGTGGTTCAGGCATATCAGAAAACAAACTAAACTAAACTAAACTAAACTAAACTAAACTAAATAAAAACCACTGTAGCACTTTAAAGACTAACTGCTATATTTTTATTTTTAGCTTTCATGGATCAAGTCAACTTCTTCAGACCTTGATCCACAAAAGCTAACAATAAAAATATAGCACTTAGTCTTTAAAGTGCTACAGTGATTTTTATTTTGTTTTGTTTTGTTTTCTGAGGCTAGTTTCCAAAGTACATGGGACCAAGTGGACCATTTAAGGAGTAGAATTACCATTAGCAGGCATTCATAAATATGAGTCAGAGCACGCCCCCAACAGCTAAATGAGCAATTCTGGATCTTAGCCCTCTGAAATAAATCTCCACAGATCCACATAATCCTTCCATAATAATTTGACACCTTCTGAGTGAACTCCTGACAATGCTCCATATTATTCAGCTTTAAAGAATATTGACATGTAGCTCAAACAACACTAAAGGTCTTGTTGTGTGCCACCCCATCCATTTCTATTCTTGAAAGGTGATTGACTTCTAAGAATTGTCATTAGGACATATAAACAATATTAAATTGTTTTATTTTACTTACTTACTTATTTATTTATTTTCTAATTTGGAGCAATTAGGGAGCCTCTCCGGTCTGCTCTGGTGGGATGTACAGATGTTCTTGGAGTGATGTGGTCTCTTAAGTATCCTGGCCCACTACCATATAGGGCTTTAAAGGAAATTACCACCACCTTGAATTGCACCCGGAGACACAGTCAATCAGTGCAGCTCCCAAAGCAGTGGCAAGGCATGGGCATACAACCTGCACCCCATCACTACCCGAGCAGCCGCATTCTGGACCAGTTGCAGCCTCCAAATGGTCATCAAGGGCAGCCCCATGTACAGCACATTGCAATAGTCAAGTCCCGATCTAGGAGCAGGCACATGAAGCTGTGCAAAAGCCCTCCTAGCCACAACTACCAACTGCTCTTCAAGCAGGAGTTGTGAGTCCAGGAGGTCCCCCAGATTATGCACCGGGTCTGTTTGGGGCAAAATAGCCCCATCCAGAACCAAATATGGTAGCTCCCGAGCAGTGGCGTCGCGCAGTCTTCAGCCGCCGGGGGCGAAGAACAAACTTGCCGCCCCCCCAGCTCGCCGCTGCCGCCGCCCCCTCCCCCCGACCCAGGCAGAAGGTGCCCCCCAGGCAGAAGGCGATCGCTCGCTGCGCGCGATCCGTCCGCTCGCGCACGCGACCCGCGCGACCCGTCCGCTCGCAGCGCGCGACCGCGCAACCCGTCCTCTCGCTCGCTGGCAGCGGCTTTCAGGGGGCGCGGCAAACTGTCCCCTCCCCACCCTTTTGCTGGCGAGAGCCCGGCTTGCGCTTCGCCGCTTCCAGGCGAGGAGGAGAAAAAGGGTTTTTATTTTAAGCGGACAATTCAAGGAGGGGCCCGGCTGGCCGTCGGGGGCTGTCCTGGCGGCGGCCCGCGTGCGCGCGCATGCTGCCCACCTCCTCCTGCCCAGCCAGCCACCAGGGGCTCCCCGCCACGGCGCCACCCACCCCCGACGAGCGCCCCGTCTCACGGCAAGTTGGGTGGGTGAGTGGGCGGGCGGAGGCGAGCAGCGTGCGCGCGCACGCGGGCCGCCGCCAGGACAGCCCCCGATGGCCAGCCGGGCGGGCGGACGGGCTCCTCCTCCGCCTTTAAAAAAACCCTTTTTCTCCTCCTCGCCTGCAAGCGGCGAAGCGCACGTGGGGCGCTCACCAGCAAAAGGGTGGGGAGGGGACATTTTGCCGCCCCCTGAAAGCCGCTGCCCGGGGCATTTGCCCCCCCCGCCCCCCCCATGCTACGCCACTGCTCCCGAG
This sequence comes from Furcifer pardalis, assembly GCA_030440675.1. Taxonomy (NCBI): domain Eukaryota; kingdom Metazoa; phylum Chordata; class Lepidosauria; order Squamata; family Chamaeleonidae; genus Furcifer; species Furcifer pardalis. Next base: position 41,149,429 of record CP126895.1, on the reverse strand, counting down.
ATAACGCAGGGCCCCTAACCCACAGCTACTCAGTCTTGCCATGATTCAATTGTAGGATACTGTCCTAATAAAAGGAAGGTATGGATTATGTCATTTCTAAAACCATAAAATAATTGAGTTGGAAGGGGCCTATGAGGTTATTGAGTCCAAGTCCCTGCTTAGTGCAAGAATTCAAATCAAAGCAGATCTGACAGTTTTCTCTCAAATTCCTCCAGCATTGGAGCCAGTGATGGGATGTAACAGGTTCTCACCAGTTCTCTAGAACCAGTAGTAACTTTTCCCAGTGTCCCGGAGAACCGGTTGCAGCTTTTGGGGGGAACCACCTTCGGGGCTTACCTTTTCACTGGTTCCCCCACTGTGCATGCGTGCCAAGCACTTGGTGTGCATGCATGCCTACAGTGCTTGGCACGTATACATGGCCTCCTTGCTGTCCTCCCAAGCAGGGAGGAGGAAGAGAAGCTGCTAGCCTGAAGTTCCCTATAGCCTGCTCCCCTAGATATCCTAGAGAGCTGGTTAGGCAAAGACTTAGTATCTAACTTCTTTAACTGTTGAAAAGTGCCAAAATGAAGCCATCTTGTGGTGAGTTCATTCTGTAGTTCCTTCCATCTGACCTAGTGTGAGAAAGGTTAGCCAGAATAAGCTTTAAGCTCTGGTTTAAAAGTTCTGGTTGATTTGTATTGTGGGTGTTTGGGTGGGTGGGTGCATTTTAATGTATTATTTATTTATTTATTTAATTTATTTACGGGTTTGTGCTGTGGGTGGGTGGGTTGAGGTGTGTGTGTGTGCTTATTTTTATTTTATTTTATATTATTTTTTAATTTGTGTTCGTTGGCCCCGCCCACAACATCATGATGTCATGACATTGGCTCCGCCCATGATGTCATGATGTTAGCTCCGCCCACACTGTGATGATGTCATGGTCGGGTAGTAAAAATTTTGACATCCCACCACTGATTGGAGCACTCATTACCTGTCAAAGTAATTGGCTCCATTGTTGTACTGCTCTAACGGTTAGGATCCCCCCCCTGATATTCACCTATATCTAGTTGATATATCCTGCACTCTTGGATGGTTGAGTATAAATCATGCTCCTCCTTCAAATATTTGAAAATCGTTATCATGTCATCCCTCAGGCCCCCTTTTTCCCCTTTTTTCAAGGCTAAACAGTCTTTTCTTTTAGGGTTTGGTTTCCTGTGTCTTGCTTATCCTTGTTGCTCTCCTCTGAAATTGTTTTAGTTTATCCGTTTCCTGTATTGTGTCTAGAACTAGGCACGATACTTGAGATGAGGCCTAACTACTGCTGAAGCGAGGGGGACTAGTACTTCACAGGTTTTTGAGACAATACTTCTATTAATGCAACTTAAATTTGCATTGGCTTTTTTGGTAGCCACATCATATTATTGCCTCATATTCAGCTTGTGACCTACAACAATTCCATCAGCCAAGTATTCCCCATCTTCTGTGTCTTCGGGTTCCCTTCTAGATGTAGAGCTTTGCCCGTATCCCTGTTAATTGTCATTTTGCTGTTTTCAGCCCAGTGTTCAAGTCTATCAAGATGTTTGACCAGAGCTTGAATAGGGTTGATGTGTTTCTTGTGAATGTTTTACTGTAGTCAAAACTGTTTGACCATTTATTTTAGAGGCCTGTGTATTGAAAGTGAAAAGGTTAACCCACTGAGAGTTGTAATGCTTTTTGAAGGTTCTTTCAATTATCATCAGTGACGTCAAGGAACAACTTCTTGTTGGAACTATGCATTTCCACTTTACCAATGGGCCATGTGACTATGTTTCTTTCTCTAGGGAAGCTCACCAGGTTAGCGTTACCTTGGCCTTCAAACAGTGGGCTCAGATAGACCAGGTTGAGCATTTTATCTTGTTGAAGAAGTCCTTCCTGTAATTAGTATGGGTCAGGATGGGCAGTTTGGAGCCTTCCAGATGTTGCTGGGCTGCCATCCATTCATTTACCCAGCATAGCCAATTGCAAAGGATGCTATTGTAGGCTAGCAATATCAGCTGGGCTGCACTTTGCCCACCCCTGATCAGGTTTTCTTGAGCTACTGGGTAAGCATTGACTTAGATAGTACTGTATATTGTTTTACGATATTTATTTTATGGCTTCTGCTGGTGTTTTATAGTGTTTGTTTTATTGTTGTAGCAGTGATCTATTATTCTACAGGGATGCTGTAGTGCTACGTTTTATGTTGTTATTTTAACCTGCTACTGAGAGCTACTTTTGAGAGAAGGAAGAATAGAATTCTCTACATAAAGCTACATACAGTCCGATTTGTTGCCTTCATATGAAGAATTCAAGGACATGACCTTCAGGCTGAAATGTGCCCAAATAGATACTGTTGTGCTCTTAGGTGAAATGTTGAACGAAGTCCAATTTTGGCCATACTAGATGAGATTCATGGAAATGAATTGTACTATAATAATAATAATAATTTCGTGTCAGAAATTATTCTGGGTTGAAAGGATGTTTGCTGGAGTAACTCTGCTCAGTGGATGCCCAAATGAGGCTCCTTTCATGTCCCCAAGATATTTTCCCACTGAAGTGGTCCCTATTTATCTACTTGCAATTTCTTGCTTTCGATCTGCTAGGTTAGCAGGAGCTGGGACAGAGACAGGCGCTCAATCCATCATGCTATAGCTGGGTCTCGAACTGCTGACTTGCCATCCAGCTATCAAGGCGAGCTTCTTAACCACTGAGTCACCACAACCCCTTAATGAATCGTACTTACATTAGGGTTGAATAACACACCCCATTCATTTCAATAGGTCTAACTTCAGGAGTAGGTACGCTGTCCCTTCCTGAATGAAGACGTAATTTCTAATAGCACAGCTGCCACCAACACCAATGGATTGATTCTTCCTTATTTATTTCTTGACCCATTGACAGATTATGGTAACTTTGTTGTGATCAGCCACCAGACTGTGTCACGTGACACTGAGGCCAAGCAGGAGGATGACTCCTGCCCACCTCTGGCCCACCAAAATTCCTCTTCTTCTTCCATGTCTAGGCCAGATGTGACACTACCAAAAAGAAAGGCACCTTTTGGTGAGTTATTTCTGCAGTTCCTTTCTCCTGACTTAGTGTGAGAAGGATTAGCCAGCAACACAAAGTTGCCATTACCAGGGAATGCTTGATTGTGGTTCAAAAATACCACAATCTTAAAGGAGGCTCTTTCTGTGTACCCTGTCAACCATAATAATGGGCAGGCTCTGTCTGTTACTGGGCTCTGCCCCACCTAGTGATTTGCTTGCCTGAAACCAAGCTGCATCTTTGCTTAAAATGTCCATTGCCACTTTGCTTATTACACATCTTTAGTCTACTTTAGCTGAACATTAAACTTGATTTTGCCCTACATAGCCACAAGTGACTTTCACTGTTGCACTGGGTATAAATTGTTGTAGCTACATTTTCTGCTTTTGACACTATTACCCATTGTATAGCAGAAATGGCACTCTGACCATCAGATAATGGCTAGGTCTTTCTTTCCATATTCATTAAGGATTAACCCCCCCCCCCCTGCTCCAACACAGATGCCTTCCAGTGATTATATGATTAATGTGGGTTTCAATAATTTATCAGAAAGAATGTTCATTTGCACTGCTGGTCATAATTTTCTCATTTTACCAAGTGCTACATATTTTTTCTGGTGTGTTTTCTCACATCTAGAAATTCGTTCCTGTGGTGTAAAAGATCCTTTTCTCCAGATAAATTGTTCCGTCCCCTCCCAATAAAGGTTTCTGCTGAAGTACGCAAAACAACCAAGCACAGTTAAGTGCTCTGTTCCTACTATAATTAATTGCATAATTAAATATAATGGGAGTTGCACATGGAAGTCTTCCAAAAGTGACTAAATGCATCTAATCGTTTAATTTATCTCTTTATTAAGTGGATCATTCTGCATGTGAAACAAATGTATTTGTTAAAATCATAGATATGTTTATAGCTGGAACCTGCAGGAGCAGGCTGCAAAAAGAAGCCATTAGAATATATTCTTCCCATGAAAATAAAGCTGCTCTGATAACTTCACCTTCTCCCTCATGTCAGTAGATCTTCCCCATCACTGCTAAAGAGGGGCTGCAGTAGCTCAGTGGATAAGAAGCTCACCTTGTTAGCTGGAAGGCTGGCAAGTCAGCAGTTCAAGACCCGGGTACTGCATGGCAGATTGAGTGTCCGTCTTTGTCCCAGCTTTTGGAGACATGAAAAGAGCCTCATTTGGGTGTTCTCTGAGCGAAGTTTCTTCCACACAATTCCTTTCAACCCCAAATAATTTCTGACACTAAATTATTATTATTATCATTGCTAAACCAAATGGACTCAGATGCTGAGATGAGTTATACCAGAATATAAAATGGATTCTTTATGAGTACTGTAATTATGTTTCTTCTCCAGATTTAAACACCTGGACTGGTGCTGAGTTTGAAGAAAGACTGTATCACCAAGTTGTAAAATGTTACTGATTTCAAGTCCAGTCTTTCTAGCAATAAAAATGTATTTTTAGATTTCCAATGAAGCATAGCAGAAGAGATGGAGAGGAAGAGAGGGGGGGAAGTAGGAAAGAAGCAGATTATTGCCTTGTCTTTTTAATTGTATTTTTCAAAAGAGATACAGTACTGTAACAAAAAAAAAATCTGGAAACTAGATTTACAATTAGAAATGAATTTGTAAAATAATAGTTTGCCTTTGGCTTTGAATTGTCACAGCTTTTGCTTCTTTCAAGGGATAACATTTTTAAAATGTAAATTGCAGAGTTGTATACATTAACCCCCTCAACCGACCCTGTATTAACATACTTCTGTGCAGGTTTGCATCCAGCATCCAATACAATCCGCTGAAAACCAGTACTGTACTAGCTATCCAGAACAGAAATACTTTCAGACATTGAAATGAAAGCATGGAGATCAGGAACACATAATCTCTTCCATCTACTTAATGGATTTTTGTCTAATGACTGCTAGCAGTTTCTGTTCCCTGTCTCTTTTTTTAAAATCCCACAAATATAATAGATTGTGGGTTGGTGAATATTTGTTGGCCAATTCTGGTAAATGTTATGCTCATCTGTTAAGAGGTTTTGTAGAATTATAGCCACTGTTAAAGGGTCAGTGTCTTTTGTGTCGTGGGAACGCATCTTCTAATGAGGTCCATATTTAAACACCTGATGAGGTCACTATTTACAACTCGCCTGAAATGTTTGACATGTATTGTTGGTACATATGTACCAATTAGCCTTTATGAAAATTGATAATGTAAATGGAAAAATAAATGTTATTTTTTAAAATGTAAAAGAACATTATCATGTACCCCAGAAACAGAAACGTTCTCAATAAGTGAAGAAAGTAGCTTCATTTTGGTAGTCCACGGTTTGACTAGGACATGAAAGAAGAATTCTCAATAGAATTGATCACTCTGTTATGTTCCTTGCAGTTTTCTTTTTCATGTCCATAAGATAAATACCTTTTTTTGTTATGTTATTAGCATTTTTGCCCAAAACATGCTGGGTACTTATTTTACCGGCCTAAGAAGGATGGAAGTCTGAATCAACCTAGATCCCTATCAGGATCAAACTCATGTCAGCAGCAGTTTTGGTTGCAGTGCAGCATTTTAACCACTACACCATCAGGACTCTATGTAGCAGAGAATATCCTGAATAGTCAGAAAACTCTGTTTGTGGCCAGCAAATGGTGATCCTCTTAGCCCGTTCAAGTAGCTAGAAAAAAATTCATACAAGACAAAATTTTAAGAGTTTTTCTGCCTTTCTCAATAAGTCCCTTTTGAATTTGAAGGATCTATTTTCTAAATCACATGGTTTTACCTGTATATTAAATGACTGTGTACATCCAGTCATTCTGTGGACATGCCTGCCGCATGTCCATGGAAACGTCTGCAGACACAGACAGTGCTGGCTCTTTGGCTATAAACAGAGATGAGCACTGAACCCTAGAGTCAGATACGAATGGCTTTCGAGCAATGGTGACCTTTACCTTTACCTTACATTCAGTCTTGTGAAGAAAGTTAAAATATTATAACATCTGGCTGGTGAAGTTTGGCTCAAAATAATGCGGGCAGATGGAAAACAAGGCGAGAAGAACTTGATGTAAATGAAAAAGATGATCTCAGTATTAGCAAAGAGAAATCTATGGGGATGATTTCATTTCCAGGCAAATGTCTGTCTTTGCCAGGAGGACATGAACCATCTCTATTGCAATAATTAGCATTTAAACCAATAGCCCAAATGCATCATGTTAGGACAAGACTGTCACCAGACACGGGGAGAATCCATAGTAACAAATAGTGTACTTATATAAATTAATTGAGGGAGGGAATCATTACAGGCATTAGGCTGGTAGAATGAAAGCATCTGCACAAGAAACATTTTCATAATAAAAGTCAAATTCTTTTTTTTAAATCATAGAGTCATTGAAGAGTGCAATTGGAAAGGGCCTTTTAAGCTCATCGAATTCAATCTCCTGCTCATGTAGAGATCCAACTCAAAGCAGATAGTTGTCTAATTTTCTGTGTAATGTCTCCAGCATTAGAGCGCTCACCACCTCCCAAGGTAATTGGTTCCATTTTCATACTGTTCTAAAAGTTAAGTTTTTCCTAAAATTCAAACAGCCAAAGAACCAGCGCTATCTGTGTCACAGACATTTCCATGGTCATGTGGCAAGTGTGACTAGACATCAGAACGCATGGAACGCTGTTATCTTTCCATCAAAGTGGTACCTCTTTATCTACTTGCAATTTCTTGCCTTTGACTTGCTAGGTTGGCAGGAGCTGGGATAGAGACGGGAGCTCGCTCTGTTGTGCAGCACTTGGGTCTCAAACTGCTAACCTGCCCCAACCTTCCAGTCCTCAAGTTCAGTGTCTTAAACACTAAACCACCACAGTCCCTAAGCAGCTGAAAGGCACAACTAAAAATAAGCACTTTGCATGACATACAGCAGTCGCAGCAACATGGATACAGCAGAAACTATAAAATAGAAAGATACCAAGAATAAGAAGTGACTAGGGATGTGCATAGGAAAAACCTCCAGATTTGATTTTTTGGGATTCTTTTGGGGTGCCTCGTTAATTTTTGTGCCTTTGGGGCACTGGATTTTGGGGCTTTAGGGGAATGGCTCCTGCCGAGATCTCAGCACTGACCTTGAGGACTGGAAACTTGGGGCAGGTTACAGGGCTATAGCCAGGGGGTGGCCCACCCTCAAATTCTTGGCTGCTTATATATATATCAGTGAGTCCAGCAAGAAATAAAAGGATATATTTTGGGATGCTGACAAATATGAAGATCCGACCAGGGACAGGAGTCAGGTACTGGGAAGAAAACCCTTTCCCCTCCTATTTTTTCTCGCTAAGTGGCAACTATTCTGTTGTGGGAAAAGCGTTTGGCTCTTGCCTGTCCCTTAAAATGCCTATTCCTCGAAACAGAAATAAAATAAGATGACAATGTACATCTCCAGCATGCAGTCTTGATTCAAACTAATGTTTAGCTCTTGTCAGGTTTGTTTGGACATTATACACTCTGGGCATGAGCCACCAAAAACTGGGTTCTTAGCAAATAATCCTTTCAATGAAAATGTAGAGGAGCAAAGTTTTGGATAAAAAACAGGATATTGAAAAAGTAAAGCAATCAAGAGTCATTCTCCTTCAGGGAAACTTTTCATCCCCCCCCCCCCCTTAAATGCTGATTAAAATTCTCATTGACTTTCTTCTATTTACCTAACTGCAATTTCATTTGTAATGTATTCCATCAAACTTTCAGTTTAGTTGGATATAGCAGTGAAATTGGAAAGGAACATCTTATGAGTGTCTCCCTGGAACGTCTGTCTTTCAAGCCTTGAGTTTAATTTTTTCCTCCTAAAATTGTAATTGTTGCCGACTGTTTTCCTCTTTCTCTTGTCCTTTCCCGTCTACTCTGAATTTTAAATATTGTGTGTTTTCCTCCTTAAAGTATTGTTTTAAATAAAGTTGCTTATATTATTTGGAAACTGCTGGGTGCTATGGAAAAGAAGGAGAGGAAATACATTTGCTTGTCACACCTTTGGATGTGGTATCTCTGTGTATTTTAATGTGTATTTAATACCTTTACCTATATTGACTTACTATCACAGTTCCTAAAAAGGCCCGGCGGCCTGGCTTGGGGTTTTTAAGTAAAGTCTTGGAGTTAATTCATCAATAAGCTACACCTGTGCTGTTCCAATTGGAGAACCCTCAAGGAGGTACAGCTGTTTTACATTGACATTAAGGCATATATTATCCTAGAGAACTGGTTAAGCAAAGACTTAGTCCCTAACTTCTTTAAATGTTGAAAAGTGCCAAAATGAAGCCATATTGTGGTGAGTTTATTCTGTAGTTCCTTCCATCTGATCTAGTGTGAGAAAGATTAGCCAGAATAAGCTTTAAGCTCTGGTTTAAAAGCTCTGGTTGATTTGTGTTTGGGGTGGGTGGGTGTATTTTAATGTACAGTTGTACCTCGCTTAAAGAGCATAATGTGTTCCACAGGATTGCTCTTTAAGCAAGTTTGCTCTTTAAGCGAAACACCATTATAAGTGACCAATTGTGGATGGGATTGCGAACCCCGATTTATTTGTTAAGCGAGTTTTTGGTTGATTTTATTTGTTAAATGAAGCAAACATTCAGAGAAAATTCTGCTCTTTAAGCGAGGCGCTCTTTATGCGAGGTTTGACTGCATTTTTATTTATTTATTTATTTATTTAATTTACGGGTTTGTGTTGTGGGTGGGTTGAGGTGTGTGTGCTTATTTTTATTATATATATATATATATATATATATATATATATATATATATATATATATATATATATATATATATATATATATATATATATATATATATATATATATATATATATATATATATATATATATATTTGGCCCCGCCCACAACATCATGATGTCATGATGTTGGCTCTGCCCACACTGTGATGACATCACGGTGGGGTAGTAAAATTTTTGACATCCCACCACTGGCTGGTTGTCATGATGGTATAGATGTGCACATCAACTCAAGCAGCTTATGACCTGAAATCAAAGTTTTAAAAACCCCCAATTTCAACATGGTGTTTTGGGAAAGTCAAAACACTTCCTTAGTTTATGTATTTTCATTGGTGGAGAATGCATTTGGGGAAATGCATCCTCAGGAGTGACTTGAATTATTCTTGGTTCAGTCCCCACTTCTCACTTTCATCTTGATTGTATTCTGTGGCTAGCTGTTAACATGCTAACACTTTCAGTACAGTACTTTCTTTACCGTTAATGTTCTGTGGTGAGCTGCTAACACGATAACACTTCTGTATTTTCTTTGGAACATTTACAAACAACCCTGAGAACATTGCCTGATCAATGGCATTAAAATAAATAGAGAAGCAAAACCACAGAAGCAATAGATATTGAGTGTGAAGGCATACTTTACTGGTTTTATTTGATCCATAACAGGATGGCTTGCATGTTGCAGGAAAGCATGAAATGTGTGTGTCCAAGTAACTGGTTTGTAAGACTGGTAGATGAAGAGGAGGAGGGAAAGGAGACCTCTAAGCCATTTGAGCCCTGGTTTGCCATGGAAGTTAATTCTCTTCTTCCTCTTGTTGTAAATTGATTAGCAGAGATGGATTTAATTAACAATACACAACACACTCTTTCCTACTTATGCCATTCCTCATGGCAGCCTGCTTCCCAGCTGGGAGAGACACTGGCCTGTAACCAAATTATTATTGTTGCCAACTGAGAAACTGCAAACGGGCTGGGAAGCAGCCAGGTACCTTAAAGCCTAGCGCTAACCACGTTCACTTGAAACTCAGGGGGAACTGCCTTCAGATAATATGTTACCTAAGACTAGAAAAGTGGATGCTCTTTGCAAAGTGCGGCAGCCTAGGCGTTGGAGTATAACTCCCATAATCCTCAACATACGAACGTATGGCATACAAACAACTACACACATCTTTTTATATTTCAATACTTTTCATAGAAGTCTATATGTAGACACACTTTGTGTTTTGTTCTTTCTTTTTCTCTGCATCCCTCAGTTTTTTCTTCCTTTTCATTTTCATTTGCTTTTGTAATATATTGTAACAAAACAAGCCCCATTTTAAATGGTGTTTTTTTCGCTAGCTTTTTACCCACCTAAATGTGTCTTAGTACACACAAAATGGCGATTCTAGATCTGGGGGAGAAAGAAGAATTCAAAACAATTGAACCTCATGGAATTGCGGAAATGAAACTGATTGTGTGATAGACATGTCTTGCTGTAAGATCATTGGTTAAAATCCCTAATGGGGAGAGCCAGAGGTGTAACCCAGACACACACACACAGTTATTCTCTCTCTAAAAAGCTGTGCAGCCATTTTGCAAAATGTGAGCCTTGTGGATGGAGGGGGGCCATAAGCTTTCCCTGGAACCTTTAGCTTGCTTATTTCTGCTTTGAAATGCTTGCTGATCTTTTGATGGACATTATCCTGTATTTTACAATGCTTTCAGTATATTTCTTGAAGAAACTTGGAGTGGTTATTTGGCCTAATGCTACCTTTTCTACACATATGCGAGGCCTGGGTTGTCCAGCCGGGGGGCAACAACTCAGAAGAACGAAGGGGCCTACTCGAGAGGAAGGTTCCTTTCATTACATACATCATTACTGTACAACAGTGCTCGAAGTTTATCATATACTGGGTCTAGACCATTGTTTCCCAAACTTTGGTTTTTGGACATCAATTCCCAGAGGCCTAAGTCAATTCCCCAAGGCATTGATCAGCCAATGTACTGACTTAAATGAGAGAAAGAAACCGTTTGAGGCAGAAGTATCTTTCAAGTTCAGGTATCTTTTACTGCAAGAATGTGAAGGAGTGAAGAAATAACATATGTATCATCAAAACTGTTCAGTCAGGGTTAATTTCTTCCAAGATTGACCAATTTGTTCTCCTCGTTGTCCAGGGGACTCTCAATATTCTCCTCCAACACCACATCTCAAAGGCATCTATTCTTCTGCGCTCAGCTTTCCTAATAGTCCAACTCTCACAACCATACATTACCCCCGGGAATACCATTGCTTTGACTATGCAAATTTTTGTTTGCAAGGTGATGTCTCTACTTTTCACTATGTTCCCCAGGTTTCTCATCACTTGCCTCCCAAGAATCACTTGCCTTTTTATTTCATGGCTGCAATCACCATCTGCAGTGAGCTTGGATCCTAAGAAAGTAAAATCTGTCACTGCTTCTACTTCTTCCCCATCTATTTTCCAGGGACTTATAAGGCCTGTTGCCATTGTCTTGGTTTTCTTTATATTGAGTCTCAAGCCAGCTTTTGCATTCTCTTCTGTCAACCTAATCAGGAGCTTCTTTAGGTCTTCCTCACTTTCTGCCATTAGGCTGGTATCATCTGCATATCTCAAATTGTTGATGTTTCTCCCAGTAATTTTGATCCCATATTGTGATTCCTCCATCCCTGCATTGTGCATTATGTGCTCTGTGTATAAGTTGAATAAGCAGGGTGACAAAATGCAGCCTTGTCTTACTCCTTTTCCTATTCCAAACCACTCCCTCATTCTGTATTATGTCCTAACTGTTGCTTCTTGATTCATGCATAGATTTCTCATGAGGCATATAAGGTGCTCTGGTATTCCCATCTTTTTAATTATTTGTCGCATACCTGCTAGGGCTGGTGGGATTTGCATTCCATTAACATCTGGAATGCCACTATTTCTCCACCTTATTCCACAGAGCCTTTTGTTGTCTCTTCCACTATTTTCCACAGTAGGCAGGAGAGTTTTTCCTCCCATTCCCCCACGATTGCAAAACCTTTGACACATTAGCTATTCTGTCATGGTGATAAAGCTTTTAGAGTGCACTGGCTTTGTAGTTCAGAGGTGACAACCCAAGAACCTTCCTCTTACGGTAACTCAATAATGGCTTCTAAGTCCCACCAAACATCTAAAAGGATGCCCCCTTTAAACAAAGAAAAAAAATCAGTGGCTTCCAATACCACAAAATGCAAGTAGTATTTGTTGTAAGCACCTTCTGCTTATCACTTTCTGGCATTATGAAGTGACAACTCTCATAAATTGTTAATAATTACACTAGATTTATTGACCAAGAGGAATTTTAGATGGAAAAATAAAATGGTCCTTTTTCTGTTAAACTTCTTTTTCAGTTGCTGCAGAACTGTAATGAAAACCTGTTCCAAAAGTTACACTATTTGGTGGCTTCAAGTACAACACAAGTATATAATACAATTTTGCTCTTTTTATTTTATTTTTCTTGCAACCAAGGAAATAAAACATACCTGTATATACATGTAAATATATCCTATTGTCCATTAAAGCCTCAACATTTATGATGGCAAGTCCTCTTATTCTCCTCTTGTTCACCTGATTAAATTTCAGAACAGGATCTGGTTATCTACAACAACACCCCCTTACCAATGTAGGGCCATTCCATTACATTTCACATTAATTGTCAACAAAATCTTGAAAGATAGGTCAGAAAAATTCAACCTATATTGCATGAGGAATGGAAGCCAAATGACAATGGTTTACTTGCAAGCAGAGTAAGGATGGGGGATCTTCTTGATGTTTTTATATATGATTTTCATCAAAGCCAGCCAACAGAGTCAATGGTTAAGTTAATGGCAGAACATACAACCCCAGAAGTGGACATGTCCTGATTTTTATACTTCCAGATTTCAAAGATATGCCTGGATTAGAAATTAAGGATTTCTAAAGTATGTATTGTCGAATAATGTTAGAACACTGCCAATTATATTGGTACTGTGATTTACAGAATTAGAAGTGTTGAGGTTTTAATGGCTGCCATTGCATGTTGTTACTACCAAACCAGTGGTGGGCTCAATTTTTTTTTTACTACCACACTGTGGGTGTGGTATGATGGGTGTGGCCGGGGGAAAGCCTTGTTTTGCACCTGAATTAGGACTATTTTATTTCAAAACTTGGATGGGCGGGGCCAGCCAGAATTTCTACTACCGGTTCTGGCGAACTCGTGTGAACCTGCTGGTGCCCACCACTGTACCAAACATATCCAAAAGATACAAGAAGCATGTGTTTCATTTTACAATTGTTCCTCATTTAAAATACATTAAAAGTTCAATGTGGCATAACCTGCATAACCTGAACAGGCCAATGAGGATATTTAATTCCATTTAGAAAGTGCTGTGCTTTACCACCACCACCCTGACTCATTGTGTAATATGGCAAAATAGATTAATTTGTAAACATAGTTAGATTCACATTTATTGAAAAGGTACCACTGTTCACATCAAATATTTTACATTTGAATATTATACAAATACTATACTGATGATTTTAGATGGGGGTCCCTCAAAACCCCAGTAAACACCACTCTTTTCACACCTTTTAACAACACAAATTAATACTGTACTGAATATTTGAGAGATTTACCATTATAACCAGTGTTCACCTTCACGTTACAATCAGTTCATGTCTTCCTTCCTCTTTTTTTCTTCCAGTCTTTCTTTCTATGCAAAATTGAAGCACTTCTGTTTTTCAACAAAACCCTAAGTATTTTTTTTTCTGAACTAAGTCTCTCTGGGTTCGGTAGGTTTTAATCGTTAGCTCCTGTGCTCCTGTGCCTTGTTTTAAAGCAAAATTAAAAATTATAAAGCTCTTTTTAAAAAGCCAATGGTGCAAGTGGAACATAGGACTTTTTATAATATTATTGTCAGGAGGCACACTAATTACTATGCTTTTTTAAAAAATTGAGGAGGAATTTAGAATCCTATCCAAAGTACATAAATCAATCACTACCAATGGTCATTCTGTCTCAGCGTTAAACTCATTATAGGAGGATATGGCTGATGAATTCAATCCCTCCTATGTCACTTGGAGAACTCAGAATAGGCTGAAGGTCGGAGTCCCTAAATGTAAGACCAACATGCTCAAGCATGGGCTGCTGGCGATCACAACATGCTGTGTGAATGTGAAGCTATACAGAATCCAGATCATTTGCTAGTCTGCAGGTTACTACTGGAAAGATATACCAATGAAGATTTAAGTTTGACTGATAACAAAGCCACAATGTTGGCTTCATTTTGGCAGTGTGAATTCTTACCTAGACACAAAGGAAGAAGTGTTAAACTAGACATGAAGGGGAATTAACTTATTTCCCCCATAAATAGCATTTCCTCAGATACATGCATGTCTCAGCAACCAGCCTTACAAATTAAGTCAACAAAGTACTTATCACCCAATGGCCATCACAAACAAAGCACACTGACTGCAAGATGGGGAGAGGAGGAGAATCACATGCTATGACAAGCGGATATCTTTCACAACATGAGGAAGCACCTTTCCTAAATGCATGCTCAACATGTAGCCTAGTGTGACCCTCTAGTTATGTCCTGACCTGGTACATGGACACAAAGATACTGCACTGTTCTGCCTTGGTCACGAGAGTTCTTCAGTGTGTCCAGTTGTTCCACAATGTCCTCTTATTTCAAAAAATGGAGATGGACACATCTTTATTACAGCTAGCAGTGGAAGGGGATGCTAATTGGAAGGATCCAGGAGACAGGGAAGTGAAATAGCAAGGAAGGAGACCTTGAACCCCACTGAATCCTATGATTCCAAAAAAGTTGTTTTTCTGTAGTTCCTTCACAGTCCCTAAACCTGAGGTTACCATTACTTTTTTTTTGCTCTAGCATTCCAGAATCCTTTATCCGACATGCTCACATGCTGAGGAATTCTGGGAACTGTAATGCTTCCAGGCTCTTCAAGGTCATAGGGATCTGCATGCTCTCATCTGTCTCTAAACAATGGGAATTAATGTACAACCCTAAAAAGAAAGGGCAAGTCTAAGTACTTTCAGCTCTGCACTCAACCTATCTTGTACACATGTGATTTTAATCCCTGACCCATCACTAAACCACCTTCCCCGTGGACATATACACATTTGTGACTCAACTAGGGCAAGAAACAGGCAGCAACAGAGAAGCACTTCTTTCTCGCAACTGCTTCTAATGTTAGGTGGTGTGTTCTATATGTTGCCCTCGTGGCAGAGCTGATTGCCATTGATAAAACTGAAAGTGACCATAGAGTGGTTGGTACTCTTGAGGGATGCCATCCGCGTCGTGCTTCGGCCCATGCTCTGGGTCCGACTAAGATCCGGAGTTTTGTAGCATCTCAGCTGATGATTAAACTGCTTCCGAAAACTGCTGCTGAGCAGGTAGAGTGCAAAAGGGTTTATGCAGGAATTAGCAAATGCCAAGATCCGAGCACAGAGGGAGGCGATAAAGTGCAAGACAGAAATGTCTACCTCAGAGTAGTGGTATGACCGGTATAAGTAGATTATATGATTAGGGAGCCAGCAGAAAGCAAAGATACAAACAAAAACGAGCACTGTCTTAGCAAGCCGCTTTCGGGATTCCACCTGAAAAGACAAAAAAATTAAATGTGACAGTGAGTATTAGGAGTTGACAATGCCAATCTATATGCAATGTCTTTCCCATTCTTGGAAAATCAGTGCTGC
The DNA here is from genome assembly GCA_030440675.1 of Furcifer pardalis. Lineage (NCBI taxonomy): Eukaryota > Metazoa > Chordata > Lepidosauria > Squamata > Chamaeleonidae > Furcifer > Furcifer pardalis. Next base: position 41,133,913 of record CP126895.1, on the reverse strand, counting down.
TTTTATTCTGTTTCACACTTCATACTCAGTGGAACTTGCCTTGTGATATAGTCTTTTTCCAGCACTGGGGGCTTGAAAAGTGTAAACATGTATGGTGGCAAGAATAATGCTAGGAAAAGCAGAAGGCAGCAGCAAAAGAAAAAGACTAAATATGAAATAGACTGACACCACAAAAGAGACCACAGCCTTGGATTTACAAGAGCTGAGCAGAGGTGTTGTTTAATTTTGCTGATTAATCACCCTTGGATTTCTTCATTTTTATTTATCTCCTTCCAGTTTAGCACTGGATTACCTCTGCACATATTTTAAAAACTGAAAGGGAATGGGAAAAGAAAGCAAGATGAAATGAAAGATAATATCATGGAATGTGTGTCTTTGAAGCCCAAGTAGCTGGATAGCTAAGTGAAGTTGAGAGTTTGATTCTCCATTGTGTGCCTCAGGAAATGAGCCAATCTGTGTAGATATGGGCAAGCTGCACAGCTCCAGGCTGTCTCCTGAGTACTCCATACCAAGAAAGTCCTGGAAAGTGTCATTATAAGTTAGGGCAGACCTGATGGCATATAATTGTTAATTTTGCTATGGGCAAAATCAATGAATTACAATTAATTATTTGTAATCAATTACTTTCAAGCTCTTAGAAGCAAGAGGAATCTTGTTTCAGGGACAAAAGCTCCCTTTTGTGTTTACACATGTCCTGTGAGGAATATATATAACAGGCACAATTATGCAGCCCTGTTTTACACTTAAATTCAGGAAATGGACATGCTTTTTTCTTATAATAATATCGCAACATGCCCCTACCCCACCCAAGCTTGGTACATTATCTGTAACAATACCAAAATGGAAAAGGTAGAAAATAGTGGCTTTCAATTATTTTCTTCTTACAGCAAAAAACAGAATTCCAAAGTAGAGAAAATGGCAAGTATTGGTCCTACAGCTTCACTATTTGAAATCACGCTGGGTTGCAGTTCAATTTTATTTTAGAATGTACTTATTCAGTTGTTTTGTTTTATTTTGTTGTTTGTTTTATTGTGTTATTTTATTGTTTGTATGTGTACTGCCCAGAGTGGAAAATATCCCAAATAGGCAGTATAAAAATTCAACAAACAAACAAATGATTGGACCCACATATATGCCTCATAAAATTCAATTTAGACTTTCTCCAACACACAGGGACCAGACCACTCATTTGTAGACCCAGCCTGCTGCCCATGTCTCATTGCCTAGAATTTGACACTGCCAGCTTTCAACAACATTCTAGGAATGAAGCACAATTTTATCTCCAGATCATTCTTGACAAGCCCATGGAACAGGCCGGGGCCAAGCTGCCTCTCCACTCATCTCCCTCCTCCTTTCTCCATCTGCGTCTCATTTTCTACCTGACTCCTTCCTTGTTCAAGCTTCATTTCAGACAGCTTTCTTGGTTTAAATCTATCTTGCAATTTATTCGATCTCCAGGACAAAGATTAGAAACATGTGGCTTTCCAGATGTTATTAAACAATAACTGCTTTCACCTCATCCTGAATTATGCCACCAAGGAGTCCATCCCCATCTGGAAGGCCACATGTTCCCCATCCCTATTCTTTGTACATCCTCCTGTAGTCATACCTTTTTCCTCCTCTCCCTCAAATTTAGGATGCAATAATTTTTGCTTGTTGTAGCTTAGAGCACAGAAAAGATGTACAACTAAAAAGATTCCTTGGCCGCCACATTCACTGGTCATGTCGGATGGCATATTCTGGGAGAGGCAGCCCAAAGGGGAAAAATTTCATTTCTGGTGCTAACAAAGTACAGAGAAACCCATTGCAACATAATGCTCTCTCTTTAAATCCGATGTGGTGCGCAAGTCTGACTACCCCTCACCACAAATATAAATATATTTATATTTAAAAATTAAGCTTGGAAAGTCTTTTCTGTGAAAGCAAACTATATATACTTTTAGAAGCAGAGTTTTAATTCATACTAAAGGTACCAACAGTCACCGTCTAAAATTGAAATCAGTGTTATAAGGAAATCGATCGAAGTTTCCTCTTGGCAAGTGTCTCACGTGATGGACGAGAAATTATGTGAATTTTTCTGTACTTGATCTATTCAAAGGTTATTGTCAAATGGAGCAAGAAAGTGAAGAAGGATGCTTAATAAAATTTAGAAAAAGAACCATAAATTACTATGAGAAATGTCCACACATGATGCAATCTGAAACATTTATTACACCCTCCTGACGTCTTCTGCAGTAAATCCACAGGGTAGTCGACAATTTACAGAACAATGTTAAATAGAGAGATGAAGGAAGCGATGGATTTTCTGCTTTCAACCCCTCCCCGCCCCCACCCCTGCCATGCCAGCCAGGTACAAGGTATAGGATGCTTTTCCAAACAGAGTACCCCTGTTTCTTTTATTTCATCTTCCAGGCAGGCATGAGCAATGGATTCAACCCCAAGTAGGCTTGATCTTTGGCTGTAAACGGAGATGAGCACCGACTCCTAGAGTTGGATACGACTGGCTTTCGACCAAAGGAGACCTTTTCCTTTACTAATTTGCCACCACAGTATGCACACACATTGTGCTGGGCCTAGGATTCCTCTGGCCTTGTCCACTATCAACTGAAAGCCTGCTTCAGACATGCCCTATTGCAAGGCCTATATTTCACTCACCCCAATAGACTAGGAAATGATATAGAGAAGGAGAGGAAGGATGCTGCCAAGTGAAGCTTTCATGACACACTCATCCTTAATTAATTCTGAATCCAGTTTGTCATTTTGTAAACCTCACATTTTCTTATTGTCTCTCCCCCTATTTCTCCCCCTCTCCTTCCTTAATAGAGATCTGTTCAGGAAAGAAACAGAGTGCTGCACATTTTTTGACCATCATTGCTCAGAGCGGAAGCACTGTGACACGTAGCACCCCATTCCCAAACTGGACCATTAGTTTTTTAAGCCTCCAAGTAAAATAAGACATACCTGTTTCCTAACATGCACATTGCCTTCCACTGGTAGGTTGTAGGCACTCCGTATCAGGTTTTTGGCAATGAAATAATAGTATACCGAAATAACAGAGAGGGGAATGATATAAAATATGAGAAAGGACACCATTGATTGGATTTTTGGATGTAGTTCGTTGGTATGTGGGTAAGGGGTACAAGTAATGAATGTTTTATTAGTGCCTTTCTCATAGAAAGGACGCAAATCTGAAAATACAACTTCAGGAATGGCAAGCAGCATGGAAAAAATCCAGATCATGATTGCTTTGAAGCAGATCTTCAGTAGTGCGTGGGAACCCTGGATGTCCATTGGTCTCACTATAGCCTTATACCTAAAGAAAAGGAAAATAATTTGATTACTGACCATATGGATACATTTATTAATACTAACTCATTTTGATTAGTTGCTTTTTAAAAAATTCTCATTAAATCTGGATTCCACTCTTCTCCTTTCTGTTTATTCTTTCCCCTCTGCAGTGAATCTGAGGGCTCTGCTACATGTAGACTGCAAGTTAATTTCACTATGCAATTTAGTATCTCTCATTTTTACATTTTCTTTCTTTATTCATGCCAGAGCATTCCACAATTTAAAATTATGGATATACAGTGGAACCTCGGTTAACGGCTCAGTTAACATAAAAATCACATACCAAAAGGAAATCCATAGAAAATAGTGGCTTGGTTTACATAATTTTTTTCAGAACAGATTAATTGGTTTTCAATGCATTCCTGTGGGAAATTGCATTCAATGCATTCCTATGAGAAAGTCGGTTAAAGTCATTTTCGCTGTAAAAAACGTCCTGGAGAATGCATTAATTACGTTAACTGAGGTTCCACTATATGAAACATAGATAAATTTCAAACAAATAAAAATGTTAAAATGATTTGATTCTTTTTTGACCAGAAGCAGGCTACTTCAATAGAATTCTGTCTAGGAGTGCAAGATATGGTAACCACACAAACAATAATTTGGAAGCATTTCATATGTGTATCCTGAGCATTCATTTTAACAATAAGTATTCATCAAGTGATACAATAGGAACATTCAAGATTAACATGTTACATTATTAGACAAATTTGACCAGAAACAGGCAACTTCTGTAACATTATCTTGGCCACTTACTAGATTTTCTTTTATACACGTGGTAGGGCAGTGATGGCAAACCTGGGCATTCTAGGTGTTCTTGAACTTCAATTCCCAGAAGCCCTGATCAGCAGGTGTGCTGACTTGGGCTTCTGGTAATTGAAGTCAAAGAACACCTGGAGTGCCAAGGTTTGCCATCACAGTGGTAGGGCATAAATTGCTTATGCATATGTGTTGCAATGATTTAATTTCTAGACATTTGCGGAAAAGAAATGCCTTTTATTGAGTTAGCTCCATTTTGCATGATTATTCTATGATCTTCCTTACTTCTGCTTCCAGAAGCGACAAGGGTGGCATGGTCTGGATGAATTGGTGTCAGGGACTGGATCTGGCCCATGGGCCGTAGTTTGGCCACCCATGTTTTAAGCAGAGAAAAATGGCAGCTTAAAATCTATCTCATCCTGCTGCAAAACATTGTAAGGCGTGTTTTACTTCCACTTATGATGGGAGGAATCATTTGACTGGCCTGCTGAACCACATGACTGGCCCATGGCCCAAAACATTTGGGCACCACTGGTCTACTGTGTAATTTCCTTCATATTGTCCACATCCTTGGCTACTACTGGAGGGGAGCAAATAAATGCATAACATGCTGATGTCACATAATGAATGATGTCATATAAATAATCAGGATTGGAAAACCTTTCCCCTCTCAATATGGCCTTTGTGGGTTCTCCATCTAGCCTTTAAGCTTCTTTTGCTGTTCAAATCTCCATTCAACAACAAAAAGATTCCCTGTCCCTGTTATAAGACAAGAAAATGGAGTTTCACTTGAGATGCCATTTTTAAGTGGAAATCCAAAAGTACTGTATAATCTATAGCAGTGATGGCAAACCTTTTAGAGACCGAATGCCTAAACGGCAACCCAGAAAACACTTACAGCAACAGGGAAGGAAGTAAATGCTCCCATTGGGCTGCTGGGCAGAGGGGCAGGACAAACTCTGTGCTGAGAGGAGGGAGGAAGCGCTCCCATTGCACTACTGGGCAGAGGGGCGGGGTGAACTTTGTGTTGGGGGAGGGAGGAAGCATCCCATTGGGCTTCTGGGCAGAGGGGCGGGGCAAACTGAGTGCTGGGGTGACTGCATGGGTGCCCACATAAAGGACTCTGAGTCCCACCTCTGGCACACGTGCCATAGGTTCGCCACCACTGATCTATAGCTTCAGCCTGTGGTGGAGGAAGAATTGAAAGCTCCACTCTGACTAGAAGGCTGTAACAAGTGGCAAAGCAGTTTGCTAGCTGAAGGTGTTGTCTGCTGCTGCAGGATCATCAAAGAAGGGGGTCCTATTTTGTACCTCTCTAAAGTTCTTAGACACAGGGGTGCCCCCAGCCATTTCTGTGCAAGTGCATGGCATCTTGTTGGATTGCCACTCACACACAAGCAGTCTTTACTTGTATGAATAAAGCCTTTAGACTAGCAAAAATGATTATGAAACCAGGGCTGGGAAGCCTCATGTACAGTATTACCACAAATGTTTAGCAGTGTCATTATATAGTTGTGCTCTATATCAAAATCTGCTGCCTGAGACAACTTCTTCTTTCTGCTCAAAGGTAGGGCTGGCCCTGACAGCAATCCTAATTACAGAACCATTTCAGCTGCCATTGCTATTGGGTTAACACTTCTAACAGTTAGAACATGAGTTTAGGATCAATGTACTTTTGGAATCTCTTCCAGAATTTATCCAAAATATACACACTGAAAAGTCTCTGGGGGACTGTGGAGACTACCAGCCCGCTTCCTTTGATGCAGGCAGTATCAGGGTCCCCCCAAAACAATTCCATTAGCTTCAGCTTGGGTTTGTATCTCAGAACAACTTTTACTGAAAAAATAACATGCGCCTCAACCACCTCTTGTCCCTTGTTCTCAGAAGGTTGAGTGGGGTACACAGAAAGAGCCTTCTCAAAGATTGTGGTATTTCTGAACAACAATCAGGCGTACCCCGGGCAATGGCAACCTTGTTGTGCCAGGTAATCTTTCTCACACTAAGTCAGGCAAAGGGAAATGTGGAATGAATTCACCAAAAGGTGGTTTCGTTTTGGCAGTTCAAAGTTTGACCTAGATGCAGGAGGAGCAGGAAGAAGAGGAGGAGGAGGAGTTCCTGTCATGACCCCTTTGGCTACAGCCCTTTCAGTTGAGGCCACAATTGACTGCACTGGGGACCTTGAAAATCCCAAACTGAGAGGCGAATGAGCTGTGTACATCTAAGCTCCTCGTTGGAGTCCTTTTAGATGGTGGAGGATAGGGGTGCCTGGCGTGCAATAGTCCATGGGGTTGCAAAGGGTCGCACTCGAGTATGCGACTGAACAACAACAACAAAAAAGGCAAGTGAGAGGAATCCGTTTCCATGCTACTACCCCTCCGGGGCAATTCTTTGGCTTGTCTGAAGGGTGGGAAGTGACATTTCAGTTGGGTGTTCTAAAGGCTGAAGCTAGGGGAGAACCAAACCAAATGGCAGTGCCCAAACTGAACCCATCAATTTCCCTTGGCATCTGCAGCAGACCAAGCTGGGGGAACCAAGCTGTCTCTACTACAAAGCCTTCCCTGCTGTCACCTCTGCCAAACTACAACAGAGCAGCTCCCGGCCCTCTACTGCATCTCCCCAACTCTCCTCTTCCTCTGCTGATGTGTCCAACAATAACAAAAAAAAACCCATCTGGTCCCTCCTACCCTTTTATCTCTGCTGGCTCAACTTCCCAGATGCCCCCTCACCTGTGGCAGAATCTCTGACTTACGGTGACCTTTCTGGCTCAAGACTTTGGAAGACCTGGCCTCCCTGCCCCGTCTCTCTTGTGCTTGCAGGACAAGATCTGATGGCTCACCACGGACCCCTCGGACACCCCTTCACAGTGACATTTTGTGATAATGGGTGACATTTTCTTCAAGTTGTTTTTCAGCGATTTAGAAGGCCTGAAAATATCATGATCAAGGAATGCTGCTACAAAGTCCAGGCAATATCAGCTAATCTCATTAGGGCTGGCAATAACGATATAATGTAGTGGGGGGCGTCCAGTGTATTAACAAATTTATAGCTGTGCTATTTAACAACTATGGTAATTTAAGTCAAAGCCTATGTATGACATGAAGATGCACTCAGGCAGAACAAATCTTAGCTGCTCTCTCGCCACGGGCTCCCTTGGGTTTATTCTAGGAGGCTGCTGTTTCAGTAAAATAAAATAAACATTTCCCAGCCGAATAAAGGTCAGGAGAAGGGTTAGGTATATGCTGAAATCTCTCTGAAGTGCTGGACGTTGGCTTGATTGTACTTGGAGTTTAATTTTAATTCACTATGAAAACTCCTGCCCTACACACAACATTAAAGGCAGTTTTACTTGTGCTTCTGCCAATGTGATTTATGCCATTTCTTGCCAAAAATGTCTGTCTGTACTTTATGTACTTTATGTAGGACAAACAGGACAATCTTTACGCAAAAGAGTTAATGGACACAAATCAGACATCCGGAATGGCAACGCAGAGAAATCTGTCTCAAACCACTTCAATCTAACTGGACACTCTATCCAAGACCTGAAAGTTACAATTCTGGAACAGAGAAATTACAGAACTAGGATTGAAAGGGAGACAGCAGAAATCAAATACAGTACATCCATCCATTGCAGGAGATTAAATATTAGTGAAGGGTTTCTGGGACATTATCAAATTTGATACACAGATTGCTATATGCTGCTAGATATTTTATATATTATATTACAACCTTCCTGCCAATTCTCTTTAGTAAAACAGGAAGTAACCAGGTACAGTGTTTTTGTTTGCAGGTCAAAGGTTGATCAGAGACCAGAAGGGGCTTTCTCAAACCCTTTGAGATTGAAAGGGATACATTTAGAGCTAATCTGAATAATCTATTGTTGCTGATGGCTGTGGGAAACTGTACTGTTGTGCTTGTTTGTCTCTCATTTTGCTTGAACACACCCTTCTCCCTTTGTCTCCTGAATTTGGTGCATAAAAGCCATGCCTGTAAGTTTCACTCCTTGTCTGAAGAAGTGAACTTGATCTACAAAAGCTAAAAATATAGCAGCCTTTAAAGTGCTACAGTGTTTTTTATTTTGTTTTGTTTGTTTTAGTTTTCTGATACGATTGAACTACAGACTAACACAGCTACTATTCCAAAATATTCATTTTATTGCTTGCTGCATCACTTTAGGAAAGTGACCTACAACTTAAAAAAATGAGAATGCCCTGCCTGAGTCACAAAACTATTATTCTATTCTAAAAGGATGAGCAGCTTTGTTCCACAGCACAAATGAATACAATAAACTACATTTGTATACTGTATTTTTAATTAATTTGGTTGTAGCTTGGAGAGAAACCTGGGAACAAAGTGAAACTGGGAGATATGTTTATATATAATATTAGAGAGTAAACAAAACAAAACAACATAATAGGACAAAAATTTTCTGTTATTCTTTCATCAGTTATGCTACATTTTATAAAGTGTCTTAGTCAGTGGTGGGCAGCAAAAAATTTCACTACCACACCGTGGGCAGAGCCTACATCATGGACATAGCCTATGTTGAGAGTGGGTGGAGCCTACTTTGTGGCATGTCATGGGCGGAGCCTACATCATGGATGATCTAGTCATGCCTGCCATATGGCCATATATACATCTGCAAACACAGGCACAGTGATGGGATGTCCCCGGTTCCAGACGGTTCCCTGGAACCGGTAAGAACAATTTCGGAGGGTTCTCCGAGAGGGTAACCCATTTTTAAGGCGTCCGGTTCCGGACGCCTGAAAAAAAGAAAAAAAAATTTTTTTAATTGGACCCAAAATGGCTCCAATTCAGTGCGCATGCGCAGAAGTCAATCTGACGCATGCGTGCTGCAATTTTAAATTGCGCATGCGTCAGATTCTGTTTCTGCGCATGCGCACTTGTTTTTGCCGGAGCCGGACCATTTTGAAGTGGCTCTGGCAGTGGCGGAGGGCTTAGGAGGAGGAGCCGTGCCTAGCCCGGCGGCCCAGCGCTCCCGGCCGCAACTCTCCACTGGCGCCCCAAGCCTCGGCGCTCGGCGGCGGGCCTAGCCGGGCGGACCAGCGCTCCCAGCCGCAACTCTCCACGGGCGCCCCAAGCCTCGGCGCTCGGCGGTGTGCCTAGCCGGGCGGCCCAGCGCTCCCGGCCGCAACTCTCCATGGGCAGCTCGGGGCCGCCCGGCTAGGCGCGCCGCGGAGCGCCAAGGCTAGGGGCCGCCCGTGGAGAGTTGCGGACGGGAGCGCTGGGCCGCCCGGCTAGGCGCGCCGCCGGGCACCAAGGCTCGGGGCCGCCCATGGAGAGTTGCGGCCGGGAGCGCTGGGCCGCCCGGCTAGGCGCGCCGCCGGGCACCAAGGCTCGGGGCCGCCCATGGAGAGTTGCAGCCGGGAGCGCAGGGCCGCCCGGCTAGGCGCGCCGCCGGGCACCAAGGCTCGGGGCCGCCCATGGAGAGTTGCAGCCGGGAGCGCAGGGCCGCCCGGCTAGGCGCGCCGCCGGGCACCAAGGCTCGGGGCCAGCCCCAACGGTCCCCATTGTAAGAGGGGTTTGTGTTTGGAGTGGGTGGGTGTTTGGGTGTATTTTTATTTAATTATTATTTTATTTATTTATTTTATTAACGGTTTTGTGGGGGGGGGTTTGAGGGGTGTGTGTGTGTGTTTTATTTTTATTTTATTTATTTTATTTTTGGCCCCGCCTACAACGTCATGATGTCATGACGTTGGCTCCACCCATGACGTCATGACGTTAGCTCCGCCCCCACTGTGATGACGTCAGGGTGGGGTACTAAATTTTTTATCATCCCATCACTGCACAGGCAGCACTGGCTCTTTGGCTGTAAATGGAGATGAGCACTGCACCCTAGAGTCAGATATGAGTGGCTTTTGAGCAAGGGAGACCTTGAACCACTTGCAGGGCCAAACCTGATGGGGCAGGGCAGGGAGGTGGGCGTGGCCACCAAATTTTGCTAAACACCACCCTGCCCAAAGGCCACCCAATTTTGCCATCCCCCTTCTCAGAGACCACCCAATTTTTGCTACCCCCTCTCCCGGGGGGTGCAAACCTGTTGCTGCCCATCACTGAGTGTGTACAATGGAATCAATTCATTTGAAAAACAAATGTACTGGTAAGAATAATGCAATTTTTAGGTTATCAAAAGTCGTTCATGGATTCTAAAATTTCTTGTAGCATTCAAGCTGCTTTGCTGAAGACTTCCTATGCTGTGGTGTCAGAACATCTATTACTATGGAGAGCCAGAAACACTGCAATAGTCTCCATAATATCCAGCAATGCTACTACAGGGGATGGGGCAAAGTGATGAAGAGGTAGATGAAGAGATTGAGGAAGAGGCTGCAAGACTGAAGAGATCAGAAAGAAAGGGGAGGAGTTCAGGATTGTGGGGAAAATGTATAAGATATTCAATAAAAAAAATTAACTTTTACACAACAGTGGTTGAGGAACACTATGAAAATGTCACTACAAAACCTTTTTTAGCATTGTTCTTGGTATCACTGTTACACTCACTAGTCTTCCTTTTTTGAAGATAAAAACAACTCTGTTTATATTTCAGAAACTTCACCTGTTCTTAAGGAATTCTCAAGTGCAGTCAAACCTCGCATAAAGAGTGCCTCGCTTAAAGAGTAACTCGCTTAAAGAGCAGAATTTTCTCTGCATGTTCGCTTTGCATAACAAATAAAACCAACCAAAAACTCGCTTAACAAATAAATCGGGGTTCACAATCCCCCCCACAATTGGTCATTTAAAATGGTGTTTCGTGTAAAGAGCAAACTCGCTTAAAGAGCAATCCTGTGGAACGCATTATGCTCTTTAAGCGAGGTACAACTGTACCATAAACAGAAGCCCAGAGACTACATTTGCAAATTCCTTCATTAACCCTGATTGAAGTTGAAAGATGAAGGGAGGCACATGTGGCTACTAATGTATGCAAAAACTTGAACGATAATGCAATGTCTTGCTGAATGTTATCATGTTGATTAAATAGAAGAATAATAATAAGCTGAGTGGGATGGAGCACTTGACTACAGAACCAGAAGTTGGGATTTTGATTTCCTTAGTACCTTGTATGAGAAGAGACAATCTATACCAGGGGTGGCCAACTGTAGATCTCCAGATGTTCTTGGACTTCAATTCCCAGAAGCCCTGATCAGCAGGAGTGCTGACTTGGGCTTCTGGGAATTGAAGCCCAAGAACAGCTGGAGATCTACAGTTGGCCACCCCTGATCTATACTATCTTGGGCAAGTAACGTGGTTCCAGGGCATCCCAAGAAGAAAAGAAAGATGAATCACTGAGTACTTTCTACCTAGAATTGCCATAAATCAGACCTCACTTGAAGGCACATATCATCACCATCACCATCACCATCACCATCACCACCACCACCACCACCACCACCACCACCACCACCACCACCACCACCACCACCACCACCACCACCACATTTAAAATCAAATTCAGTTAGATACCAGCTCCTGATTATGTTGATCAGAAGAGTAGCCTGCCTTGGCGGGGCCCCGTATAAAAATTTGTTTGGGGGCCCTTAGGAAGGGTAAAGATTTGTTTTGCTTATGCATGTTGGGGGCCCCCGTGGCCCGGGGGCCCCGTATAATTGATACGGCAGATACGGCGGTAGCTACGCCTCTGATGTTGATTAAATTTTGATATCAAAATACATACATCGAAATCAACTCAAAAGTAAAACTATTAAAACAAAAGTTGGCAGGCTCAGTTCCTGGAATTCTCTGGAGTTCTTACATATACCTTCTCCACCTTCTCTCCCAGCTTTTGTGTGGAGGTCCCCCCCCCATTCTAAAAAGTTGGTTTATCCTAAGGTCCACTTTCTATCCATAATATCTTTAAGCTAAGTCTGAAGGCATTTTCTGATCCTACCTTTTATTATCTTTGACCAGACCCACCAATGGGATGCAGCCCCTGCTCAAAATAGTCCCTGTGGCACTGAATTTGGCTGTTGGGTTGCAAAAAGTTTCCTTGCCTTTACTGTGACTTCCAAAATCATTTTAGTGGCATTTTTACTTTATAGCTGTGTTCCCGAGCAAAAGGCTCTGTTTCAAAATTCACTTAAGTCAGTGATGGGAAAGATTCTGTGGAAATCTAGGAACACTCTATAGACCATTCATATACCTGGACCAGGAATTCAGGATTATGATTATATTAATGTGTAAATTATAAATCAGGCAGCACATTTCAATTGGCTAAACAGCCAGTAAAACCTTTAACTAACTGACATTTTTAGCCATAAAACATATATATGGGTGTAAAGAATGCAAATGGATTTGGCAGAACTTCCTCTGATGAAAGTGAAAAGTCCTCAAGATCCATCCCATATTTGTTATTGTTTTGTTAATTTCCAGAGCCTTGGTTTTTATACTCACATCAGGAAAGCAATGGTTACATCCAAATAATTCTCTTCATTTCCAAAGGGGTAGGGGAAAATTTCCTATCATCTCTGTTCTGGCCTTTTACTAAACTTGGGATTGCACTAATGTTTTAAATTGATCCAAGCAATTATATTAAGGGCAGAACACTGTGATTATAGTTGTGTTTTCAACACAGAGCCTATTTCAGATATATAGTTTATGAGTCATTACTTCTGCACAAAAGGGATTCTGGATCTTCTCCACCTCTCTCTGTGACATTTATTGGAAAGATCATGTTAAAAGTATGAATTCAGTTACAATTTTCCAAAATGTGCTTCTAAGTCAATTTGTTTGTTATAAAGGATTGCTCCTCCTCCCACCACATAAAAGTATAGAGGAAAAACAAAGTACAGTACAGTATTAAAAAGCAACCCTTTGGCAGTAACAAATTTATTAAAAAATTGCAAGATCCATAACCATGTACTCATCAATCCCTATATATTAGCTTCTACAGATTGTTTTGCATTTATCCCCTAGGGCAGGGGTCTGCAAACTTGGCTCTCCAGGTGTTCTTGGACTTCAATTCCCAGAAGTCCAAGTCAGCACTCCTGCTGATCAAGGCTTCTGGGAATTGAAGTCCAAGAACAGCTGGAGAGCCAAGTTTGCTGACCACTGCCCTAGGGAACAAACTTTGTTCTCCAGGCAAAGACCAAAGTAGTTAAACAGACACCTTGAAAAAACTATTTTTTGCTACCCATTATCCCTCAGCACAGAATCACCAATGATGGCTGTGATTTTGGGATGCTATAAATAAAAGGAACTTTCCCAAGCCTTGGCACAATATTATGGTGTTGTTGTGCCCGTGGCTATGTTATGGTTACACCAACATAATGTAGTCCTATATATTCCTGGCTTGAAAAGATGAAACATAGACTTTGTAGCAGGAAACAGTGTTTGCAGCAATATTACCAGCAATAATTCATGGAATATCTACTAAGACTCACCAAACCATTCTCTGTTGGATCCCTTTGGCAAGGTGAAAGTGGAGGGCATATGTTGTGGTCCACCTAGCCAGTGGGTGACGATATATCCAAATGGTTAAAAAACACATGTAATTGGACTTGATTTCTACAGTCATTTGCATGTGTGGAATGTCATTGTGGAAATGTCCACCAATCCATGGAGTCCAAGGTATCCAAGGTACAGTAAAACCTCGGATGGATCGGATAACGTTAAAGCTCCATAGAGATACATTGTAACTGCACAGGCTTTAGCAGTTGTTATCCGATACATCCCATAGGACCTTAACGTTATTCGATCAAATTCTCCTCCCCAGATTACTTAACGTTATGCGATTTTAGCGTTATCCTAGGTAAACGTTATCCGAGGTATTACTGTATATCTACCACCACCACCACGCCAACTATGAGTTTATGTTAGTATCGTGGGCTCCAATCAGTGTAAAATGCCCCCTGTAAACATTCCCACATACAAATGCTCAAGTACACAGCAAGGAGCCCCTCAGCAGAAATAGTTGCTTAGGGGGAAAACACTCCTTTCTCTTTCTACTTTGGATCCTTCCAGACAAAGAGACAGAATGGAACGTGGACTTGGACTTAATTCAGAAATCATAATAGTCTTAATTTTGTGTTTGAAGTTACACAGGGTTGCAAATTACTGAGGAAGGTTTTGCTTCATTTATTCTATATATGCCCTGCCCTTCTGCCATCTATCAAGCCCTAAGACAAACAAATAGAAATGACCAAAAACACAATAAGTTGTTGCTTTTGGGATAGTTGATATTTTAACTGTATTGCCAAAGAAGAACAACTACTGAAACATTTGAAGCATTTAAAAAAAACAAAATGGAACCTCTTCGTAAGGAACCTCTTTAGTTGCCATTTGTCCTAGATACTGCCAACCTAGCAGTTCGAAAGCAATAAATTACAAGTAGATAAATAGGTGCCGCTTTGACAGGAAAGGTAACATTGTTCAATGTGCTTCAGTCAAGTCATGCATGTTACATTGCAATGGAAACGTCTGCAGATGCAGACAGTGCTGGCTCTTTGGCTGTAAACAGAGATGGGCACCGACCCCTATGGTTGGATATGACTGACTTTTATGGAAACAACTCCTGCTCTGACGGTGGTGAAAATAATCCAGGATGTACAAGTTTTTGTTATATCACTACTCTTATGGTTTGTTATAAATATATATACTTACAGTAAAACCTCGCATAAAGAGCATCTCGCTTAAAGAGCAGAATTTTCTCCAAATGGTTGCCTCGCTTAACAACTAAAACCAACCAAAAACTCGCTTAACAACTAAATCGGAGTTCGCAATCCCCCCAGCCAGAAGTCACAGTTGGTCACTTACAATGGTGTTTAACTTAAAGAGCAAACTCACTTAAAGAGCGATCCTGTGGAATGCATTATGTGCATTAAGCGAGGTACCACTGTACATGCTTTAGTTGTTGACATCAGAATCTAATTTCAGAACTCTTTCTATGGTATTTATTTCCCAAAAGAGAAACAAAAATACTTGTTCCATGTCCAATTGTGCATGAAATTGTTTCAGGTTATTTCTACCAAAGGATGACAGTGTTTAATCCTTCTCACAGTGAGTTTCCAAACTCATTTTCTCTCTTCTGCTTCCTTGGCTGCTCTTGGGAGTGATTAACAGAAAGGTATAAAGTCTTTTCTCTGTCCACCCAACCTGTCCATCCCTACAGTGCTGCCCTAACAGCTCCTGAAAAGAGTAATTTCCTCAGTGCTAATTGATTCTTCTTTAGCAGTACTGTGGATGCTGATAGCTGAAAGAGAGATGGACCTTCATTCCTCTTTCCTGCCACCATGGATGGAGCAAAAGAAGTAGCCTGATAAACAGATGTGAAGAGGATATTTATGAGACGGGCAGAAACAGGAAGATTTAAGGTCTCTGTAGTAGTGTTTGGAACCAGAACCAAAAGACAGCTTTATGGTTAGTGATATTTGAAATAGCTTCCTTGTGCAGAAGATGAGCAGTGTTCGTAATCTATGCTTAAAAGCCATGAGCTCTACAAACATTTAGTTTCAAAACACCATGAATACTTACTGAAATCTGTTACAAGAAATTTACAAGAAATCTGTTACAAGAAATTCTGTTACAAGAATTTTTTAAAATTCCCTGCCACTGTGTGGAAATGCTAGACATTTTCTACAGTTTATATGGGTTTTTCTATCCAGGATGTGAATGGCAATGAAGCCCAGACTTGCTGTTGTCAAATATTAACAGTTTTTCCTCAAGTAATTAATATTCATGCCAGGGTTCATTGATTCAATTTTATTAATTGTTTGCTTCATTATTTGGATGACTGTTAACAGCACACTGGCAAAATATTTGTTTTCAATGTTTTATTAGCAGAGCAGATTGTATTTAGCTAGTACTGGAAAATAGTTGCTGTTCCTGTAATCAAGAAATTGGTAAATGATAGTGTGAAAAATTGCTGAGATTTTTTCATAAACATTGGAATCATTTAAAAAACCAACTCAATTGCCCTATTTATGTGGAGAAAATTGTACTTTGTTTAATTTATATTGTAATAGACTAGTACAGTGATGGCAAACCTTGGCACTCTAGGTGTTCTTGGACTTCAATTCCCAGAAGCACTGATTAGCATGAGTGCTTACTTGGGTTTCTGATATTTGAAATTCAAGAACATCTGGAGTGCCAAGTTTTGCCATCACAGGACTAGTATATAGATTACGAACAGGTTGGATGGCAGTGAGAAAAATGAAAATTCACTCATTGAGAAGTCACTTCTGGGTGTTTGAGTTTTCCTGGGTCTACTCTAGTTAACTTGCAACACAAGGAGAGGAGGAAACTGACTAAACAGTCTTGTTTGCAGTCTGCTAACACAGCTTTCTGTAGCCCTAGAGGAGGTACGGTTACAAAACAACTACTGTACTTAATAACCTGTAAACAAAGCTATTTAGCCAATTTCCTCCTCTCTCATTCTCTATTTCTTATCTTGATTTCCTTCCCTTTTTTGATTTTCTTTTTGCTGTCATGGTGCCCTAGTACAACAGCAATGGCACCAACTGTTTAAAAATAAAAACACAAAAAAATTATTTGCAAAGATTATTATGTCATCTTTATGCCTCCTCATGATCATAGCTGAATGTTAACAGACAGGCAGGTCTCTTTTTCTTCTTTTACTCATAATCCCAAGGTTGAGCTGATTTTTAAAAAGAGAAATTTTAAAATGCACCATAAATATCTCAGACCTCCTATGTAAGTTTCCAAACAAAGAGGTGATGGTGGAAACTGCTCAGAATCACTGAAGTGGAAGGGACCACTGGAACAACCACTACATTGCTAGTTAAAGGGCCATGGTAGCAAGATGTGAATTTTTGTCCCATCAGAAAAAAGTGAATCCTTTGCTTCAAAAATAATAGTCATGTGTTCTGTTTGTCTTAATCTCTGGTGATACATCTTTCATCTTCATCATGATTACCTGCACAGAACTTTTCCATAGACCAGAATTGTACAAGTCATTAGCATTATTTGGAATAGTAGCCGTGTTAGTCTGTGGTTCAGGCATCTCAGAAATCAAAACAAAACAAAATAAACAAAATAAAGTAAAATAAAAATACACAGTAGCACTTTAAAGACTAACTGCTATATTTTCACTGTTAGCTTTCGTAGATCAAGTCCAGTTCATCATGTTTTGTTTTATTTCGTTTTCTGAGATGTCATTGGCATTAGGAGCCAAAACGGTTTTTAAAAATTGTCTTCTCTGCTTCTACAATTTTTTCTTCCCAGCAATATAAACTATTTTATTATGATTTACTATAGAATTACACATCAAGGAATCCATTGTTTATATTCCAGAGATAATTCCAACAATATTTGTACCTTTTCTTTTAATCTGCTTTCCCAATTACAGCATTTTCATAATTTAAGAAAACACTCCTACTAGAAAAGAATCTCTTTAAATATGTGGTTTGGCCCTACAATAAAGGTCTCTTTCGGTTAGTAGGGACTCCCTGCGACAGTTAGAATTAACAGTCTATATATTCTCTTTGAATGCATAGCACAGGGATTCTCAATCTTTGGTCCATGGCACCATTTCTTGTGGCCCACCACCACCTCCACCACAACAGGAAGTGCCATGTGGTGGAGGAAGGACAAAATGGCCATTCGGCGTCCGAAGCTGTCTGAGGAAGTGTGACTTGGGCCCCGGTTTTAAAAGTTTGAGAACTCCTGGTATAGCAGAAAGAGATATGGAAATTTGTTCGTCTTATTTTTGTTACTTTTCTCAGAATCCCATTAACATTTTAATTCATCCCAATCCCATAACAAGTTGTAAGAGTACACACGCACACACACGCACACACACACAGAAAATATTCATAAACTTCATTTTGCAGCCAATTTTGATACGCATGAAATTGACATTTTCATACTGAAATGAAAAGCCAATGAATTTCCCATTCCAATATAACAGGTTTTTTGTACATTTGATTCCACAGTGGTTTAGGTTATCTGGTTGTAGAATAAAAGGCTGGGTATTTGATTCCTCACAGTACCTGGCAAAGAGCCAGCCTGTTAGTAACCTGCGCACTCCCAGGAGATCTTCAGAAGAAGGGCATGGTAAATTATTTCTGTGTACAGTATTCACATATTATCTACCTAGAAAACATTTTGAAGTGGGTTGTCAGAAATCAGAATTGACTTGATGGCATGCAGTTATTAGGATATAATTGTTCAGTAAGAAATTTACATTTCCCCTTCTGTTTTCTATTTCCATGTGCAGATGTTATTGAAAGAATATGCCCTCAAAATTGGTGGCAACCTAATACACATTTGCTATGTCTTAAGCCAGGAGTTCTCAATCTTTTAAAGCTGGGGGCAGGGTCACGTTCCCTCAGACAGCTTTGGGGGCTGGATGGCCATTTTGCCCTTCCTACACCACATGGCACTTCCTGTTGTGGTGGAAGTGGTGGTGGGCCACATGAAATGGTGCTACGGGCCACATCCTGCCCATGGGCCGCAGGTTGAGAATCCCTGTCTTAAACTGTAGTACAGTGTAGAATCACAAAGCATTAATTCCAGAAAGATTACACAGTTTTACTTAAGATAAGGAGAAAATTGAAAGTGAACTTCATCAACTGAAAAAAATTAAAAGAATAATAATGCTTGGAAAGGCAATCATTACTGAACTAGAAAAGATCCTTATGATGAAAGATATATCATTGGAAACTAAGATCAACATCATTCAGGCTACGGTATTCCCTGTTATGGACAAGAAAGCTGGATAATGGAGTAATCTGAGGGAGGGAAAGGGAGGAAAAAATCATTTATACTACAGACTGCTGAAATGAGAAAGAATTGGGTATTAGAAAAAAGGAGAGTCAAGACAAAAAACAAAATCCTAAGAAAAGTTAAAAGAAGTAGGAAAAGAGGAAGACCTTACATGAGATGGATTGATTCAACAGGAGAACCAATGACATACAAGAATTGAGCAAGGCACTTAAACTTATGACTTTTTGGAATTCTTTAATTTGTATGGTTACCACATACAGTATTGCACACATATGTATTGAGATAGGGATTGTGTTCTTTTCACCACAAATGGAGACATCACCTGAAAAGAAGACTAAGACTCAGAAAGGTAGCAATGAAGGAATTAGAAGAGATCATCTATATACGATCACCATGTATGGGTGTGAAAGCTGGACAGTAAAAAAAAATGAGAAGAAAAATTGATTTATCTAAAATAAGGTGCTGTAAGAGAGCTTTGCAGATACGGTGGACTGCCAGAAATACTGTACAAACAAGTGGGTCCCAGAGCAAATCAAACCTGACCTTTTTCTGAAGGCAAAAATTATGAAACTGAGGCTAATACACTTTGGGCTCATTAAGAAAAGGCAAGATTCTGCGGAAAAATAATAATACTGGGAAAGGTGGGAAAGCAGAAAAAGAAGAAGACCAAACAGGAGATATAACTGAAACCCTAAAGGAACCCACAGGCTTACAACTTCTCCTCCTCCTCATCTTCATCCTCCTTTAGGTAGTTCATTCAGCAGTTCCTTTCACCTGACCTTGCGCAACAAAGATTAGCCAGCAACACAAGGTTGCTGTTACTAGGGTACACCCAACTGTGGTTCAGAAATACCACAACCTTCAAGGAGGCTCTTCCTGTGTACCCCATTTACAAGAACTGAAAAAGACTGTTAAGGACCTGACATTTTGTAGATCCATAGTCGCCAAAATTCAGAGGTATCCTGAGGACATGGAACAACAACAGCGACTATGTGGCTTGAAGAACAATACTCCACAGCACGGCCTGTGCAGGCATTAGAGATGAGACCTGCAATTCAAGAATGACAGTGTCCAAAAGGTGATATGCTCTCCACTCTTGATATGTGTGAATTAATGTAGTACCCAAGAAATGGAATTGACTTTCAGCATGCATTTAGCATCCTGATCTGATTGCATACATTCCACAAAATCCCATATTTCACCCCAGAATAAAATTGGGAAGGATTCATTTTCCTCCCTATCGTTTCACAACTAATATTATTTGGCAACTCCAAGCAGCATTTTTTTTAAACCCCTGAAATGTTTGATACTACCTTTGATTTACAAATCTAGAGTGACCCACAAACCTCAGAATATCTTTAAACAGTTTAGAAATCATGATAAGCTATTGATACATATGATTGATCATGCAACATTATCATTTTCCCCATGGAACAACATCTCCTCTGAAGAGAAATTTCACAGAAGACTTAAACAAGACCCTGAAGAAGGGGAGAGGTTTTTGCTGGAATTTTGCCTGACTTAATTACTGTGTGTCTTCAGAGATACTTATCCATAAAGAGACAGTGATGTAGATGGAAACCTCTATAGTAACATTGTTAGAATAACACTCTCATATTAGTAGCTTCATTTGATACAGCACCTGATTAAAACAGCATGATTAGCACAATGATTAATCTAGTCTCACATTAAACTCTGTGAGTTAATAAACACGCCCGTTACTCTCCATGGAACCCTCAAACATGTAATCTGTCAAAATGAGCAATACAATTTTATCAAGCATTCATATTCAACTCAAGAATGTCTTCCTCCTGCCCTTTTAAAATATTCAGATACAGATTCCCTTAGGCATGAGTTGTTTCAATTTTTTTTTAAAAAAAGTCTGATATCCTAAAGAAAATTAATAAATGCTGCTTCCATACAAATTAACAACGTTCCAAAATGGGTTTCAGTTAGCTAGGAGATGGAAGCAAATGGGATATTTCTGGAACGGAAGAGCTTATTAATGGGACGCAGCATATAGGTTTTAAAGAAAGCAATTGCTTATAGCTTGTGGCTTAACTGAATAATGAAGAGATTAATAAAGCCTTTGAACAGGAAGTGGATACTGCCAACTGATAGGCTGGCAGTTTAGCTCAATGAGAGGCTGTCCAAACTTAAACATAAACTACCCCAGGCATTCCTGGAAGAAACTGAGTCCCTCAGTCCATTCCAGCCTGAATTTAGGCCACATCATAGCACTGAGTCTGCACTGTTTGTATTCAAGATGCCCTGTTATGGGTGGCTAACTGGGGAAACATGGCCCTATTGGTTATCCTGAATCTCTCAATGGCCTTTGACATCACCTTGCCCTGCCTTGCCATCATTATTCAGCAAAGACAAGAGTGCCTGGATGAGTAGACATCTCCATGACGGCACTCCACACAACTTGCGGTTTTCTAGCTATTTAGATCATGTCACCCACTGGCCAGGCAGAGCATGACATGTGCCATATATTCCTGGAAAGACTGTCAAGGTTGGGGACTAGACAGGGCCATAGCCAGGAGGTGGCCAGGGTGGGCTTGGCCCACCCTGAGTTAGCAGTTTGCCCACCCTGGCAAAGCATCATTTCCCATAAGACTGCATTGAAAAGAGGCTTTGTTGCCCATCCTGAAAAAATATTCGCCCACCCACATCTAGAATCCTGGCTATGGCCCTGGGATTAGAGGACTCCCTTTAAACTGGTTCTAATCATTCCTTGACAGTCATTGCCAGATGGTTCACCTTGGGAGGCTGTTCTGATTCCTAGCATCCCACCGGGATCAATCCTCTCCCCAATGCTGTTTAACATCTATTTGAAGCCACTGGGGGAGGTCATCCAGAAATTCGGAATGTGTTGTCATCAGTAGGCTGATGAGCCACAACTCTATCTTTTCTTCATTCCATCTGGAGTGCAGTTCAGTCCTTGAAATAGTGCTTGACTTCTGTAGTGGACTGGATGAAGGTGAAGAGTTGAAGGTGAAGCCAGACAAGATGGCAATCCTATTATGGGGAGTGGACTCCTGGTGGCTGAGGGGTATCTTCAGGAGGTCCAGAATACGATGACCATGTTGATTACAGGAAATGAGTAAATTTAAGCATAACTCCCCAATAATGAACCATCTAGACTGACTTCCTTTCTGCATAGGGTTGCCATAAGTCCCGGTTTTTCGGGATTTTCCCAAATTCAAACTATCCCATCTGGTTCAAAGAAAAACATGTAAAAGTCCCGGGTTCAAAGAAAAACATGTAAAATTCCCAGGAGGGAGGGAGCAAGAAATGCCCACGTCTATGGAGGATTCCTTCTTCACATTACTGCAAAGAATTAAATGCATAGTTAGCATTCCTAGAGAGGAAGGGAACACTGTGGATAGGAAGTGAAGAGTTGTCTCTCGGAAAGGACCTCCTCCAAAATAAGCCCCTTCCTTTTCTCCTTCCAGAGGGAAACGCAGACACCAAGGGCTGCAGTTCCGTTCCTGTCGGGTGGGTGGAACATGGAGTATAGCAGGGCGCCCCACCCCCACCTACCCTGACATCACTTACAGCTTGTCCCCAAGGCAATGACTACATTTCCCAGACTCCCTTGGCCCGCAGCACTGAGGTAGTCTGAGATATATAGTCATTGCCACGAGGTCGCTAATGCCACGGATTTCAAAGACAGGACACAACGAAAATTATTTACAAGGCACCAATCCACTTTGGCAGGGGTTTCTGCTGCCTTGGGGATGAGCAGATCCATGTTCAGGACAACAGTGAGAAATTGCAACCATCGATGCCATGGATGATGCCAAAAACCTGAGCAACGCAGGGTTTGGCTCCCTGCAGCTGCGGCAGAACTGTGGGGTGCCATGAGAGAAAGTGGGTAGGGAGGAATGAGGGCAGACTGGGCAGAATAGGTACGGGCACCGTGGGTGGGCGGTGAGCCTAGATGGGGGGATGGTTTGGCAGGGAAAATTATGTCCCGGTTTGGCAGGAAAAAATTATGGCAACCCTATGTCTGCGTCCAGGTTGGGTACAGGGATCTGGTACTAGTATACTGTACTAGTATATCTTTCATGGATCGAGTGCCCTTCTCATCCACTCCTCATGTCTCCAAGTTCTTATTCCAAGAGAAGCTAAAAGAACAATGACTAGAAAACATTGTTTCTTGGTAATGTGCCCGTTCTGGTGGAATGTTCTTTTACAGGTTGTACCCTGAGCCTCCTCTCTCCAGAATGTTTAAACACTTTTAAAAACAGAGTTTTCATAGAGGTCTTAAAAGACATGCTACCAGTTAAAACCTTAAACCTATTGGGGATATGATTACTTTATGATGTTTCCTTCCATTTTGAATTATTATTTTTGTTTAATTCTCTTTATAGCCATTTTGTCTGATTTTTAGATTGGTGATGTATGTGTGTGATCTTTATTATATATGTCAATTGCCCAGAGTAGTGATCTCCCCTAGATGGTTGGTATATAAAATGAATGAATGAACGAACGAATGAATAATTGAAATCTAATTGTACAAAGCAATTAGATTTTCCAAAAAAAAAAAAAAAGTATTGGTTGCTGGGCTGATTTTGCAGCTTAGAAATTCTATAAAGATCTCATGCTGACCTGCACACATTGGAAAAGTCAGAAATTATGTCACTCGCAACCATAGTGTACTTGGCCGTGCTTTGGTTCCAAGGGTTATTTCCATCCTTTGCTACCAAGTCCACAACAACGACAAAAAGTGGGGGAATAGCCATACTATTGTGACTATAGTGACTTTTAACTGAAGACAAACAAACAAACTTCTTTATTGTGGGCTGGGTAGTGAACAATGTGAGAGTGAAAAGACAGAGCTGGCCCCATTCTTGTCCAGTGTTGCCAGTTGGCCATTGCCAAGGTTGCAAGGAAATATTCCCAAGCTAACAAGGCAGCAACACAGTTTTTGCCTGAGGAGCAGCTCCAGATACTCCACTTTGCCACAAGTCAAGCCCTATCCCTGGCACTGCCAGCTTCCCAGCTCTGGTTGGCCAGTAACAAAAGCCCTGGGATGGTGTAAAAATAGTGCCAATGTGCATTTTTAAAAAAAATTATACCAGAACTTGCATTGCATGCAGAAACTATAATCTCTGCAAATTCACTTCAGATCTTCCTACCTACCAGCGTAGTTGTGGTCATATACATTGCTGGCACATTTATTTATTTAGATTTATATTGCCGCCCACTCGCCGAGGCGACTCAGGGCTGCTTACAGTCAAAACAGCAACAGTACAGTAAAAATGATAAAATACAGCCTCACAAAACAACCAAAGCAGAACACAGACTAACTCCCCTCAGACCTTTGTTGTGGGCCCAGAGGGGGCAAGGTCCATAGCTGCCTGCCAGGCCTTGGAATCTTCTCCCTCAGACCGTTGTTGTGGGCCCAGAGGAGGGGGCGATGTTCTCAGCCACCTGCTAGGCCTTGGAATCTTCTCCCTCAGGCCACTGTTGTGGGCCCAGAGGAGGGTGCAATGTTCTCGGCCACCTGCTAGGCCTTGGAATCTTTTAAACTGAATCATGCACAAAGTGAGCTGTTAACATTGGGAGAAGTCGCCATGCAGAACTATTTTTTGGAACACTTCTTTCTTATTTCTAAAGTTCTTCTGTGGCTACAGGCCACTAATTCTTATAATTATGCAATGATTTGTGTGGGTGCCACTGACAAAAAATAGGCCAAAATTCAACTGGCGATAACCACACAAGTGAAGCATTCACATAGGTTCTTCCACTCCTGCTTACATCTCTTAATATCCCTTAACACTTACACACATGCATACGGTTGGTTGGCATATGCCCCATTTTACCATCACCACAAAACTGTGCACGTGACAGACAGCTTACCAGAGAAAAGAAAAATTTAGGTAATCGCTGTTATGTGATAACATAAGTAAACAGGATTCTGACTTTTTTTGAAGTGGTACCCAAGTTACTCTGTGCAAGCAAGCATATCAGAGAATAAAAAAACATCAAAATTTTAAAAAGTGGCATCTTAAAGACTAACTCCTGTATTTTAATGTTAGGTTTCATGGATCAAATCCACTTCTTCAGACATAAGGATTCTGACTAATGTTAAACAGTCATAGAGTGTTTTCTTTCAATAGGCTGCTGCACAAAACCATATACTGTTTATCTTGAAAGAGATAATTTTGCCTAAATGATCTAAATGCCTGTGATTTATCTGATATGTAATTTTCTCACACAGAACCCAAATGCACAAAACAGGAAATTCACCCCATTTTCCAAATTAGCACGAGAGAGCATGTGAAGCACGGAATACGCCCACTGTCCTAGAATTGAACAGGAGCATAACTACAGGGTCATAAAGTAATGAAATTAAAATCAGAGCTTGAAAACTTTTTTAATTTAAAAAGCTACACTACCCATAATCATCTAGGTAGCATTACTATTTGTTATGCTGGCTGGGAAACAATGGAAATCCCCCCCCCCCCAAGTAATTTCACCAAGCTCTGAAAGGAGAGGCACATAATTATCTCTACAACATGCGTACTTCAAAAGCATTAATGTGATGCATTTAATAGTACTATGAATTATCTTTCTTTTTCCTTGATCTGAATTTGTTCCTTCTTTTTATAATAATAACAACATGTTGTCAAGTCAATTCTGACCTATGGCAACCCATTCCACGGTTTTCTATATCAGAGAGCAAACAAAACAAAACAGCAAAAAAAGACAAAAAAAGTTGTGGCACTATAAAGACTAACTTCCGTATTTAAATGTGAGTTTTCGTGGACCAAGCCCACTTCATCAGACATAAGAGTGAGGCCTCATGGTATCAATTTATACACACATCAGGTACACAGTCATGTAATGATTGGCCAGCCAAACAGAAAAGTAACATTGTAGCTTTTTACAACTGACAATAATAGAAAATCATAGGATTTTGCAGCCATTGTTTGGTTCATAGGTTCAGCTCCCAGTATCCCTAACAACTAGCTTGCTTGGCTTGGGCTGTCGGGAGCTGGAGTCTAGTAACATCTCGAGTGCCACAAAGAAGTGACAGTGCAAAAATCTTGTATGGTGAACAACAGTGATGGGATTACCCCGGTTCCATCCGGTTCCCCGGAACCGGTAGGAACAATCTCGGAGGGTTCTCCGAGAGGGTAGCCCATTTTTAAGGTGTCCGGTTCCGGACGCCTTACCGAAAGAATTTTTTAAAAAAAAAATGGAGCCAAAATGGCTCCAATTTAGTGCGCATGCGCAGAAACTCAATCTGATGCATTGCGCATGCATCAGATTGAGTTTCTCTGCATGCGCACTAAATTGGAGCCAAATGGCTCAAATTTAAAAAAAAATTCTTTCGGAGCTGGAGCCGCCCCTTTTTAGAGCGGCTCCGGCAGCAGCAGCGGCAGCCCTCAGAGGAGGGCACCTCCCCTGGGGCCGCCGAGCTCCCACGGGCACGTTGGTGCCTGCCCGGGCCGTCCGCCGCCGCCGCGCCCTCCCAGGGACTTGGGCCCGACAAGCCCCCATGCCCTGGGTAAGCCCAGCGGGGGGCGCCACCACCGCATCCTCCTCCGCCGGGCATCTGCAGTTTCCTCGGGCCGGTGCCTTTTCGGCCCGGCTCTGGCTGCGGCCACGGGCGGCCAGGGCTGGCCTATGGTGAATGACTTGCCAACAGCTATGAAGTTAATTTATGTGAGAGCAAAGCTTGAAAGGGTTACTTTTGGGTCTTCAGCTTTCAGAATAATAGGCACTGTGTGACATAGTAAGAGAGACTTTTGGAGATTTACAAGGGGAAAATGTAGCTTTCTCCCCCCACCCTTTAAAATTGGTGTGACTTCCAACTGTTTTGAAATCAACTTTCAAAACAGGGATGTCCTGATTTGTATCTTGCTGTCTTTAGCCATTACATCTATGCGACACCATCTCTTCAACATAACTTCTATTGCTTTAAGAAATTGTGTTTAGTTATTGTTGTAGAATTCCACTGGGTTCCAACATCCTATAGTACGATTTGGGATGATTTATTTCACATGATGTAGAACAGGTACTGATGTTCCAGTTCCCTTTTTTACCCCTAATTTCCAGAGTGTGCTGTGTGAGTACCTTCTGGACTTTTTCAAGTGTCATTCAAAAGCATGTAGATAAAAAATGTAGTTGTTTCCCTGCGAGTATCTGTAATTCTCCTTTTCTTTCATTTAAAAGCCTCTCTAAAAACTAGCACTTCCCTTTTATTAGCAATGATCCTAAATAGCATTATATTTATATATATTTTAAATTGCATTACATAATAACTATACTATGATACATTATCATTGTGAAGAGAGCAGATATGTGAATTTTCATGCTCTCTTTCACATTCCATCTCTTCCATCCCTCATATATATATTTTCCTACACAAAAGCTGTCAGAACCTTTATCTGTGTGGTTACTTTGTGCTGCAAATATGATATTTAAAAACAGCCTTCCAAATAAGTTCATAAAGGCTGCCGGTCTGATGGAATAAAAATATCTTTATACTGCTATTCTTCAGCATTCTTTTTGGTTTACTGTAAGAAAAATGACAGTAAAAAGGATAGTCCGACCTGAAAAAATTAGCACAGCAAACAAAACAGACTAACTCCCAACAGCTAACTAAAAATAACAAAAAAAACTTCTCTTGTTTGTGGAAAATAGAAAATAAGCCACTTGAATTTTCCACAGAATAATATTGGGGCCACTCTAGAAAAGATTCTGCTTTTGGTTGAGGCTTACAGCCTCACTCATCCCCAGAGGTCTCATTAAGATTTCTTGGGAATGGGGACGGCTTCTTTGTTAATTTGACTCCTGAAACAGAAGTCAATTCTTTTAACCGTTGAGCCAAGAGAATTGATGAGCAGAGGAACAGAAGGATCTTTAGGTCAGGACATTCACCACATTTGTGTAGATGCTAAACCTTCTTGTCACCTCCGCAGCCAGGAAGAAGAAATGAGTAGCTCTCCAGGGTTGTTGGGCTGCAACTTCAATCAGCCCTTGCCACTGGCTATGCTGGCTACAGCTGAAGGGAGCTGCAATCCAACAAGATCTGGATGGGCACCAATTATCTGTCCTTCATCTGAGCCACACAGATTGCTATAGTGATATGATGGGGTGATTTTGCAGCTACCCTAAAAATCCACTCTTTCCTGCTGCTCCAATTTCATTAGGGCCTCTATTACCACACTCGTGATATGCACCAGGCATAGCCCCTCTGCAGCTGTCAACAGTGCCTTCAATCACATATTGTTTTAGTTGCTCAGTGCAGTATGAGAAACAGATGTCTTAGGTAAAAACATTAATCTTATTTTTGGATCATTCTGGGAGTTGGCCAACAAGAGTCCCTCAACTGAATGTGGTCAAGCTCGCTCTCAAATTCTGGTGCTTATATCAGGCTGCAGAGCAAAACTGGGATAAAACTGAGAGTTCTTCCCCACTATTCTATCTTATAGTAACCAAGCTGTAATTTGTTTTGAAATTAATTTGGTTCTGGCACACCAAAACTCCGGTTTGTAACTGGAATTACTAGGCACTCCAAACAAACAATTAACTTTCATGCAGCCTGTTCTATTATTTTAATCCTTAAATGCTTATTCTCCCGAGCTCAAGGCAATCACTGGAGCCTTTGAGTTAAACATCTACAAATATGGTTTGTTTGTTGTTTCGATCAACATGCTGTTCACAAAGGCTCCATTGCGCTTAAACCATCTGCTCTTCCTTGAAAGCTAATTCTGAAACGCTCCAGGTGTTTGCACTGTCTCTCTTGAGTGTAAATAGGCAAGAGAGATGAAGAAATGCACACTGAAAACATGGATGCTCTGAAGTCTCAGACAGTATTGGCACCGTGGCAAGAGACACAGGGTGTAAGTTTCTGAAAATCAATTGTCTCTCGCCATAGGGACAGTGTACAATAGACCCTATGCAGACCCAGTCAAGCAGGAAGCAGCTTTTCTGGAGGTGAGTCTACTGCCTTTCAGTTATTGAGGGATGTATGTCTTCTTTTTTCTACTCAAAATGGATTGATCATCAGGACCACATATGAAAATAGAAAATAAACTGTATCACTGCATCATATCACTGAAGTGATATGATGTGTTGAAAAGGATAATGCTTTGATGAGCCTGTTGGTATGATAACAATCCTGCATGCTTATTTTTTCCAACACTGGGTATCAGTGGAAAGGGGCTTTTACGACCTAAAGGGATTTTCTTTTGCTGCTAATTAATTAGCAAAATTCTTTTTTTCACCACTGGCATTTGAGGCAACCCCCTGCCTTTTCCATCCCTCTTCTTTGTTTTCTTTCTTTTTTCTTGACTTCTGACCATGTGGGCAGGCATGCAGCCTATTGTTCAGCCACATGGCAAATACTCATTTTTTCTCTTTTATTTTTCTGAATGCAACTACATATTATAACTGTAAGTAAAGATCTTTTTTCCTATGTTAAAAGCTTGTATATGATTTTTACTGTACAAAGTGCTAGTTACCTGTTAAGAACGTGGCTTATTCCCTCAGGTTTTCCCTGTGCTGGTTTTTGCAGTTTCCTATATATTCTGCTAATTAAAAAGGAGTAACCAAATTTTCTCAGCAGGCTCCTGTTATGCACTATTATTTATAGCCTTTATATTATAGCTTTATGTCAAAGGGAACCAGATCATGGACAACGATTGTCTCTCACTTGTATTGTCAAACCATCCTCTAAAATAACTGTGATTATTGTGATTGACCCACAGTATCTAGAGAGTTTCGTGGCTGAGCATAGATTTGAACCTGCATTGCCTCAGTTTTATGCTGACCTCTAATCACTACATTACACTAGCTGCATACGATAGCGTCAGTTGGGAAGCTTTGTCCCTTTGCCTCATGTTGTGCTACGTCAACCTCCACCAGCGGAGTTTATGAATAATCAATACTCATACAAACTCATAGAATACTCAATACAAACTGTGGTCTTTATATGGTGAGAAAGCAGCCAGTGATCCCAACTGGAATAACTAGAGGGAGGGCATGGAGCAAAAAAGAAAAAAAGAAAAAAGGTATAGCTGCCCCATCCCTTAGCAACTCCAAATCAGCTTTATCTTACCTCAGATATGCCAAGCAAGGTTGTTGAGTTGGTATTCTTCTTTATCTTAGCAATTATGAGAAAACTGTATCTATGGTTTGTATTTCCCCATATTTGCTGACTGGACATGGGAAGAGTTACGGAGACATAGGTGCACAGCTGTCTCAGATCTAGGAAGAGCTTTATAGCAAGAACAAACATTATTGAGGGTACACAAGAGCATAATCAAATTAGAAGATGGAGGAAGGAACTCACTGAACAAGGAATAAGATTAAAGGAGGATATGGTTGAGGAACTATGACACTTGGATGACACTGAATAAGATGAGTGTCGGACTGCCTAAATGTAACACCAACATGCTCAAGTGGGGACTGCTGGCAGACTATGACATGCACTGTGAATGTGGAGAGATACAGAACCCAATTTATTTATTGGTTTGCCAGTTACTACCAGAAACATGTACCAATGAGAACTTAAGTTTGGCCAATGACAAAGCCATTTTGGAAGTTTAATGTCTGACCTCAACATGAAGAAGAATAGGTGCACAGATGATGTGTGACTGGCTGTCTTACAATAGATATTTTAAACACTCCTGTGTGGCACTTTGTGAATTAACAGCCAAGTGACACAGTTTAGAAACAGGAAGTGATCAGATTGGTATAAGCCTTACAGAGACAAACTCAATGACATTTTAACAGCTTCACAATATTGATTCTATATGATATGTCAGCCACCCGACAGATGGTCCCTGCCATGGGCTCCCTAATAATCTCCTGTACAGAAGAGGACAGAATGATTGATTCCAGATATTCCTGCTTCCTCCTTGCTTTTTTAATACTGACAGCCCAGACTACTTCTCCCTTAGGAAAGATTCTTTTTGTGCAGCTCCATGTTCACAATTTGGACAGGATTCTAAATAATGTCGCCAGGCTTTATTCTCTTTGAGAAAATATTGACCTTCAGTTTTAGCAAGATATTTACAAAATAAATTTCTCTCTTCTAAACAAACATACCCTCCCTAGTCTTGATAAATTAATGACTCTGCACAGGTCAAAACATACATCATAAACCTTGATATTGGGCATCTTAAATATGTTTATTAAATCACATACCAGGCTTTGCTGAGGCAGTCCTACAGCTTGCTCTGTCCAATAATGGACAGCTTTCAGTCCTAAAATGTTTTGAGTGAGGCCCTGACAGAATATTTCAAAAGAAGTTGCTGTGATAGTCTATTAAAACAGGAACAATAAATAGCCCTTAAAGACTTGAAAACTTAACAGCAGGACCTTTCATGCATCCACCACACTGAGTATAGGAAGAATTGTTCAGAATTAAAATTGGAGTATTATCTGTATATGTGTGTGCCTTTACACTGCTTCTTTCTATAGCAGGAGTTCTCAACCTTTTTAAGCCGGGGCCTGGATCACGGTCCCTCAGACTGCTTCAGGGGCCGAATGGGGATTTTGCCCTTCCTCTACTACAGCCAGGGCCCCAGATATGGCCCCTGATGCCAATTTATCCGGCCCACAAAGCCCCTGTCACTCCCAGAAGTGGAAGTAAAACACACCCATATGGGCGCATTTTACTTCCACTTCAGGGAGCGATGAGAGCTTCGTGGTCCAGATGAACTGGCATTGGGGGCCGGATATGGCCCCTGGACCATAGTGACCAGTCCCCTGAACCATGTGACCGGCCCACAGCCCAAAAAGTTTGGGCACCCCTGCTCTACCACATGGCACTTCCGGGTGTAGCAGGGGCTGTGAAATGGGGCCATGGGCCACATCTGGCCCCTGGGTCACAGGTTCAAAATCTCTGTTTTGTAGCCTCATCTGAGATTCTGTATAATGCTTAATGCGTCTGAAATAGTATAAATGTTTGTGAACTGTAGTCCACTTTGTCAGACAGTATTTTTCTTGCTCCATCAGATTGATGTGGCTATTCACACAACCCAGACCTTCATGCATTTAGAAATGAGGGAAAGTACTGTAATCTTTCAACGTGTATGTATAAGATGCTACCAATATTGCTCCTGTACTCAATGCCCTGAGACTTGAGACATCTCTAAGTGAAATTATTTTTATGTTCTCTTTGGCTGTTTGCTTTTAGCTTATGTTGACTCACATGGGAGCTGGTGGCATTCTGGGACCATGCAGTTTGTCTAATACTTCTGAAGTGCCAAGACACACAGATGCTTCAGCCACACATGTTTGGGATAATCTCAAGTGGCCCTCTCCCGGGAGGAACAGTGAAGAGTCATTTACCAGCTTCCATGGTCAGCTCACTACCTAGTGAGTCATATCAGCTCATTCCTCTCATCAATAGACCCTGAAGGTATTAAAGTTATCAAAGAAGTAAAAGTGAGCACTGTCTTCCCAGTCTGGATTTGAAGTTGGGAGGATTTGATAACATTACCCTTAGTGAGTGTGTGCATATCTTGATTATGATTATTTTTCCTATCTGATTTGTTTCCTGCTGATTAATTGATGAGGATGGTGATGGGATAATAAAAGTGAATTTAAAAGTGTTCTTACTACCTGCATAGGTCTGTAGAGGATTAATTACCACCCACCCCTCACACACACTGTTGTTACTGCCAATTTTTTCAACAGATGATTGTTGCCTTGCCCTTGCCGACTTTTGTCTGGCACCAGGGAAGCTGAACATAAAATGATCGAAAAGTCAGGGAGTTCTGTTTGTGTCTACTAAAAGCGCCTGTACATGAAATAATCTGAAATAGAAAGAGGAGCCTCACAAAAATTCCCAAAACTAAAGAAATACTAGTTTTCCCCTGCACATGCCTAGTAACAGCTCTTTATCTAGTTTTAGGGGGGGAAATGCCAAGTAGCCATGACAATAGTGGGTATGCACAGAAAGTCAAGGTGCATGAACAGCTCAGCCGGGTGGTGGTGGTTCGCATCATTTCAAATGAATGGGAACATACAATCGCTTTGTGTCCTTGAAGAAGCTTATTTCATGCTGCAAGTCTCACCCCTCCATGGAGATTTTTTTTAAAAAAGGTGTGCCACCTTTGATCAAAAATGCTGCAATGCAAAATTATCTCACTGCATTCCATGTGCCAAGTGGAATGACTCCCGCACACAACCTAATGAAGTACATCTCTGTTTCTTCCCTGTCCAGAAGAATATCTAATTGCATTTTAATGATCTGGCAAATATAGAAAGGGCAGTTTCTAGACTTCTTCTTCTGCCATATCTGAATATTGGCGATCCTCATAGAGATCAGCCATGAAGACTGTCCTGAGAATATAATATAGTGGCCTCTCATCTGCCTTCCCCATCACAGCATGACCTCCGTACCACAGATCCAGTTCCACAAGTCACTTTCTGGTCCTGAGCCCTTTTGTCATGCAAAGTCCTCCTCAGCCCCAGGTCAGGACTGATGAAGCTGCTGCCCTCCATCAAGATGGATTCATGTGGTATTTAACCCACTTGGGAACCATCACCCTTCCCTGTGGATTTTGGCACCCAAAGCCGTTAGTCCTCAGAGTTGTCAGGTTGGTTAACCACCGCCTGACACTCAGCATTGAGTCACTGGCAGTAGGGTCTACTCTATCATCATAGCAAGATAATCGGGCCAGACTGGATACCCTGACCTAGCATTCTCCTTGTTTTCCTTGCAAGGCTTTACACGAGGGATGGTGAACCTTGGTGCTGCAGGTGTTCGTGTACTTCAATTCCCAGAAGCTCAGATCAGCAGGAGTGACTCCAAGAACACTTGGAGCACCAAGGTTGACTATCCCTGCTTTAGACAGATTGACTTTCTTGTATTTCCCATATGTACAACTCAAGCACTATTGGTTGCAAAAAGAGTTTGATGAGCAAATTTTGCACTCACCTGCATCTGGAATAGAAAAGCATGGTTTCTGGGACATTTCTAAAGCTGTCTTTCACAGTTACGTTCCCTACATTCAATATACAGTAGCTACCTTTTCACATGTAGCTACTTTTTCTTTGGTTTACAATAAAGGTAAAGGCCTCCCTTGCTCTAAAGCCAGTTGTGTCCAATCCTAGGGGTTGGTGCTCATCTCCATTTACAGCCAAAGAGCCAGTGTTGTCTGTGTCTGCAAATATTTCTGTGGTCATGTGGCAGCCATGACTAGATGCTGGAATGCACAGAACTCTGTTGCCTTTCTCACCAAAGTAGTATCTGTTTATCTACTTGCAGTTTCTTGCTTTTGAACTGCTCGGTTGGCAGGAGCTCAGGCAGATGATAGAAACTCACTCTGTCATGCAGCACTCAGGTCGCGAACTGCTGATATGCTGACCTTTCGGTTGTCAAGCTCAGTGTGTTATCCACTAAGACACAATGGCCCATTCGGTTTATAATACCAGCAAACAAAAACCACAAAGGTAATAAAGCATTTAAAAGTCATAATAATTTGTCTTGGTCATAGATATTCAGCTCAATGATTCTTGTCTAATAAAAGTATAGTTAGTATGCTGATGATGGGGACACTTTTAAAATAGCATTGATAAGAAAGACTTGATTATGTCATGTGGATATTTGTTTTTGGCAATGATCTAATTATATGTATGTAGGAATGAATTCAGTTATCTGTCATATATGTGTGTGCAAATAAATACCCTGTACTAAACTGGTAAATGTATATTGTTCTTATTCCTTCAGCTAATTCTGTTTACTTATACAGTACAAGGAATTCTGTAACTTTAGAATTGTTATATATGCTAATCACACACACAGACACACAGACACAGACACAGACACACACACACACACACACCAACCACTGCCATGGATCTCAAGTGTATTTAGAAATCTCTGGAATAGCAATGTCTCATATTGAAAGTATGGAAAATTAAGAAAGAAGATTAGTACATAAAGACTGCTGCCTTTCTTTTCACACTGTTCATTCTTAATGTTTTTAGGAAAGTAGTTAACAATGCACCAAAACTGACAACGGCTTCTTCTGGGAACATTCCTCTTATTAGACAGTTGCCTTTGTCAGAATAATTGCTGGAATGCTCGTAAATCCTGAAAATTTTGAAATCATAAATTCTGCTATCTTAACTTTGATTTATAACAGCAATGGGGGCAAATAGAATTCCAAGTCCTATGTAAAAGAAACCTCACCTCTTCTAAAAAAATTTACTTGCAAATAAAGATTCATGGAGTCATAGGTTAAAGATTGGAAAAATAAATGTTAAATCCCAGTTCTCTTGAATCATCTTAATGTTCCCCTTTTATTATTAACTGTTATTTTTGCTGTATTATAAGGAATCACTTAATTAAAAGGAACATTAAGGCTAAAATTCAATACACAGGTACACATACTTGGGCACTAAGCAAAACTGAACTCAATGAAACTTTCCTCCACCCCAAAATAAGCATCCACAGGATTGTACTGTTAACAATAGGTCAGTAGATGAATCCTCAAAATTGGAAAAATTATAGCCTACAGTATATCCACCATGGAAAAGATATGTACCATATCATTTCATACATTTAGCTTTTCAGTGCTAATTTTTAGCAATGTCATTACTATTTTGTCCTTTAGTATAAACTTGTAATCAATAAGAAGATACAGGTACTGGTATATGTGCAGATACAGATGCAGAGAATGGACTACAAAAACATACTCAAAAAACAAGTGTGATCTGTGAAGAACCTTGTTTATAAATAGACCCTCTAGTTTACAAAGACTGTTAGAAAGCAGCTTACCTGTCTGCAGAAAGAGCCGTGAGTGTGAAGACGGACACCCCCACCGAAGTGAGCTGTATGAAAGGGATGAGTTTACATCCAACTCGACCAAACAGCCATTCAGAAGACAGGTACCTGCTGGCATCCACAGGAACACAGGTGAGCAAAAGCAGCAGGTCTCCGAAAGCCAAACTAGAGATGAACAAGTTGGGGACGTTTCTCATGGATTTCACTGTACAGAAGATTTTGATCAGTGTGATGTTGCCAATGAGCCCTATTAAAATGATGAGTCCATAAATAGTTGGAATTGCATATAGGAATTTATAAGAAAACATGTCCTCCTCCAACAGAGAGAGATTTGCATGCTGAGCAGAAGAGATGTTGCAGAGAACAATGTTGTCCAACTCCACGTCTAGCAGAATGCACTCATCAGAAGCCATCCTTAGGCTCTAAATTCCCAAGAAGTGGTTGCTTGACTTTTTCAAAAAAAAAAACCTCACACACTCCTACAAAAACTCTTCTGAGGCAGTTTTGTTCCTCCTTGGCAGTTTTCAGTGGAAGTCGGAGGAAAGATATGATTTATTGTAAAATGAACCGTACAGGTAAGGCAGTCTGTTCAAACAAGGAAGCGCCAGTATCATTTTAGTTCCATAACCTGTTGATCTCCCCTCCCGCCAGCCCATTTGCTAGACCTGCGAACAAGTCCCTTCCCGGTTTGCAAAGACCAAGACATAAAATCCGCACAAAAGTATCCAGACTAGAGCCCAGTACTAGAAATCTGGTGAGATTTCACAGCAGAAACAAGTATATCACATTTGGCAAGAGCTATTGCTGTTGTTGCTGCTTCCACTTCCCTCTCTGTTCAGATTCTGAACTTGAAGTCTGTGGTTTACAGTAAAGGTAAGGAACAGCTCTTTTAAACACACAAATCCTAGAGGCAGGATCTTTGGGATGTAGCTCTCCCTCCTTGCTTCACACACAATCTACCAAGCTTCTTTCAATGAACTGTACAGTAGCTATAGGAAAATATTGCTGTTTCCTTGGAGAATGCCAGCCACCTGCTGGACAATTTTATCACTGCCCATATCCAATACATTTCTAGATACTGTATATGTAAATCTCTTTAATAAGCAGTAACTTTTTTAAAATAAGCAATATGAACATTTATCTCTGCTGAGCAAATATTAGTTTTACTGTAAACACTTAAATGCAAATCTACAGTATTTGCTGGCGTATAAGACTACTTTTCCCCCTTGAAAAACATGCCTCCAAGTGTGGGGGGGGGGTCGTCTTATACACCGGGTGCACTTCAGTTGTGATAGACATAGCTGCCCATAGTGGCCTCCCGATGCTCGCCCGGTGCCCATAGTGGCCTCCCAATGTCCGCCTGGTGCCCATAGTGGCCTCCCGATGCCCACCAACCTCATTCTACATACCATCCAGTATTGTGCGGTATCCAGCGTGGCTGCGGCAAGCATTAGCAGCGAGACAGGGGTGCCAGCCTTTTCAGCATGACCGCCCTGTTCTGCTCGGTGGGAAGCAGCGGTGCTCTGCCCGCCCCTTGTCTACGCAGAGCTCGCACATGCGCACTTGCGCACTAGTGCCGGCCACAGGGAAATGTTGAAATCAAATCTGATGTTCTTTTATGTTTTATTTGGTGTGTGGAAGGTGTGCGGAAGAGGGGGTAGTCTTATACAGTGAGTATATAACAAACTATATTTTGAGTGGAAATGTTGGGGGGTCGTCTTATACGCCCAGGCCCCAGTTGTCTTATACGTCGGCAAATACGGGTAACTATGTTTGAGATCATCGTTTTAATAGAGTTTGCTGGCAATACAGCGCAGATCAAAATCTTCTTTATCATGAAGTCCATGAGAAATGTTCCCAGATTGATCATTCTTAAGTTTTATTGTGGGGAATCATTTTGTGTGTAACTACAGAAATATGTTTACATAAGAGGGTTCTGCATTAAATTAGCCAAGCAATTTGCTCTGATTTCCAAACAATTTTTGTTAAACTATGAAAATTGTATTAACATTATGGGAGAAATAAGGTGTATATGATTCTGAAGATATTTTGTAACACCAATGCCGAGCAGTGACAGGCCGTCATGGCTAATAGACATTGGGAGATGTCCTGTCTGTAATATACAGCTTCCAAACTTATGTGTACTTGGCCAAGAGAAAATCCCACTAAATAGTGGGATTTTGTCCCCAGTGAAGACATATGGGGTCAGCTGTGTTTAATTTGTCTATAGCTAGTTTCTTCTTCATGAACATGGAATGTGCTATTTTCTAAAGAATGGCTAAATGCATGCCCATATAAGTATGCAACTGAAATCATTCTTTAAAGGATCGCTTCCTGGATTTTGGAAGACTGATAGAGCGTGCTTGTTTATTTTCTACTCAGAAGTGGTCCATATTGAGTTCAGCTGAATTTAGTCTCCGGCAAGTATAAACAGGATTAGATACTGAATTGCCCAATCTTATTTCTGATGTGGAACCAACAAATTAGAACTTCTTCCTTGTGCTTTTTAGTTTTCTTGTTCTATGTACACTCACTGAAGTTTGAAGTTTCTTTGCTTCATCTGCATTTCTCGTCCAACCTACATGCACATATGTTACCAGTACGCTTGTATGCGTGTTGATAAAATAAAAGTAAATAAATCTTGATTCTATCATAGGCATGATTGCATTAAAACATTTTTGCAGGAATGTTTTATGGCTGTACCTGCACACTTGTGTAGATTCATAATATACTCAAAAAAGTAAAACTGATGTAATTACTATAGTGTAACTGTACATTTGTTACACGACACACCAATTCTGTATTTAATACAAAGTAGGATACCACAAAAAAATCCGAGTAATAGAACCTTTAAACCACAAACTTCCAAAAACCCAAGTTGCCGCTCAAATGTATAGACTAAAAATATTAATATTGTTTTATAGGAGTGGAGCTGTCATATAATCATGATTGATGAGAGGCCATTTTATTACTGTTATAAAACCAATTTCCCTTTCCTTTATGAACAGGTATGGGATTTTTTAAAAAAAGATGTAGCTACAACTGCTTGAAAGAAGCTAGCGATCCCAATACAGTATGTTAAATTGTTGTTGATTGTTTGGTTGGTTAATTTACACTGTGACTTTAAAAGGAATTTCCTTATTATTATTTTACAAAGACAATTTTTTTTCCTCCACAAATTAATGTCTGTGGTTGTAAGATTTGAAAAACAGAAAGAATTTAGACCATAAATCAGATCAATCAAAACAGGAGCCTACTGAAGCTCTCTTTATTAGCCATAATTTCTACCCATGTAAATGTTAAATTATAAGCCCCTTAGGATCCCAGTTACTATTCAATGTGTGTTGTTGCTCAGTCGCACAGTCGATTCCGACCCTTTGTGGCCCCATGGACCATTGCACGCCAGGCACCCCAATCCTCCACCATCCTTCTCAACCCGCCCAACTTTGTGCCCATTGCATCATTACTACTAGCATTTTAAGAATGAAATAAAATACTGTTTTTAGCAGTGTAAAGGTAAAGGTTTCCCTTGCTTGAAAGCCAGCCATTTCCAACTCTAGGGTTCAATGCTCATTTCTGTTTCAAAGCTGAAAAGCCAACACTGTCTTCTTCTGCATGGTCATGTGGCAGGCATGACAGTGCATGGAACACTGTTTACCTTCCACTCAAGTGGTCCCTATTTATCTACTTGCAATTTCTTGCTTTCAAACTGCTAGGTTGGCTCATTCTGTCCTGCAGTACCCAGGAATCAAACTGTTGACCTCCCGCGTTCCAGTCAGCGTCTTAGCTACTTGAGCCACTGCAGCATAAGCAGTGTAAACTGGTTCAAACAGTATCCCAGCAGTGCAGTCATATCTGAA
Organism: Furcifer pardalis; assembly: GCA_030440675.1. Lineage (NCBI taxonomy): Eukaryota > Metazoa > Chordata > Lepidosauria > Squamata > Chamaeleonidae > Furcifer > Furcifer pardalis. The sequence goes on along the minus strand of CP126895.1, from coordinate 41,094,484 downwards.
AGCTATGTAGACTGAGATCCTGTTATGTAGTTATGCTTGTGAATGGGCAAAGATGTAATTTAAGGTGACAAATCCTCACTAATCAATGAGTCATCACTTGGGTTCTTCATTATGTTCCAATCAGACAACTCAATGCAAGACCAAAGAATTAAGCATTGAGATATTAATTATTTCCAATTTACTGATATGAGTTACATCATTGCTTTTGTATCAACATAACTATGAAACTAGAATTTTTTTGGCCCTAATCTTTTCTAAACAATGTTGTTGTTTATTATTTAGGCAAAGGAAGTCTCATAATATTTAATGGGCTTAGTCTAAGATAAGCAAAGGTCTGTCTTCTTTAGAAAACCAAACTCTGTATTTTGAGTTACCATAGCAGGAGCTGGCATCTGTGATCTGATTTCATTTGTTTTTAGGGGGAGGTATATGCAAACATAACTACCGTACTTGTTTCAAATTTCATAATGATGGCTGTGCATCATGTTCATCAAATACCAGGGGCTGCAGTGGTTCAGTGGTTAAGAAGTTTGCCTTGTTACCTGGAAGGCTGGCAAGTCGGCTGTTCGAGACCTGGGTACTGCATGACAGATTGAGTACCCAACTCATTTGGGTGTTCTCTGAGTGGAGTTTCTTCCGCGAAAATCTTTTCAACCAAGAATGATTTCTGATGTCCAGTTATTATTATTAATCAAATACCTGCTGCTTTACAAACACAGTACTAGTACTGAATAATTCTATTCAGTATTTTATCATTTTGAGATCAATTATACACATAAAACCATTGCTGTACTCATAGACACAACAATGAATATTTATATAAGATATCTGTATTTGCAATACACAGATAATTGCTTATTATGTATACTTTTAAAAAATGTTGAAAAGGACATGCTTCCTTATTCATAAAATAACCATTATTTTCTTGGTCTGTTATAAAACCTGGTCAAAGTCATATACTCCTTCATCTACCATACAGGGTCAACAAAGGAGATTATAGTGTCATATGGATCACATGTGATGATGGATCACATCAGCTACAGATCGAAGAAAAACTGAGGTATTATTTCAATCATGTGCTGCAGCAGCCAAATAGTCAATAATCAATAATCGCGGTTAAACCAATAGAAGAGTCTGTCTGTCTGTCTAAAACGGGGGTGCACAAACTTTTTGTGCTGTAGGCCGGTCACATGGTTCAGGGGGCTGGTCACTATGGCCCAGGGGCCATATCCAGCCCCCAATGCCAATTCATTTGGCCCATATGGGCACATTTTACTTCCACTTCTGAGAGTGACGGGGGCTTCGTGGGCCGGATAAATTGGCATCAAAGGCCATATCTGGGCCCAGAGCCGGATTTACATGAAAAGAGGCCCTAGGCTATTGCACTTATGTGGCTCTTTCACCACCCATTTTTAAGTTTGTAAATTACATGAGAGATAATAAAATACATCATTACTGTGATATATATATCAATATGTTAAATGAAACATGTGATTGGTACTAACTTTTATAAAAAATGTGGCATGGATAATAAAAAAAAGTCGAGAACACTTATTTGAATATAGGCCCCACTTGATCTTGAGGCCCTAGGCTGAAGCCTAGTTAGCCTATAGGAAAATCCGGCCCTCTCTGGGCCGGCTGTAGTTTGGGCACCCCTGGTCTAAAAGCTGTCTGGATAGCTCAATGTTTTAGGTTCATGGTTGCAGAGGTTGGGAATTTGATCCTCCCTGTGCCTCTTGGAAGAAGAGGCAGCCTGTGTGATCATGGGCCAGCTGCTCAGACCCAGAACATTTCCGTTAGAAGGCAATGGTAAACCACTTTTATTGTTTTATTGAATTGTTGCATTGTATTTGATTGTGTTGTGAGCCGCCCTGAGTCGGTTTTCGCTGAGTAGGGCGGCATATAAGTTTAATAATAATAATAATAATAATAATAATAATAATAATAATAATAATAATAATAATAATAATAATAATAATAATAATAATAATAATAATAATAATAATAATAATAATAATAATAATAACTTTTGAGTTTTCTCTACCTGAAAATGGTGCCCGTAAATTGGAATCAGCTTGACAACAAACAATACATAGATACATACATATGAACATACATGGCTATTTATGTGCTGTTCTTTATCACAAAATTTTAGAGTAGGTATGAACAAGAAGCATTATAAGTCTATTTAGAACACTTTAAACATGTTAAAATTGTTTGCCCCAATATAACTTAACTCATCTTGTTCCCTTTGCTTTTTAGGAGTGCAAATCCAGCAATCTCACTGCTCCTGAGAGTTCTAGTCCAAAAAAGCAACTTTTCCAAGCTTTGTTTTTATTATGCAAAATGCCTGGATGCAATCAGCTTCGACAAGTTATTATCCAAAATGGAGGGGGGGGGGTTGGCACTTATAATCCAATGAAGTAACTTTTTCATTTTCTCTCCTGTGTTCTAACTACACATGACTTGGTGCCAGGGAGATAAAACCTCAGTTGCACCAGCTTCTGTCATTTGAGTTATGATTTCCCTATCAGTTTGCATGAATCAGTGTTGGTACTCTGGGGTTGGGTACAGTTTGATGCCAGGTTCTATACTCTTTCTATATTGAGATAGGAAGTGTCCCCCACCTTGCTCTGAATTATGGATGCATTGTGAAAAATTTCCCTAATATTACACAAGGTCCGGATGGATATTCAGGTGCCAAGTGTCAACAAAGCGTCACAGAGAGGAGCCACAATGTCCTAGACTAGTGATAGTGAACTTTTTACCGACCAAGTACTCAAACAGAGGGGTTGGGTGAACTCTATGCTGGTGGGAGGGAAGAAGTGTTTCGATTGGGCTGCCTGGCAAAGGGGTGGGGTGAACTCTGTGCTGGAGGAGGGAGGAAGCACTCCCATTGGGCTGCCTGGCAAAGGGGTGGGAGAACTCTGTGCTGGGGTGATGGTGCATGTGCCAACAGAGAGCCCTGGGAGTGCCACGTGTAGCATACATGCCATAGGTTCACCACCACTGTCCTTGCCATTCACTACTGCTGTGTTATTTCCATTCTGTTGCTGTACCACAACTCTTTTGTTATATTAGACTATCTGCCACATCCTATAACTTTTTGACCATTGTACCTGAATCATGAGATTTCATACATATTATAATGAAAATAAAGGCTAGCACATTGCTTACTTATGCAATCTTTTGAGAACAGTCACAAAGGCAAACCACACACAGACACAGGCTCTTTGCCACATAACCAGTTGCACTTTGGTCACAAAATCAGGGACACGACCAGTGGCAAAACCAATCATGCAAAGAAAAGCCCATCCAAAGGAGCCCTGATTGTCCTTATGCAGGATTTTGTACAAGTGATTAAGACACAATATGAAATGTGAAGGTAAAAATATCACACACCTGAAAAAGTCTTTGGAAGAACACTGAGCCATGATTAACAGATATGTTACACTGATTTTACCATAAGGCTGCAATTCTACATCCAGATGCCGGGGAATAAGCTTTGCGGAACTCACTGAAACATATTTTGGAGTAAACATGCGTAGGATGGAGTGATTAATATTTTAATCAGATTCCAAATGACTGAATGGCTGAGAGACCAGATACTTCATCAGCTGAATTACACTCAAGATTAGCAGCGAGATACGGCTGCATGCATTAAAAATAACTTAAAATGTGCCTATATCATTGTTTGTCATTCTGATAATCACAACTTTTCATTTTGTTGATGTAGAGACTACAGTTATTCCCTAATGAGAGGTAACTGTTCATACCAAGCTTGATAGGCAATGCAGCATGCCCTATTTCTGTTCTTAATTACAGTTTACAGAAGCATCATTGGGGTCCTCAAAGGGATTAAAAGATCCGGAGGTGAACAGAAGCCAAATGCTGTAATTAGTTTTCCTGAGGTTTAAGAAAAATGAATAAATGAATGAATACATGAGAATGGATTTAATTAAATATACAAGATGTTGGGACAAAAATAAAAAAACAGAAATAACAATGCAAAATAATACGTTTAGGAAACAGACAATCAGAGAGGTTATTGTGTGCCTGAAAGCTACTTTGGAAAGATATTTTAATTTCTCTCTGTTTGGCTCTTTAATAAATATATTGAATGAGTCTCCCAATAACTCGTTGCAGTGAAGAGAAAAGCAATAGGTTCTGGGTCTGGCGCCACTGATTCTCCCATCTGCTGTTAAATCCCTGGCTTTGTACAAGGCCAAGCAATGATGTCTTCTGATGGCTGGTGAGATTTATGAATCTTACCAGACCTCGTATGAGAAACGCAGTCCAACAGCATGAAACATTTCACTAGGCCTTAAATAAGCTTTGCACATCAGCTCCAGCTACTCAGCTTGCCCAGAGTGCAGCAAAGGTCTGAAGCTTCTGAAAGACATTTGCCGTACCTATTCTGCCACCTTGATTGTTCAGGCTCCCCAGCCAAAGTCTTGGCTACTGGCAAGCAGACTAATTGTGAGGAATGTTTTATTCAGAAGGTAGCAGTCAGCCAGCCAGTTTAGCAGAGCGCCAATATGTAAAGAAGAAAATAAATAAATAAACATTTCTAATTTCTAATCAATGCGGTTGTACATCTATTCAGTCACAACTCGTGGTCACTCAGCATAATTTTCATCTATGAAGGAGTCCCACAAAAAAAACAAAAATGCTTTGGTGTAGAATTAGAGGGGAGACAACGATGTTGGATTTTTGGTGCTCCTCAGACCTCTGCTCTGGGCAGCCATTTTCACACCTGGAGTGGAGACCAGAACAATAGGGGTTTTCCCCCACTCATTATAACCAGTGGTGGGATGTCAAAAATTTTACTACCCCACCATGATGTCATCACAGTGTGGGCGGAGCTAACATCATGACATCATGATGTCATGGGTGGGGCCAACGAAAATAAAATAAAAATAAAATAATAAAATGAAATAAAATAATAAAATGAAATAATAAAATGAAATAATAAAATAAAATCAAAATAAGGACACACACACCCCTCAACCCACCCATCCACCCACACAAAACAAACCAATGGTGCTTTAGGCTAGCAGCTTCTCTTCCTCCTCCCCGCTTGGGAGGACAGCAAGGAAGCCGTGCATACGCGCCAAGCACTGTAGGCGTGCATGCACACCAAGTGCTTGGCGCGCATGTGCAGTGGGGGAACCAGTGAAAAGGTAAGCCCCGAAGATAGTTCCCCCCAAAAGCTGCTACCAGTTCTCCAGGACACTGGGAAAAGTTGCTACCGGTTCTGGAGACCTGGTGAGAACCTGTTACATCCCATCACTGATTATAACCCACAGGGAAGACAACCAAAGTTTTGAGAAAATGTCAAAGAGAAGGTCTGGTGACAGTTGGTGTCAGTCATAATTCTGAAGTAGCATGTCATCTGACGTATTGCAGCTGTTTCCAAAGTGATGTTTGATGTTTCTTTTCATCCACATCTCTAGTTCAAAGTGTACAAGGTTCATATGTCCACTTGAAGCATGCAGTATTCCATTAGAACCCTCCTGGCAGATTGTTTCCTCAGTGCAATTTACCTGCTGGTAATTTTTATTGACGTATTGTTGTTAATTGTGCTTGAATTGCTCCACCTCTCTTAACATTACCTCATACGATTATATAAGGGATGAAGGTGGTGTTTTTTTTTAGCAAGATTAGAGTATATTTGCTCTGAACAATTGTTTCGATTGCAGTCAGCATTCAATCCTCTCTGCTTACTTATCTATTAATTTCATACAATCTGTGTTATTTCTCATCTGGCATGTGGGTTTTGATCTATGCAATGTCAATTTACACAGCCTTTAAAAATAACTTTATTGACACCAATAGTGGATGTCAACATTTCGTCAACATATGATTACATGGAACAGAAAAATGTGAAATTTTAGAATTTAAGGTAACATGATAACAAATTTTATTTTGAATAATACTTCTACTATTAAAATGCAGTAGCAGTAATCATTTGGCATAAAGTAAGTTCCAAAATTCATGACAACTATTCCTGGTGTTTTCTAGGCACAACGTACTCAGGCGTAGTTTACTAATTTCTGAAGGATGTTTATGTGCAGGAAAGAAACAGTGTTCCCATGTAAACTGTTTTTTCCAGTTCCAGCAGTTTGCACAGTTACACTCCTACTTGGACAGACAGTATCTCATAACCCTAACCCACTCATTGGTAATCTCATGGATTGACTACTGTAATGCTCTCAACGTGGGGCTGCTCTTGTGTCTGATAGGGAGATTATAACAGGTCCAGAATGCAGCAGCCAGGCTGGTGACAGCCACAAAGAAATCCTATCATATTTCCCCAGCCTTGGCAGGCCTGCACTGGTTACCTGTTGCTTACCCTGTCAGATACAAGGTGTTAGTGTTATCATCTAAGGCCCTATGCAATTGGGACCTTGTTATCTGTTGGAGCATCTCTCCCTGAGAACAACTCCGTGTATCACCCATTTGTCACAGTCTATGCAGCTCCAGGTGCCAACCCTGAGGATGGCTAGAAATATAGCCTTCTTGGTGGCGGCACCAACGTTATGGAACATACTACCAGTGGAGCTGTGCTAGGCCCCATCACTAGCTATGTTCAAAAAACAATTAAAAACTTTCTTAGTAAAGGAAGCCTTTCAGAATGTTATCCCTTTAGGAATAAATTAACCAGTTAGTCGATCCTCTGTGCCGTCAGATGCCAGTTATTTTATCTTATTTTATTTTAGGATATAGTTACATGTATTTGGTTGGTTTATTTTTAATTTTTTGTATGTTTTATTATGTCATTTTGATATTTGTATGTACACTGCCCAGAATGGGAAATTTCCCAAATGGGTGGTATAAATATGCAATAAATACATAAATAAATTCCTTATTTTTTGAGAATAAGGCTTGGATCATAACTTTTTGCTTTATACCAAAGTTTTTTCCTTTTTGGAAATATCTTTACTTTTTTAAATGGTAGGAATACAGGCATTTGCTGGAAAATAAAATATGGCTTTATTAAATTTAAAGGTTGCCTTGCTCGAAAGGCAGTCGCATCCAACTCTAGGGTGTGGTGCTCATCTCTGTTTATAACCAAAGAGCCGGTGCGGTTTGCATCTGCAGACATTTCCATGGACATGTGGCAGGCATGCCTCAACACTGGAGTGCATGGAACACTGTTTATCTTCCCACCAAAATGGTCCCTATTTATCTACTTGCAATTTCTTGCTTTCAAACTGCTAGGTTGGCAGGAGATGGGACAGAGACGGGAGCTCACTCTGTCATGCAGAACTCAGGTCTCCAACTGCTGACCTGCCGACCTTCTAGTCATCAATTTCAGTGTCTTAACCACTTGAGCCACCCCAGTCTGTCTTTACTAAAAATTTAAGGTAAGGTTTTTTCAAAGTTATTGTAAATGTAAACAATGCTAACAGTCAACAGCAACAAAGCACCTTGGGTTCCCTACCTCAGTTAGATCTCCATGGAAACCACACCTACTCACAAAAGGGATGGAGTTGTTATTTAAATCTGTGTATTAAACAGACAGCTCTTGCTTATTATTCTTATACTGTATCTACTTTTCCTGGACAATTTGTGTGCCACTCAGAGTCTTCACTTAACAAACACACTCCAAGACCACATATATTCCATCAAAATCTTACCTAAGCTAAGGAGAGGTAAAAACCCTGATTTTTTTCATGGCATTATTGGCCAGTATTCACTCAGACTAAACTAAGAGCAAACCCAAAGAATCAGCTTATAGATGGTAACATTTCTGTAAATTCCATTAAATCAATAGGTCTGCACCAATTGGGATTCACAATACTGTACAGTAGTATACAATAGTACCTTGGATAACGTTATGACTTGGTTCCACAAGTCATAATGTTAGCTGGTTTTTAACATTGTGCGATGCATTGATCGCACAACGTTAAAAAAATCCCTGTTCCCTTTCCAAAGAGGAAAGGGAACAGGGGCTGATCTGGTTTGCTTAGCAAGTGGGGTCTGAAAAGAAGGTAGGAAAACATTTTCCTACCTTCTTTTCAGAAACCTCTGTCTGGATTGCTAAAGGGCTTAGTGATGGGGGGGGGGTTTCTTAAGAGAGGCTTGGGACCCTTTTCCCAGCTTCTCTTAAGAAGCCCCCCCAGGGCCTGGATAGCTAAGCCCCTTAGCAAGCCAGGTGGGAGGGGATCTCTCCCCCAACACCCCAGCAGTCCCAGTGATTGCCTAGGACAGCTGGGGTGTTGGGAGAGAGATCGTGCATGCACACGGTTTCTCCCCCAACACCCGGGCAGTCCCAGCGATCGCCTAGGAAAGGCTGGGGTGTTGGGGGAGAGATCATGCACATGCATGGTTTCTCCTCCAACACCCTGGCAGTCCCAGTGTGTGATCGGATTGCTGGTTTGGTTGGGGGGGGGGGAGAACGGGCACGCATCCCCTCCCACCCAACCAAACCGCCAATCGGAGTGGAAATCTCTGCCCCAAAGCCTGCAGAGCTGGTCTTCAGCCCTGTGGGCTTTGGGGCAGAGATCAACATTGGGGAATTTGAGGCAAACATTTGCATCGCACAACATTATGTTAACATTGTGTGACGCAAATGTTTGCCTCAAATTCTCCGATGTTATCCGATGTTAGTGTTATGCGATGCAAACACTAACCGAGATATCACTCTACTGGCTATAGTCATTTCCTGTTAGTCTTGTCTTCTTGCTATATGCCCAAAATACAATAGCCTCAAGATACCTGGTGTAGTGTAGTGTAGTGTAGTGGGTAAAGTGATGGACTAAGTCTTGTGAGACCTGGGTTTGAATCTTCCCTCAGCCATAGGACATCACTTGAGAGCGTGGAACTGGTAAAACTGCTATCTGTGTGTAATTATGCCAGTGTGACTAGGTATACTCTGGCACGGAAGTGTGTTTAGGAATTGAAATGTCTTTCCAGGGAAGACTAGGGTGGGTTTGGTGGCACCTGAATGTGGGATGGGACTTAAGTACTGTAATTCAATTTTAGCTCAGTTAACATACCGAGGAATAGCAACATGCCAATCTCTTTTTTTAATTCCTAAAATGAAAATTCTCCAAGATTTCTTCAAACAGAGCTCCAGTCTACAAATGCATTGCTGCAGATCCTTCATTTTGATCACCAAGGCAAGTCTGAGGCTTCCTCTGAGAGCTTCTTATAAGCCAGGGGTGCCCAAACTAAGGCCTACAAGACGGATCTGCCCCTGACACCAATTCATCTGGCCCACACCGCCCTTGTCGCTCCCAGGAGCATTTTAGTATTGTTTCCGGAAGCGACAAGGGCAGCATGAGCCAGATGAATTGATGTCGGGGGCCAGATCCAGCCCACGGGCCATAGTTTGGGCTCCCCTGGTTTAAGCAGAGAAAATGGCAGCCTAAAATCTATCTCATCCTGTTGCAAAACATTTGTTGCAAAACAGATGGCAAGGCACATTTTACTTCCACTTCCGGTGGGAGGAATCACATGACCAGCCTGCTGAACCACGTGACCGGCACGCAGTCCAAAAAGTTTGGGCACCCCTGTTCTAAGCCTTCATTACCTGAGGCAGGACTCTTCCTGGGAGGATGCTGCACAAGTGCTGCCTGTAGGCAGTGGTTCCTCAGGGAATGTCATAATTAGGGCATAAAGTCCAACCAGGATACTATGACATCAGTCTATAGCAGTGACCGAGTGCCCAAACGATAACCCCAAACCCACTTATTTATCACAAAGTGCCAACACAGCAACAGGGGAGGGAGGAAATGCTCCCATTGGGTTGCTAGGCAGGGAGGCGGGGCAAACTGTGCTGGAGGGAGGGAGGAAGCTCTCCCATTGGGCTGCTGGACACAGGGGCAGGGCAAACTCTGTGCTGGGGGGAGGGAGAAAGTGCTCCCTTTGGGCTGCTGGGCAGAAGGGCAGAACAAACTCTGTGCTGGAGTGACTGCACGGGTACCCACAGAGGGGGCCATAGGTTCACCTTCACTGGTTTATAGCAGTGTTTCCCAGCCTCTGGTTTTTGGACTTCAGTTCCCAGAAGCTTAAGTCAATTCCCCAAAGCACTGACCAGCCAATGTACTGACGTAGGCTTCTGGGAATTGAAGTCCCTCTGTGAGGTGTGGGCCCCACATTGGGAACCACTGGTCATAGTCTCACTTCTCAGTGACTGACTTGGTGCTGTCTTGCACTTCATATTCTTGACAGTCTCATTTAGTTTCCACACCTTTCCTCTTGACTCTTGGCACCAATTGACTCTTGGATTGACTCCGTTCATCTGATTATACAGTTTTCAGTTTACCTTAATTATTGTACAGCCAACTCAATTTTTCTATGTCTTACCTTCGTTATCTCATATTTTTATATTTGCCTGCAGTCCTTTGTTACATTTTCTGTTTAAAAAATCAACAAACCTTGAACAAATCAGTGCAAATTTATTTCAGTGAATGAATTGCGACACGATTTAAGCGTGCCCTTTCAGCTTGGACAGTTTCAAGCAGTCATGGAGAGGACAAAACCTATTTAAAAATCAAAGTGTCTCAGCCTTTATGACCCATTGCGTGCCCACTGTTTGCTTTTGTGCTACCACGGATGGAAAAGCTAATCAGTCTGGTAGATAGATGATAAAGGTCTAGTACCATATGTATTCACACTGTGAAATGTATTTTCTATTAACATTTTCCTATTCACTGAAATAAACTTGTAGATGAAAATCTGAAACTAAGAGACCCCATGGAGTGTCTATAGCTATACAGGCAGTGTTTTTCCATCACAGTTGACATATAACATTGGAAAGGCGACAACTGGCCACAACTTGTGATCTATTACCACAAAGAGTGTACAGTAGTATTTCTAATACAGCTGGTTGAGAGAGCAGAGAGCAAGTGGATGTACTGGTTACAAAACTGCATATATTTTGCTTGGTGTTTCTGGAAGGACTCTTAAATTTGATTAGAGAATCCAAGCATGGAGATATTAACAGTTGTTAGGTAAAGGTAGCCCTTGCTTGAAAGCCAGTCGTATCCAACTCTAGGGTTCAGTGCTCATCTCTGTTTATAGCCAAACAGCCAGCGCTGTCTGTGCCTGCGGATGTTTCCGTGGACATGTCGCAAGCATGCCTCAACATCAGAGTGCACGGAACACTGTTTGCATTCCCACTGAAGTGGTCCCTATTTATCTACTTGCAATTTCTTGCTTTCAAACTGCTAGGTTGACAGGAGCTGGGACAGAAATGGTAGCTCAATCTGTCATGCAATACTTGATAATCAAACTCCGACCGTCCAGTCAGCAAGTTCAGTGGCTTAATCACTTGAACCTGTTAGAGTTGTTGCCAGTGGTTATTTCTCTCCAAGACCTTTGCTTAGGTTCTTCTAGTTTCTCAAAGCCTATCTATAGCTGTAGTCTCCAGTTTGGAGATGATAATACAGTACTCTACAGCATTCAGACTGAGATTTCACAGTACCCAATGTGTCTTTTTCTTCTTCCTTGAACACAATTTACTCTGTCATATCATCAGTTGCCTTCCCACAATCTGTTGTATTGCTGAAGATGTCATAGCATTTGTAGCTAGTGATAATAATTTCAGATATGATGCGAATTCTCCCCAAGCTTTAATCTACAACTCACAGGAACTATCAAAGGCTCTGAACTCTGTCCCTCAAAGAGGTTCAGCATCTTCAATAACGTCCTTTAAAGTACAGACTAAAACCCAGAGTGTCATCACAGCACCTCCAAAAATATCCTTTACAAAATTTAGGAAAGTTAGACTAAAATAAAATGGCCACCCATACTTAGCTGGGGGATTTTGAGAGTTGCAATTCAAAAAAGTAACATTTTAAAAAGGTAAGGTGATTCTTTTCTGATTTAGGTAGAATAGAATGATTTTTATTAACAATTTCTCAGTTGCAGTTTTCAAAAAATCCAGTGAGGGGAATTAACAACTCATCATTATTTGCTAATTTTGATCATTCACACATTTAGCTGTTCTTCTTCTTCCATGTCTAGGCCAGACGTGATACTGCCAAAATGAAGGCACCTTTTGGTGAGTTCATTCTGCAGTTAATTTCGCATGACCTAGTGTGACAAAGATTAGCTGGCATTGTCAGCTATCAAATGCACACTCTTCATGTACAAAGAACTCACCAGGTGGACATGGAGGTCTGATGTAGAGATCCCAATAACCTTGCCACAATTTGTTCTACATTTGATATGAAGCCATGAATACCATGGGATATGTGTTAATATTACTGCTTACTTTAATAATTATGTAGGCAAAACCTAGTTGAAATTTACAATAAACCAGACTGAAAACAGTACAAATAACTGACTAGAGGTGGAATATGATTATGATAAACTGATCCTTACAACACTGATCTTTTTTTTTCTACCCAAACAGAAGCTGAAGGGTAGGGTGAATTAATTTGAAAGACATTTATGACTTCTGTAAAAGGCAATTGTTTTTTGAAAAGTTTGAATAATGCACAACGTCAGATGGTTATTGATTCCCACCATCTGGACTACTCTGTGGGCTGACATCACAAACACTGAAGGAAACACTTCCATTACCTAAACCCGATTTGCTTCTCTAAATGTTTTATGCCTTGCCATTTCAGGCTAGGAGGGAAGCCGCAGATTGATATTGTCAGTAACATTTACAGTTCTACTTTTTATTAAATGTATTATACCCTATGGCAATCACACGTTATAAAAATGTGTATCGCCTTTTCCATTATACATCCACATTTTCAGAACTAATACGAAAGGAAGCTTGGGAACAAACACTTTAGAGCAGCACGGTATCTAGAAAAGTTTAAGCAGGAACAGCAATCAGAAGATGGATTAAGTTTGGTTTTAACAGTGCATAGACTACAGATATTATATGCAGAATCCCCTCCCAAATATTAATTTTTATCACAACTGTCTTGTGCATCTATAGCAGGGGTTCCCAACTTCAGGCCCACAGGCAGCCCACAACACCATTCCATCCAGCCTGTCACTGTCTCCCCTGCACCCAGAAGTGGAAGCAGGTACGTAAGCTATAAAATGTGCCTTCACATGTGCAAACGTGCCTGTGGCTGACATAAACATGGAAGTGTGCACATTTATGACAGTTATAAATACGCCAACTTCCACTTCTGGTAAGGGGGGGGGCATGGTCAGGTCCACAGCACAAAAAGGTTTGCCACCCCTGATCTATAGCAAAAAGGTAAGAAACTTTTTTCCCCTACTAAGTCGCAACAGTACAGCAGGTTTGAGACTCAGCATGGCATAATGTAAATCAAGCCAACCACATTCTTTGTACAGGTGGTGGGGTGAGGTATATAATCCCAGCCACCCTGCAGCTACGGAGGTAGGGGTGGAGTGGCTGGAAAGCTGACGGGGGCTCCCCTGCCGGCTTCCCCAGCCACCCCACAGTTGCGGAGGCAAGGGCGGGTGGCTAGGGAAGCCAACAGGGAGTCCCCATCAGCTTCCCCAGCCACCCTGCAGCTGTGGATCAGGTCCTCTGATCTCTCTGGAGCAGGCAGGGGTATCTGAGAGCCCGAAATGGGTTTTAAAAAGTCCATTTTTAAAAACCAATTTTGGGCTCTCTGACTTCCCTGCCTCCTCCAGGGAGATCAGTGGACCCGATCTACAGCTGTTACTGGGCTTCCCCGATGTCCCCAGCCAGTGGAGCAAGCCAAAGCGTCAGGGTTCGAACCCTGATGTTTTGGCTTGCTCCAGTGGCTGGGGACATCGGGGGAGCCCAGAAACAGCTTGGATCGGGTCTTCCCACTTCCCTGGACCTGGCAGGGAAGTCAGAGAGCCCGAAATGGGTAAAAATACCAATTTTGGGCTCCCTGACCCCCCCTGCCGGGTCCAGGGAGGTGGGAAGACCTGATCCAAGCTGTTTCTGGGCTTTCCCGACGTCCCCAGCCAGTAGAGCAAGCCAAAACATCAGGGTTCGAACCCTGACATTTTGGCTTGCTGCACTTGCTGAGGACATCGGGCAAGCCCAAAAACAGCTTGGATCGGGTCTTAAAGGGAGCCCAAAATTGGTTTTAAAAAAACGGACTTTTTTAAACCAATTTTGGGCTTCCTGACACCCCTGCCAGGTCCAGGGAGGTGGGAAGACCCGATCCAAGCTGTTTCTGGACTTCCCTGAAGTCTGCAGCAAGTGCAGCAAGCCAAAACGTCAGGGTTCAAATCCCGACGTTCTGGCTTGCTGCAACCTCCAGGGAAAAAGGGCTTTTTTTAAACGTTGTGCGATCAATGCATCACACAACATTAAAAACTGGATAACGACGAGACTTGTGGAACCAAGTCTCATCGTTATCCGAGGTACTACTGTATTACTGTATAGCATTTCCAGTGTCATGGTTAGAATGGGGCCTGTGTGTTTTTCGAGTCTGTAATGGAGATTTTAGTGTGAGTGTGTACTGAAAGGAAGGAGTTATGGTGTATCATGGGTATCACTGGGAAGAAGCTGCTTATATATATACTGTACTTTTATTTATTTATTTATTTATTTATTTATTTATTTATTTATTTATTTATTTATTTATTTATTGTTCACATTTAGTACCCCGCCCCAATCGGGTAGGTCCGACTCTGGGCGGCTAATATACTTATATATTTATGTTTATAACTTATATATTTATGTACTTATATATATACTGTACTTTTAAAAGACAAGAAGATGACTGGAGTAGTTTAATTTCCTATGCACTACCTTACTTACATCCTAGATTTAGATCAAGACACGTGAGAAGGCAAGGTTAAAATCTTGGTTTCAGGTGCAGTCTCACTATGTGTAGACTAAGGTTCTACTCATGAGTAATGGGATCATGACATCCAGTATAAAAAAAGAATGATCGTAAAGAATATACAAGATATCCCCTGATACATTAATACAAAAAAGAGACAATAAGAATGAAAACAGGAACGGAGGTACTTTGCCTTCACAAACTGAATGCAATTCTATTTTTAAAAGGGTTAAATATCCAGTATGCTGAAGGATATGTAAATTAAGCACTTTCCTTGCTCCTCTGCAGAGAAGCAAAGAAAGTGTAATTAATTATTTTTCCCCTCCTAGCTGATTGTTGTAGTGTTGGATATTTTAGAAGATTTTTTTTTAAAAAAACTCTCTGTTTTTGCCTTTTCTCACCAATCAAAACCACAGCATCAGCCACTTCACCATAAATCAAAACCACAGCATCAGCCACTTCACCATAAGGGCAAAGGATCACTTCGGATGTTTGAACAGGCTAAATGTTATTCTGAAAGCACCCTGAAAATGAGCAAGCCAGTGCCATCCCACAAGAGGCAATCTGGACATGCTCTAAGTTTACAGGTTTTGTTTTACATTGTCAATTGGTTTAATTATTTTATAGCATTTGAGTTATTTTAGATAGTTTTAAGGAGTTTTTACTCCTGATACTGTGCCCTGAGATTATGAAATGGGTTAGTCATATCAAACAAACAAACAAATCTGCTACCAGTCCAGTCCTCACCATCATTTTAGATGTCTCTGTCCCTTTCCTTAAGACCGTTGATGAAAAGAAATCTTAAAGAAAGTCATAAAAGCCCCATTGCCCACAAAGTGTAAAGAGGGGGAATTGCTGTACTATTGTCTATGAAATTGTTAGGGGAAGGTTGATCTACTAAATTTTTAAAACTGATTCACTGCAATCTTTATTTAAAAGTTATCATGATAATCATGCCAACTGGTACTGTTTTAATGTTTCTTGTGGGGTTAATTCATTATACTAATTGTCCTATAATTTGGAGGTCACTCCTCCACAGGGTCATCTTAACTTGAAAGCAACTTGACAGCACATACCAATAACAACAGCAACAACAAGTAATTCCAGTCTTTTAAAGTGATATTCTAAAAGTTAGTGATTTAATAGATTAACCAACAGATCAAGTGACAAGCTAAATTCCTTCATCATTTAAGATCAATGAACTGAATCAGCATGATGATCCAGTTATTACCACATTAACACTAGCATTACGCTTCTAAACTGTGCCCTGTCAGCAACTTTCCCTTGAAAGATGATCCTCAAGGTTGCTTTCCTTCACATCAGACTGTAAGAATATGTTTTGATATAAGGTCAGAAAGATATATTGTAGTTGAGTTGAGACCAGCAATTTCACAGTTCCTTTCTTCTCTTAATTGTTTCCTAGTTCTCAATAAATTTAGCTATCACTATGGTATTGTAGACGCAATGGGCACAGAACTGTGCGAGGTTGAGGAGGATGGTGGAGGACAGAGGTGCCTGGCAGGCAATGGTCCATAGGGTCACAAAGGGTGCGACTGATACATGCTCCTTTTATTGCTCAGCAACAGATGCTGATGGTTGGCTCCTTATGTGGTGAAGTAGACAGACTATATCCTTGTATTGGTTGATATTTATGGTCCAAATACAGCAGTGTTGCATGAGTGCTTAAGTTATCTAGCAAGTATTCTACATAACTGTTTTTATGAGATGTGGGGAGAGAACTTTAATGATATTTTACTTCTTGTTTTGGACAGGAATATTTTCCTAAATAAATTGCATTCTGTGGTTAGTTTCATATTTAAGGCCTATATGCCTGATATAGAATTGATAGATGTTTTGTATGTTTTACAGCAAGATAGCAAACACCTTATTTTCACTTCAGTGGGCCAACCAGCCTCAGAGTCTCCCAGGGCCAGGCAGTCCAGGTGTTCTTGGACTTCAATTACCAGAAGCCAAAGTGAGCACTCCTGTTGATAAGGGCTTCTGGGAACTGAAGTTCAAGAACAGCTGAAGTGCCAAGGTTCACCATCACTGACACAGAGCATTAGGAATAAATAGATTTATTAACCGCATATTCCTGTTTTGGTCCACTACATTAGCTAACTGTTAGTGTTGTCATTCAGCAACATAAATATTTCAATTGCATGTGCTTCTGAGTTACCAGTATACTGCCTGGAAACTATTTTTTTGCAAGCATAAATGAATTCTCTGTGCCTTTTGGAAGCTAAAAACATATTTTAATTAAATTTAATTTAATTGTTCGATTTTTATGCCGCTCCACTCACCTAAGCGACTGTGTAGCATTGGAAGGATATAAGTACCAACCCTATATTTCTCAATGGATTGAGGACCTGATAACACTTCCAGAATTTGAATATGAGACATATAGATGTAAGTCACATAATTTTGACATGTGGTCATAGTTGCTTGAAGTTTACAATTATTTTTAATTTTCCCTTTGCAGTTTTCTTCTTTCCATTGTACCATCTCGTTTAATTTATATCACTATATCCTTTGAATTAAAATGTTGTGGAGGGGTTGGTTGGTTATAATTTCCTTATACAGAGTTACTGCAGAAGAAAGGTGTATATCTATGGACAAAGTATATGCTTGACAAAAACTAATCCACTAAAGTAAAAGTATTATCAGTAAGAACCAAAACCAAGGTTGTCAGGCAACAATGCTTTTGAGTAAACATGCTCTGCAAATAATACAATGTAGATCTGTGGATAAAGATATAGTTTTATCAAAGATCTTTGTAGAATGATTACAGGGTTTAAAAAAAATATACAAGCTATAATTTTGTATCCTCAGAACGATGTCCATTATACTCTGATTTCTATGCATATAATCTCATCATTTAATATGTGCCATGGTCTATTCGTTATGCCCATCTTCATCTGATTCTTCATTTAAATCTTTATAAACTACAGGGCTTTTTCCCTACGCCTAAGCAAAATTATCTCCTTTGGAAACCCATAGATCCCTCCCTGATTGCTTAGGCTTGAATAATAACTTCCATCGCCTGCATTTTTTCATCTGCTAATTTCTCATTCTTTCTTTGAAACACAATTCAGCTTTCTTCACTTTGTTTTTATGCAACCATAATCCTTACGCTTTCTGACTCCTGTTTGTCCTTCAGAACTGATGAATGGCTTAATTAACTAATATTACCGGTGAATAAATGACCAATTTCCATCACACTGAAGATCATCTCTGCTTGCAAATCTAGGTCTCACTTTTACATCTCATCTTTCAGTTTGGCTTCTCACTCTCCCCTCCCTGCAAAAATAGGAAGTATCTGTCTGTCTGCCTGTCTATGCAAAACGTATATTGTTAGCTCAAAACTAGTAAGCCAAAATGAGATCATCAGCAAAATAAGAATATCTGTTTTGGCATGAAAGCACAAGGGCATGGTCATGGCTTCTTGGAACATGACTTTTAAACTACATTGTGAAGGCTTTCTACATACTACATCCAATAAAAGATGTCCTGATATGGCTGTCAAAATCTGATTATGAGTTAAAAATTCACCATAGATAGTATAGGTGTCACATTGAGTTGTACAACCCAGCATATAGCTGACATTGTCTAGTTGATTTTTATCTTGGGGCAATTTGCCTCAAAAGGTTATACCATCTGGGTAGGTATGCAAGAAGCTTTTGGCCAATGGTTTGTGGATTACAGCATATATAATACCATATATACAGGAATGGGGGAAATTGGGGTCTACATCAATCATAATTCCCTATCGTTGAATATGATGGCCAGGGTATCTAAGAGCTGAAGTCCAAAATATCGGGAGGGCCAAAGTTTGCCACTTGTTGGCTGAAATCCAATAGTAAGTCACAGTTAGGCTCATCAAATCAATTGAATTTATGGAGCAATTGACTCCCATTGGCTCAGTGGGCCTACTCGAGTCATGACTTATGACTGGATTTCAACCACAGTGATGTTGTATTAGTTTGATGTAACTTGCTGTGATGAAAATATATTTATAATTATACTTTTACCTGAACTTCGTAGAATTGTTAAAGTGAAAACGATGGAGGATGGGCCATTATGGCTATAACTACCGGTACATCCTATATTAGGTGCTTGGGACAAAGCTCTTAAAATCCCATCACCCCAATTATTGAGTCATTTCCTATTGTCCAAGCATGATCGGCCAGATGAGTGACGCTGAGTTTTTGAAAAGCAGAGCACCTAATAGACAGGCCACTATCTCAGTGGAACATAATCCACCAGGCGATCATATTGTTATAATATCCATCTAATACCGACCAAATACAGGGTTACCTTCAGCTACAAATGGTTTGAGTTACAAAATTTTGACAATACGAATGAAAATCAATTGAAAATAATGGCTCGAGTTATGAATTTTTCCAGAACAGATTAATTGGTTTTCAATGCATCCCTATGGGAAACCATGTTTCAAGTTATGAATGTTGGTTTTCAGTGCATTCCTATGGGAAATCCGAGTTACAAATTTTTTATAACATGAAAAATGTCTTGGAATGCATTAAATTTGTAAGTTGAGGTACCACTGTATACTCTTGTAGGATATGATGCACAGACAGGCCAGGTTATCCTGCTATGGTAATAGAGTAGACCATCCTGCCAGAGACCCAATGCTGACTGTCAGGTGGCTGTTAACTAACCTCATAACCCTTAGGACTAACGGCCTTGAGTGCTGATGTCCACAGAGAAGAGTGATGTTCCCCAAGTAGATTAAATTTCACTTGAATCCATTTTGTTAGAGGACAGCAGCTTCACAAATACTGGCCAGGGGGCGACGAGGACTGTGTGTGCCAAAAGGGCTCAGGACCAGAAAGTGACTCACAGAACTTGCACAGTAGTGTGGGTGTTACACTGTGATGAAGAAGGATGGAATACCATTGCATTATATTCTCAGGACAATGAGGGTCACCATGCGGATCACCAATATATGGAATCAGATATAGCAGCAGCAGCAGCAGCAGCAGCAGCAGCAGCAGCAGAAGAAGAAGAAGAAGAAGAAGAAGAAGAAGAAGAAGAAGAAGAAGAAGAAGAAGAAGAGATATGTTGAACCTTCCGTTTCCATCCTTTCCCCCACTTCTTCAACATTCTTCTTTTTCCTAGTATATAGTCTAAAAAACTATGTAGCAGCTGACAATATTAACTTAACTCCTCAAATATTAAACAAAACAGTAGGAACCACCTGGAGCTAAAAATCAAATTAGCAAACAGTTTCCCCGTATAAATTAGCCCTGCAGAGGCTTTCGGACATCTTCCTTGTAGAGTGGATGTTTGCTCAAGACTTGTCCTTCCAGCCTTGGCTGATTTGGGTTGATAGGAAAGAAGACCTGAACAGATTTTATAACTGCCTTTAGCAGAATGCACTTACACTACAGCATAAGAGTAAGGTCTTGCAAAATCAGGAATGTGTATTTGTA
Organism: Furcifer pardalis; assembly: GCA_030440675.1. NCBI lineage: Eukaryota > Metazoa > Chordata > Lepidosauria > Squamata > Chamaeleonidae > Furcifer > Furcifer pardalis. Next base: position 41,074,314 of record CP126895.1, on the reverse strand, counting down.
GCTAATTTTCTCTGTTGAAATCAATTGCATGGGGAAGACCCGGTGGGAATGGTCTGTGATTGTCATCAATAAATGATTCTGAAACACATAAGAAAACAGAAGATGCTGCTGGTGCTTCAGTACAGAGGCTCTACTATTTCTCCTTGACAGGGATTGGACCCAAAGATTCATAGGGTCTCTTCTAGCTCTGCAGTTCTAAAATAATAGCACTGGGAGCAATCCCAAAAGGGCTGAAAAAACATCTGTGTGCGATTGGCACTGATAAGAGCAGTTGCACAGAGTAGCACTACTAGGTACCAGCCATATTAATCAGGCCATGCCTTGCTGACTTTTAGGTCCAGGGCTAGGACCCAAGCAGTGGGGTTCCAAAAGTCTGGTCCAAGCATCTGATGGACCATGTACACCAGGGGTTTTCAACCTACAGCCTGTGGGCCAGATCCGGTCCATGGCACCATTCCATCCTGCCTGCACTCTCGCTCCTTCCACTGCCGCTTGCCTTGGCATGTCCAAGCCAGGTGGAGGGGACAAGGATGGCGGTGGCGGAAGCGGAAGCAGCAGACACATGCAGCCATCCATGTCTTTCCTGGGGACCGCTCTGGCCAAGCATGGGCAAGGACAGTCAGGATCCCTCCTTCACACAAGGCAGGCCAGTAAACAGAGAAGTAGCGGCGGTGGCAGCATGAGGGGGGAATGTTGGTGGGCTGGACTGGCGGGGGGAGTGTTGGTGGCAGTGGCAGCATGGGGTGGAGTGTTGGTGAGCTGGACTGGTGGGTGGGGGGAGTGTGGGCAGGGATGGTGGTGGTGGTGGTGGTGGGGAGGAGTGTTGGTGGTGCTAACATCAGTGTAGGGGGGGGAGTGGTGGCGGTGGTGTGAGGGGGAATGTTTGTGGGCCCAACTGGTGCCCACCCCCAGCAGTGTCAGGGGGAATATTGGAGGCTTGGGTGGGATCCATTATGCATCTTTCTGGCAGCCTAGGATATCTGCAGATCTCTCCTCTAGCACCATATTTCAAATGAATCATTTTTTCTTGTTAGCTTTTTTTACTGTCCAGTTTTCACAACTGTACATGGTGCAATGGATGAGCCTCACCCGGGGAAAACCACCTTCATGATCAAAGTGTCGCCCCTGCCAGGTTGATGGTCTTTTCTAATTCCTCCACTGCTGCCCTTTCAGTTTCAGTTATTTCACACACACCCGACCGAGGGGGGAAGCAGAGTTGGGGGGCCTTCGGGTGGGGGTTTTGCAAAATTGGGTAGTCATGCCCACCTTCCCGCCCTGCCCCATCCACCTCCCTGCCCCACCCTACCCACCTCCTCCACGCACACTAGGCTGGGAGGAGGAGAAAGTGCAGCTGTTGTTGGGCCCAGCATGGCCATGCTATCCATGCTGCACACGCACACACACCAATATGCACCATGCTGGGAGGGGAAGAAGAAAGCAGGCTGGTGCTGGACCCTGCATCTCCTGCTCCCCAGGGTAAGTGATTCTGTGTGTGTATGGGGGGAGGGTCTGGAGCAGGCTAAGGGAGGTTCTTTTTGTTTTGTTTACTTTGATATGCTTAAAACACAGACTAATACAGCTACCATTTAAAAAGTTTATTATGTGCAAGCATATCAGAGAGTAAACTAAACAAAAAGACAAAAACGTTATGGCACCTTAAAGACTAACTACTGTATTTTAATGTGAGCTTTTGTGGATCAAGTCCACTGGCTCTTTGGCTATAAACAGAGATGAGCACTGAACCCTAGAGTTGGTAACAACTGGCTTTCGAACAAGGGCAACTTTCACCTAATAACAGAAGATCTCTGATTGGTATTCAAATGTGACGTCAAGTTTTGTCTCTGCAAGTGATTCAAGGTCTCGCTTGCTCAAAATCCAGTCATATCCGACTATAGGGTTCAGTGCTCATCTCCATTTACAGCCACAGAGCCAGCAATGCCTGTTTGCAGATGTCTACATGGCCATATGGCAGGCATGAATAGATCGCCCACGATGTAGGCTCCATCCATGCTGTAGGCTCCACCCACAGAGTGGTAGTGAAAATTTTTGCTGCCCACCACTGTCTATATCTGATCCTAAGATTTTCTGTGTACTTCTCTAAGTACAGTCTGAAGTTCTTATTGTGCTTAATGTGATCCTTATATAAATTTAAACCATGGGAGGAAGTTATGAGTCACTTACTAAACACCCAGCTTTAATAATACAGTATACATTGCTGGTGGGAGGAGATTAAATATCAAGAGTAGTAAACATTGTGATTTTGCCGAACTAGTGACTGTCAGACAAATTGATTAATTACATAAACTTAGTTGGAACATTTCTCACCTAACACAAAGCTCTGATCAAGGTGTGTGTGTGTGTAGGGGGGACACACCAACGTTATAAACTGAACCATACTGGACTGAACTATTAAATGGATATCTCAGTTTATTAAAATGAAACGTTTTGATCAAATTTTGAACAGAAAGACACAATCCTGATGTCTGAAGCAGTCCAATGTGATTCTGAAATTACTTATTTAAGCACTTGATTTTTGTTTCAATTTCTGATTTTTCAATTTTATCTTTTGTCTCACTACAGCACTACAGTATTTGAAATAAAGGAGAATTCTAAGCTGTGAGTGAATAATACCAACATCTACTGCTAAACTGTTGGATGAGCTGCAGACTTCTGACTTCTGTATGTTCCAACAATAGAAGCAAGAAACTGATTTTCTGATGCCGCAGTGGTTAAACTGCTGTACTGCAGCCAAAATGTTGTGAGTTTGATCCTGCTGGGGATGAAAGTTGACCCAGGCTTCCATCCTTCCAAGATCAGTAAAATGAGTACCCAGCATGTTTGGGGCAAAATGCTAATTAACTTGTAAACTATCTGGAGGGTGCACTTGGCACAATGGAGTGGTATAGAAGTGTGATTGCTATTACTATTCTACCCTTAATTGCACTGGCAACATGTAGAAAACTTGGGGTAATCCAGTAGTCTATCTTCGCATGGAAATACCGTGAGTTCTTTTCATAATTGCTACTGAAAATGAAATCAAATTCTTCATTTCCAAGAGTATGGCTTTTGCTTTGTTGGTAGATTCTGGAGGATCTAAGCCAAGGGTGGCCAATCTTTGAGATCCAGCAGTTCTTGGACTTCAGTTCCCAGAAGCCTTAATCAGCAGGTCATTGAAGTCAGTGATGGGATGCGACAGGTTCGCACCAGTTCGCCAGAACCGGGAGTAACTTTTCCCAGTGTCTCGGAGAACCGGTAGCAGCTTTTGGAGGGAACCACCTCGGGGGCTTACCTTGTCGCTGGTTCCCCCACTGCGCATGCACGCTAGCCTGAAGCTCCTATAGCCTGCTCCCCAGGGTAAATGACTAACCTTTGGGTGTTAAGTGTGGGTGTGTATTTTAATGTGTATTTAATGTTTATTTATTTTTAATGTGTATTTTTATGTGTTTTATGTGTATTTTTATGTATTTTTATGTCTATGTAATTTGTATTTTTATGTGTTCATGACCAACTTTGGCCCCGCCCACTAGGTCACATGGTCCTGCCCATGACATTGACTCCACCCACATTATTGGCTCCACCCACATTATTGGCTCCACACACAAATTAGGCTCCGCCCACAGTGTGGTAGTAAATTTTTTGACATCCCACCACTGATTGAAGTCCAAAAACACGTAGAGAACCAAGGTTGGTCACCTCTGTTCTAAGTAAAGCAAAACAAAAGAGACCCCTTGAAAGTCATTCTTCTTTCAGACCCCATGAGGCTGACTGCCTCTCTAACTAGATAATAAAGAAAAAGAGGAACCCCAGTGTCAGAAAGGCCCCAAACCTTCTAATGGGCAAGACCACCTTCTTTCTCAATTTCTGCCACCCTCTTTTGCCATTCTCTTTTTCCTTCTGACATTCCCCCTACCAGCTATTACTGAGACCTTCCTTTCTTTCTTGCTACACTCTGCCATCTAGAAGGGGAGGGGAAATCTTGCTTGCCATATGTCTAAGCAGGTGTTTTGCAGAGGGATTTCGACTTTGAAGGCACCACCACCCATACCCTCAAACATTTTAGAAGTAAATAAGCTCCACAAATGGATTGAAAGCCTGCTGCTTTGTTCAAATAAGCTTGAAGGTAGCCAGGAACTGATGATTCAGCCTTGCTCTCTCTGTGGTGGTTCAGCCTTGCTGAATGTTGAAACCTCTCCACCTGCCAGCACTGTACCCATTATGTGGCATTCTTATGCCCTGGAGCTAACTTCTAACTAAAGTTAGAGTCATTACTTTTATCTGTTTGCAGGATCATTCAACAGTTGTCATTAAAATACCGCTGGCACTCTAGACACCTCCAAATCAATACAAGCTGTGAGGAAGGACTGTTTAAAAGTTCCAAGATGCTGTTTTTCTTCCAGGTTACACTTGTGGGGACAAAGTATGCCAACAAATAATACACCTGGACTGTTGTGTGAAACGTGGGCATAACAAAACTTGTGGGCACAAAGTATGCCAACAAATAATACACCTGGACTGTTGTGTGAAACGTGGGCATATTATTCTGTGGGAGTTGGATGGGGAGGTCACTGCAAAACAGGCCAGCTGAAATATATAGGATGCATTCTAGGAGAGAATGTTTATGGAAACAAATCATTTCTAGCATGTGGCAAACAGGATTAGAAACAGAAATACAAGGGACTGGACGGTTTGATGATATTTGAGTGTGTCTACTTTTTCTCAGATTTCAGTTTTGCACTCATAGAACAAAAAGCTATAACAGCAAACAAGTCAAATGGACCAGATACTAAACAGATAGGGACCGCCCCCTTCTTCTTTTGCCCTCCACCCTTCCCAGCATCAGATCATTAGTCCATCATGACTTCACAGTGTTTACGTTGGCCAGCAAAGGTGATCTAGGTTTCTATAGAGAAATATTTTTCATTCGACCTTTCAAAAGTATTGAATCCAGAATTTTATGCATTCGAAGTATGTAGTCTGTCACGAACTCTTGCCAACTGTACATGCATCCAATAATAAAGCATGAGCAGAACAATCATAAAAAACTATATTCAGAGTTCCTGCTCCATATTTACCCTCAATCTTATATGGAATAGGTGGCTACCTGAGAGCAAGTGTTTTCAGGTGTTACATGAAATTTTGAGATTCCAACACATCATTTTATTTAACTCTTTAATAAAGTTACAATCAGAAAAACCACTGTACACACATGGGCAAAGATATAAAAATAAGGGGAGAAGCCAATGTTTAATGGCTAGTAAAGAAATAAAATCATACAAGGTTTAATTTAAAAAGCATTTGGAAGCCTCTCCAAGGGTGTGTGTGATTAAATGGGAAGAGCCCACTAGTCACGTATACTCTGGCAATAGAAAAGCTGATTAAGAGTTGGCTTCCCATTTCAAAGGAATGTAAACCAGGAACTAATTATGTCACCTTTGTCCCCATTTTCTGAGCATCAAGAGTTCACCCAGAGGTGTGACAAAAGAACCAGTTTTTCCTCCAAGAATCCAGTTTTTCCTCCAAGATGAGTCATCCAGCAGAAAATCAGCTAGACAATAGCACCTAATCACCTTTTTATCTCCAATCTCCTGAAGCTTCAGAGATGTCGCAATTTCAGCATCCAGCAAACAAAGCTGCTTACAGTATTTCATTCTATCTGTAAAAATGCCAATGTGTACTTTCGGAAATCACCTCTGCACTGTGTAATTAAGTTTTTGTAACATGTAATCAAGAAATGAAAAACTCTTTAATTGCTCCCATTTTAGTCAGACAGCGTTTACCCCTGCACTCACTAATCCAGGCTTAAGTGTTGTTCAGTAAGAAGTGTATAAAAATGTTGGGGAAGTGGGAGGAAGGGAGCTCTGTCACAGAATAGCGTGATGGGGCTCCCGAGATTGGTTTTCTTTAAAACGTTTGAGGTGGAGACTTCTAGTTTATATACCGGTCAATGTAAATTAGAACCCTTAATACCAATAAAACCAATTTTGTTTTGATCAAAACCATGTCTCGGTGTCAGTTTCTGAGGTTAATTAATTCTCCACCAAGAAACGAACCAAGCCCTAAAATTTCAGGTAACACAGGGATAGCATCTAGATGAGATAAGTCTCTCTCAGAGACAGATATGTCTGTCTCCCTTAGCAATGCAAGTGTGGTGGCAAGTTAAAATCCTTCTATTTCAGGGGACATTTGGGATAATTTAAATTTGGAGTACCATGATTCATGTCCAAATATATGTTGTACAGGTCAAGAGCAACCTTGCCTGAGGTAGTGTAGAGGTGACCTGGACCAAGTTGTTCTTGGGGTCACACAGTAATTTATTTCCAGATGAGAAATCATGGTGAATTGGAAAAATGAGGTGCTCTGACCTGGGGTTGAGACAGTGTCATCAGTTTTGCCAATTTCCTTTGGCTTTGGTGCTTTCTTATTTTTGCTACAGCAACTGGTTTAAAAAAAAGTTTCAGAATTTAGAACCCTTCAAATGCTAGGGCAAACTTTAGTGATTTGTAAGGACATACAAACTGTCCTATGGGTGATTGGATGCTTCTTGACCACTGCAGGTTTTTTTTAAAAAAAAATATTTAAAATTTAAGATAATACAGTACATAATACCAAGACCACGTATAATTGGGGGGAGGGGGCATTGCAGTAGCCAGAAATATATGAATGTCCCTATGCTGCCTGGTCCGGACTCTTTCCCCAACATCCCTAGCTGTAATCTCATTCTACTATGCCTTTATTCATTTGTACTGCTTCATTATATAAGATACTATGTCTACGGTTCTTGATTTCTTAATGGCTTTTTAATGTATTTTTCAAATGCCTAGGAGGTTCCTACATATGTTATTTAAACAAGTAATACAGAATGTCTAATAGCTTAAGCAACCTTCCAAAAGGACCAGACAATTACAAACACAATAGCTATAGGAAATCTCCACAGTTAAGGACAGAATGGGGCAATAAAAGACAGAAAGGGGCAGATCCAGGGATTTCATGCACAGGCAGAAAAGCATGTCAGCTTGAGCAACAGCAAGTGTGATGTTTCTGTCAGCTACCCACTCACCATCATCAGATTCAGTGGTGGGGTTCAAAGTTTTCTACTACCTACTCTGTGGAAGTGGTATGGTGGGGGTGGCCAGGGGGAAAGCCCTGTGTTGCACCTGAATTAGGACTACTTTATTTCAAAACTTAGATGGGTGGAGCCAGCCAGAATGTCTGCTACTGGTTCTGGCAGACTGGGGTGAACCTGCTGAATCCCACCACTGATAAGCTTGCCACACAATATTCCATATTGATTTGATTCATTTGATTGATTGGATTTGTATGCCGCCCACTCGACAGATGCGGCTCAGAACAGCTCACAGAAACCACAAGCATCAAATATTCTTCTGGGGATCTCCTAGTCTCTGAATTGGCTCTGATGGCTTCGACAGGAAGGTATGATGGGAAAATCCAGTGGTGCAGTTAAGCAATTTTAGACTCTAGAGACTGAAAGGTTAGTGGACACATTGAGTGGAAGATTCTGGAAGCTACAGATGAAAAAGTAAGTTTTCTGGGTTCTCTTGTGTATTTTAGGGGAATTGTTGTGTTTATTGTTTCTGCAGTAAAAAGAAGAAAAAAAAATCTTGTAGCACCTTAAAGACTATCATCTTTCATCGGTTGTATATACTTTTGTGGCCTGCAGATCACAACATATCCGATAATCTTCAAAGTGCTTCATTATTTTAAATGTTATTACTGCTAGAATTGCTTCTTCTTTTTATTATGTTGTTGTTCTAACTGCTGTGGTTAATTTCCAAATTCAGAATACTGTACGATTCCTGGCTGGTAACTTATCTACAGTGTATACACGCATGAATCATGCTGATAATTTGCTGCTAATTAACTAGATGCTGTTTACATTCCCAATTCCTCAGAAGCTGATCATTACTTAGCAGCAGTTTGCCTCAGTGACTTACACAATTTCACATGACAATGCTTTGTCAATAGGATTCTGGCCTCAGTGTTTTAGCCTTTTCAGTTTTTTACCTGGGATTTTTAAAGCAGTGAAATGTGAGATAAAGAGCTGTTAACCTTTCAGAAGACATTCTGGGACAGTGTTATTACCAGAGATTTGTGCAGTGGAGAATATGTTGAGCTGAACGTGAATCAGAAGAGAGCACTTGGGTTAATCCGGTCAGTTCCCTGCAATGCAAGATGATTTATGCTGCAACATATCCTCTAGGGCAAGTATTCAGAAAAACCTATAGAAGTTAATTGCTATGAGATGTCATTACACAAATGTCATTCCCATTTCTCTCTTTTAAAATTGTCCATTTAAGTCAGAGTTTTTGAAGTGAAATGGCGAGAAGTCTGTTTGCTTCCAATAATTCAGATTCATCCCTTACAGCATACATATCCCCCTGTGGATCTGCTCATCTCACATTTGGCCAAAACTGATAGAGACAGAATCAGTCAGATTAACAAATCCAGTATCACAAAGAGATTACTAGTCAAATTCAGATAAAATGCAAGTCATGATTCATAGTTTATTTCTTTCATCCATAGAGGGAGAAATCAGATCTGCCGTGGATCTTTCTTAATAGTTGTTTCCCACAAAAAAAATTAGGTTTGTTGAAAGCTTCACTTGTCTGGAATCAGCTGGAAGTTGCAGTAAGAGTGTGCTTTTTGGCCCAGTTTAGCATTGTATTATCCAGAAATACCTTTTCTCATGGTCAAGAATCGTTCTGCAGCATTTGCTCACAAGAAACTCACAGTCACCAAAATGTCCTTCAGATATAAAAAATGTATGTTTTTTTTTTGCAGAGGCTGCTTTTCGTTGTTTTTGTTGTTGATGATGATGATGATTTCAAATTGGAAAGAGAGAGTGAAGAGTTTCTTACTTGTCCCTTGAAGACATTTAATGAGACATGTCTCATTAATTGGTCTTTCACATGTCATTTAAGCATTTACAGAATGTCCCCTGCTGCCAACTTGGTCAACAAGTTTACCCTATAATTTCTTGACAGAATTAATCAGAAAAAACCCATATACACCCAGCAGTCAATATTTATTTTAAAAGGAAGTTTAAAAATTGGACATGGGTTCCACAGTTGCTGGGATACCCCTCAAAACATGTCCCCAGAGTGCACATGAGAGGTTTTTGAACAATTAAAACAATTTAAAATGCTAGGAGGTATGGGAAGGAGGTTCTGAGATACACAAGACTCTGGGAATGCATGCAGCTATGGTACACATGTTGCCCAGCCCTGCCCTATAACATGTTTGTTTGGTATCTTTTAAAAGTGCAAATATGTTGTCATGGTAGGAGCCTACCATGGGCTCACAAGTTACACCAAATGTAATTAAAAGTCCATATGTAGGCTTCGTTATCTCTCTTTCCTGGACTCTATCACCCTGTTGCCAGGCAGAATACATGAAGGATACAGGGAGGTATCTGGATTGGCTCATGTAAAGGAGGTAAGGCAGGAGGGGGATGACTAGGTATAAAAAGGCAGAGAGAGGGTGTTTAGAGGGAGAGAGCAGAGAAAGGAAAATGAGATAAAGTCAGGGAGAGAAGTGGCTGAGGTAAACTTTCAGATAAGAAAGAGTCTGAGGTAAATTCTCAGAGTGAAGCTGAGGAAAACCTGAGGTAAATCTAAAGTGATTCTGAGGTAAATCTAAAGAGATTGAGAAGAGAATCAGAAGAAGAATAAAGGAAGGAAAACCTGCTCTCTCAGAAGACTTAGAATAAATTAGAGAGTGAGATTATTTTATGTTGTGGGGAAAACCTAAGTACTGTATTGATTTTTCCTGAATCTTTTTTGAGTAGTGATGTAAATAGTATTTAGTTACCTATTTTGTGAACAATGTATTTTTAATATCCTTTATGAGAAATAAACCTCAATTCTTTTAATAAATTGCTGTTATTTAAGGGTGGAGGGACAGAGTAAACCCAGTTTATGTCAGGAAAGGCCACACTACTACTATACTTTCCTTTTAAATATTTTATGGGGCTCACTTTTAGAGTGGATCTTCCAGGTTGTAGCAAAAGGTAATATTTTGCTGGACCAGCACTCCATGGGAAACTGCTTGGAGTCTCAGTAGTCCCAAATTGGAGCTGCCTGTGTATGGGAGACCCAGGAAAGGACAAGGAGAGGACTGAGGTAGAGGGAGTTTAGTGCCAGGTAACATTAAGGTAATGTAGGGTATGTGTCCAGAAGGAGACACTGACATATGTATATTGCTGGATCGTGCAGGCTTCAAGAGTCTGTGCTAGAGCATCATTCTGGCATGAAGTTGGACTATACAGGATGTAACCACACTTGCCCTTTTGGTGCAGACTGCAGTCTAAGTAGGTTTGCTTGAGGTTAGGAAGAGGAACAATATGCCATTTGGTGCAATAATTGCATCTAAATGGCATATTGACCACCAGCGATCTTATTTAATGTGTCTCCTTCTGCTATCAGTTGAACACTTTCCTTTTCAATTGAATACTGTCCACTGATATGGGAGAAAACAGCCCACCTTTCCCCCTGCATCACAAGTTACAAAATCTGATGGAGAAAATTCCAGGCTTAGATAAATGTCTAGATCTCATGAATAAATGGAGGAAATACAGAACATAATATCACCCACAGCAAGATAATGGCCATGTTTGAAAGATCCCATAGCGAGAGCGACCACGTGGAGAGGAACAAGTATCTTAAGCAAATACATTATGCCTGAAGTACCATGGTGACTTTTTCTGAGGCATCTATTCTTTCCTAATGGTCCAGCTCTCACAACATTTGTTTATATAACAAAACTGTTATCTGTAATAAGATATTTTAAATAGAAAAAAATCTGAATGAAAACAATATTTCACTTATACTATTATTTATCTCTGTTAATATTCAACCTTTGCTGAGGGAAAATGCAGCCAATTATCTCATCTGCAATGCCACAAGTAAATATATTCAAGATGGCAAAAATAATAAAATAATAATTGGAAGTGTAAATGGCATGCCTAATTTGATCTTGAAATATTAAGCAGGCATTGGTAATGTAAACAATCTGCAAAAGGCTGATAGGTCCTGTTGGCATTCAGAAATGTACACGCACAAAGTTCTGTGAAAATGTTGACCTCATTAAAAATAGAAATGGCTGATGGGTGGGTGGGAAACATTTGCTTGCTTGGTTTGTGACAAACAACAGTCCTAGGAATTGCTAGGTTTTACACCCCAAAGATTGCTCAATGGAGCCACCCAATGATTTACAAGCTAGTTATGAGGTGAAACTTTTTTTATTTAAAAAAGTGCAGAAAGGTTAGAATACCGTAAAAGTAATTGGTGTTAGAAAACATTTGTTATAACTTTTCAAAGTGAATATCCATGTTAGACTGTTGCAGTGACAACAATAAGAATCTTGTAACAATTTAAAGAGTACAAAGGTTTATTCAGAATAGGCTTCTGTGGAATGCATCTCACCATTAAAGATTCAATCCTGCACTCAAAATCCTCAAAAGTTGATTAGCTATGGAATTGGGTGTGAAACCCTGCTATGCCAGTGGAATGCCAGTTAGTGCTACAGTGGTAACTTATGACGTGCAACACAGATGTCTGCCATCTCAAGTGTAAGGAGAATCCAAAATTGTCAGTTTAATGAGAGTCCAAAAATATAGGTGAGTTTGTCCATAAAAAGAATCCTTCTGCCATTATATTCACTGGCCAAGGATTGAGAGAAGATTAAGTCAAACACCTTTTCAAGCGCTGTGAAAGAGTGAGAGTTTTGATTGTAAAATACTTCCATTGAATTTCTTGGGTTATTTTTAGGGTGCTTTTGATGTATACATGAATTAATGCAACCTCCTAGTGCTATGCATCAAAAAGTATTGTGCAGCACTCCATCCTTCTTCTGTAAAGGGCAAAATTAGAAGACGCTCGGCTTAGAGGATTCTGGGCATTGCAGTTCAAAAGACAACTTATCAAAGTTGTAGCTAACAGTCTCATGGGTTTGAATTTGGATGATTCCTCTTATCTACCATATTGTTGAAAAAGTACTGCTCAGACATGACATTACTGTTTTTTCTTTACCTCAGGATTTTCAATAATCCAGTATGAACTTCCATTTTAAAAATGAAAAATATATATACCTTTTTCATTTTAAATTATTACTAGCCAGCATATTGGTACCTTTGGGCCTCACTGCTACCATATCCTGGTCTCCTAATATCCCCCTTGCTGCCAAAACTTACCTTCTACCCATTTGCCTTATCTCTGTTAAATCTGCCCCCGCACTGTAGATCATGTACAAATCTGCTTATGTTTAATTTCCCACTTCTAGTTCATATTGCTATCTTTTTAATTCTCAAGGTCCAAACACTATGGAAATTCAGACCGCAGTCTTTATCCTGGCGTGTTGTCTGTTGAAGTTCATTGAAGAGTTTTCTTTATCTATATGTTCTGAGGGTTTTTGCTTCTCTTCATTTTTCCTGATGTTTGTTTATCTTCATGTTTCTTGGTATAGTTGTTCTGTTTGGATTATTATCTCTACAACATAGCAATTTAGAATCATGAGAGCACCCCACCCCAATCCTAGAATATCTTCAGGATCTTGACCTAGAAGAAATGGAATATGGTCTGTATTTTCCCAGCTGCACTGGCTCTGCAGTGCTTGCGGAAATATGTATCAAACTAGGAATAATGTACAAGGCCCAGAAGGATAAAATATTGTCCAATAAAGTTTCCACTTTTCAAATCTCAGTTCCACCAGACTCCTTATAAATAAAAAGCAGCATAATTCTTGTCTTTATAGAGCATAATCTCTACAGTGGTATTAATTCTTTCACATCCAGAATAGGAAGACAGGAGCGAGGGCGAGGACAGCTTCCATTCGTTCTCTCTGCCTCTAGCACAGGAAGGAAAGATTGATTTCCAAAGACTGGTCCCCTTTGGTATCTCTGCTAGGGCAACACAACTCATTCTTTTGAAGCAGCAGTGTTTTATTCAGCGATGGGATGTAACAGGTTCTCACCAGTTCTCCAGAACCGGTAGTAACTTTTCCCAGTGTCCTGGAGAACTGGTTGCAGCTTTTGGGGGGAACCACCTTTGGGGCTTTTCACTGGTTCCTCCACTGCACATGCGCACCAAGCACTTGGTGTGCATGCACGCCTCCAGTGCTTGGCGCGTATGCACGGCCTCCTTGCTGTCCTCCCAAGTGGGGAGGAGGAAGAGAAGCTGCTAACCTGAAGCTCCCTATAGCCTGCTCCCCTAGATATCCTAGAGAACTGGTTAGACAAAGACTTAGTACCTAACTTCTTTAACTGTTGAAAAGTTGAAAAGTGCCAGAATGAAGCCATCTTGTGGTGAGATCATTCTGTAGTTCCTTCCATCTGACCTAGTGTGAGAAAGATTAGCCAGAATAAGCTTTAAGCTCTTGTTTAAAAGCTCTGGTTGATTTGTGTTGTGGGTGGGTGGGTGGGTGGGTAGGTGTATTTTAATGTATTTTTTATTTATTTAATTTATTTACAGGTTTGTGTTGTGGGTGGGTGGGTAGGTGGGTTGAAGTGTGTGTGTGTATGTGCTTATTTTTATTTTATTTTTTATTATTTTTAAATTTGTTTTCTTTGGCCCCACCCACATCATGATGTCATGACATTGGCTCCACCCATGATGTTAGCTCTGCCCACACCGTGATGATGTCAGGGTGGGGTAGTAAAATTTTTGACATCCCACCACTGGTTTTATTGTGTTTTAGGTTGTTAAGAGTTGTGTCAGCCGCCCTGGGTCTTTTTGAGGAGGGTGGCATAAAAATTTGCTTAAATAAATAAATAATAAACCTCCCCTCCTCTCACATTTCTATTGGGCTTCTGTTTCATCCCTTTAAATTCCTTTATGCAACCTACTGGTTCTTAGCTGTTATGCCTATAATAAAGGGGAGATGGGATGTTAATTTAGCACAGTACTGTATTCTGCAATTTGCTTTCTTCTAGAGGTGCTGAATTCTAGCTCCCATTACCCATTATCCCTTGCCAACCTGGACTGTGGGTAATGGATATTATGCTCCAAACAAGTTATTTGAAATGATTTCTCCCAGTGTCAAATCTGAGGCAAGTGTGTTACTTTTTCAGTGTGTAACTGCATCCTCAGAGTACAACTAGGTAAAGGTCGCCCTTGCTTGAAAGCCAGTTGTATCCAAGTCTAGGGTTCAGTGCTCATCTCTGTTTATAGTAAAAGAGCCAGTGCTGTCTGTGTTTGCAGACGTTTCCACGGACATGTCGCAGGCATGATTAGACACCGGAGTGCACAGAAGTGGTACCTATTTATCTACTTGCAATTTCTTGCTTTCAAACTGCTAGGTTGGCAGGAACTGGGGCAGAGACAGTAGCTCACTCCATTGTGCAGTACTCGGGTCTCACACTGCTGACCTTCCAGTCATCAAGTTTAGCATCTTAACCACAAAGCCACCGGAGTCCCTCTAGGGTACATCGAACCAATTTGATTCGCAACCTGTATTGTGTTTGAAATTGCAGTTCAGTGTTCACACAGAGATTGCAGACTGATTTGGGACTTTATTATTCATAATGGATGCAATGCAAGTTGCATTTCAGCCCAAAATCCCTCTTCTTTATTTATTTATTTATTTATTTATTTTTATTTATTTTTAGCTTTGTATCCCGCTCTCCTTGATAGCAACCGACTCAGAGCAGCTCACAGAGTCCCTTAATATCACTATTAAAGTGCAAACAAAAATATAGTAGCATACAATATAACAAAACAGTAAAGTACAGTAAATATCATATAGTTGGTCAGTACACATTACACATCAATACACATTACAGTACAATCAAAATACCATGGCATGTAGTGCAGCAGAGCAATAAGGTTCAATACATATCATACAGTACAACAACACACATCATAATGCAAAAATGCCCACCTGCGGCTATAGTCCAATTCCTCTTCCCGGCCAAAGGACCCTGGTCTGGAGTTTGGTAAAATGGTGGGACAGATTTTATCAGCTGTTGTCTGTGGAGTTAGTGTTCCTTCCTCCTACTAGGACAGCATTCCATAACCTGGTAAATGGCATGGAGGAATTCTTCTTCTTTGCTATTCTGCCTGACTAATAAGAGAAGCACTCGAAAAACTTGAGCAGGAGCTTTTGAAGCAGTTGGATTTCTTAGTTAAGGATTTAAGATATCCAGTGAGAAAGGTCATTTGTTCTCTAAGCATTTCCATTTCCAGGAACTTTAAACAGATTTTCAATTACGGTACTTAGTAACTCTGAGTTTCTGTGGCCCTCCTGTGGCTGTTACTTTTTAATGCACCTTTGCATAAATGACTTGAATTTTAAGAAAGTTGCAAAGGATCAAATCATGCCTCAGGGAAATATATGACTGATTTTATGATTATAGATTTTTCAGTGCTACCTGGTTGACAGAACAGATATGTAAATAGAGCCATGGTATTCCCCAACTGATGAGTACAAAAAACAAAAGCAAACCAATTTTGCCAAGTGCAGAGCAGGGCAAACTCATATTATAACATAGTAAAAGTAAATGTCACCCTTGTTCGAAAGCCAGCCATATCCGACTTTTCCATGGTTATGTACCAGGCATGCCTAGACACTGTAGTGTACAGGAACGCTGTTTATCTTCCTACCAAAGTGTGACCTATTTATCCACTTGCAATTTATTGCTTTTGTATTATTAGGTTGGCAGGAATTGGGACAGAGATGGAAGCTCACTCTGTCATGCAGCACTCGGGTCTCGAACTCTGTCCTGCTGACCTTCCAGTCATCATGCTCAGTGTCTTAACTACTAAGCCACCAGTCCCTCATATTTGAACATTTTTGTTGTTGTTGTTCAGTAGCACAGTCAATTCCGACCCCTTGCGATCCTATGGACCATTGCCTGCTAGGCACCTCTGTCCTCCACCATCCTCCTCAAACAACCCAGCTCTGTGTCCATTGTGTCTACAAAACCATCTCATTTTTTGGCTGCCCCTTCTTCTTTTACCCTCCACTTTTCCCAGTGTCAAGGCTCTCTCTCTCAAGCAAGTCCTCTCTCCTCATTTGATGTCCAAAGTACTTCAGCTTCATCTTTACTATTTGACCTTCTAGGGAGCAGTCAGGGTTGATTTCTTCTAAGATCGACCTATTTGTTGTTCTAGCTGTCCAGGGTGCTCTCAAAGCTCTCCTCCAACACTACATTTCAAAGGCATCTATTCTTTCCTAATGGTCCAGCTCTCACAACATTACCACTGGGAATACCATTGCTTCAACTATGCAAATTTTAACTATGTTCCCCAGGTTTCTCATAGCTTGTCTCCCAAGAATCAGTTGCCTTTTTATTTCATGGCCAGGAGACCGCATCGCTCTAAGGACATCTGTCCGTCCCACCAGAGCAGACCGGAGAGGCTCTCTGGTTGTACCTTCGGCTAGAGAGGCACGCCTCTCTAGCACTAGAAGGAGGGCCTTCTCCGTGTCTGCTCCTGCCCTATGGAACCTCCTCCCAAGTGTGTTGCATCTCCAGTCGGAGCTGCTGTCCTTTAGGAGGGGGGTTAAGACCTGGCTGGCAGGGCATGTATGGGGTATGGGCCAGACAGTTGCTTCAGTCTGTTGGCTCATCTGACCCCTCCCTCTGTGTGTGTGTGGTTTTTAAAAAAATCTTTTTAATCTCTTTTAATCTCTGTAATGTTTAATTTTGATTTTTATACTGTGTTTTTATTGTGTTTTAAGTGTTTTTAAAGTCTGTTAGCCATCCTCAGTCCTTGTGAGGAGGGCGGCATAAAGATTTGATCAAATAAATAAATAAATAAATCACCATCTGCAGTGATCTTGGATCCTAAGAAAGTAAAGTCTGTCACTGCTTCTACTTCTTCCCCATCTATTTTCCAGGGACTGGTAGGGCCTGTTGCCATTACAGTATCTTGGTTTTCTTGATGTTGAGTTTCAAGCCAGTTTTGCACTCCCTTCTTTCAACCTAATCAGGAGCTTCTTTAGGTCTTCCTCATTTTCTGCCATTAGAGTAGTATCATCTCCATATCTCAAATTGTTGATGTTTCTCCCAGCAATTTTGATCCCAACTTGTGATTCCTCCATTCCTGCACTGTGCATTATGTGCTCTGTGTATAAGTTGAATAAGCAGGGTGACAAAATGCAGCCTTATCTTACTCCTTTTCCTATTCCAAACCACTCCATCATTCCGTATTCTGTCCTAACTGTTGCTTCTTGACTCATGTACAGATTTCTCATGAGGCATAAAGACAATATTTTTCTCTTTAGAGTGCATTGACCTTGAGATGGAATCAGCATCTTATCTGGTCATGCCTCAAAGCTCTTCTGTTCTGCTGTACTTTGTTTTGATGTGTCTTTAAGATTCTGCAAAGGCAAATTGCACTTTTGTGTTATGATGTGTTGTTTGGTCCCTACCAGAAGCAGCTGATGTGCTATTTGGTTTGCATAAAATGTATTAGCATAAAATGTCCTTTGGCTCATTCTTCAGTCTTTTTATTAGTCTCTAAGCTTTTTGGCTGCCTGTTGCCATATCAAGCTATGCTGTGGTATCTATCCAGAGAGTTCTTTTTGTTTCTGCAACTGCTGAAAACAAATTTCTGCTGGCTTTTGTTGTATGCTCACTAAAACAATTTTCTTTAAAGGATGAGATACATATGGGAGCCATTTACTAGACTGCGATATTATATGTAAGGAGGAGGGCAAAGTGCAATTTGCAGACGTTTTGAATATAGATTCTTTATCCTAAAAATACTATGACAAGGGGGCACCCTTTTCACTGTGGTACCCTCATTTTGGAGTGTTCTCCCCTATGGAATTTGTGAGGCTTATTCCCTGGCATTCTTCAAGAGGCAATTCAAATACTGTACTACTTATTTAGGTAAGTTTTCCCTGAAGTTCTCCCTGGTAGAATGCCATATGTTAATAAAAAATCCTTGGTAGAAGATTGTGTAAAGTGCTCCATTTGCTGCCTACATTGTCTAATACTGTTTCATGTTCTCATTATATATTATGTTCATTTTTAGTCTTATTATTTCTGTGCTTTAAAAAATGTTGTGTATAACCCAGAGTAGCAATCTTGGGCCCCAGATATTCTTGGACTTCAATTTCCAGAAGCCCTGATCAACAGGTGTGCTGACTTGGGCTTCTGGGTGGGTTTATATTGTGGGATTGTATAATTGGTATGTTTTATTTGTTGTCAGCAGCCCTGAGTCATTCATGAGGAGGGCAGCATAGAAGTACAGTATGATGAAATAAATAAATAAATAAACACCTGGAGGCCCAAGGTTGAGAAACCCTATGCCAGATGAATGGCATAAAAGTATAACAAACAAACAAGGAATGCACCAGTCACTAGTTCAAAACAGGTGTGGGCAATGTCCAGGAGTTTAAGAATTACACTGACACTCCCCAAACTGCTTCGAATGCTTAGTTATGAATGCTACTAAATTTTGCCATTTGCCACTGAGTTTCCACTACCACTGCCATTGGTGTCTAAGTATGATAGTAATGGTTCTTGAAAGATGCTGCTGTCATAGAGTCCTATCCAGTGATGGGATGTAACAGGGTCTCACCAGTTCGCCATAACCGGTAGTAACTTTTCCCAGTGTCCTGGAGAACTGGTAGCAGCTTTTTTTTGGGGGGGGGGGGGACCACCTTCGGGGCTTACCTTTTCACTGGTTCTCCCACTGCGAATGTGCGCCAAGCACTTGGTGTGCATGCACGCCTACAGTGCTTGGCACGTATGCACGGCCTCCTTACTGTCCTCCCCAGCGGGGAGGAGGAAGAGAAGCTGCTAGCCTGAAGCTCCCTATAGCCTGAAGCTCCCCAGGGTAAGTGACTCACCTTTGGATGTGGTGTGTCTGTGTTTATTTTAATGTGTATTTAATACCTTTACTTATATTGGCATTCTACCACAGTTCCTAAAAAGGCCTGGTGGCCGGCAGGCCTGGCTTGGGGGTTTTAAGCAAAGTCTTGGAGTTATCTCATCAATAAGCTACACCTGTGCTGTTCCAATTGCTGTTCCAATTGGAGAACCCTTAAGGAGGTAGAGCTGTTTTACATTTACATTAAGGCATATTATCCTAGAGAACCGGTACGATGACCATATCCATCTTGCAACATGGTACTGCCCAGGCACGTATACTAACAGGTGAGTGATGGGTTTGTGTTTGGGGTGGGTGGGTGGGTTGATCTATGTTTGGGGTGGGTGGGTGGGTGTATTTTAATGTAATTTTATTTATTTATTTATTTATTTATTTATTTATTTATTTATTTATTTATTTATTTGTTTGTTTGTTTGTTTGTTTGTTTGTTTATTTATTTTATGGGTTTGTATTGTGGGTGGGTGAGTGGGTTGAGGTGTGTGTGTGTGTGTGTGTGTGTGTGTGTGTGTGTGTGTGTGTGTGTGTGTGTGTGTGTGCATCTGTGTGGGTGCTTATTTTTATTTTATTTTATTATTTTTATTATTTTTCTTTGGCATCATGACATTAGCTCCGCCCACACTGTGATGACATCACGGTGGGTTAGTAAAAATTTTGACATCCCACCACTGGTCCTATCAGTATGCAGGGCAGAGTATTTCTTCTTTACTCTGAGAGAAGAAAAAGACAAACTCATTACAAAAAACAAAACAAAGTACTTGCACAATAGTGCCAGTACAGATGATGATGACTACAACAATGACAGTTCTGTAATTCTATGATTTACCAAAAGCTATAAATCACATTCAATTCTGTTTCCATCACTACCACCCTATCCCTCAAATTCAGCATCTTGGATAGTGTCTGTGACGCTCAAGCAGAGTGGAGAAGAATTACTACCTGCCCTCCATTTTGTTTCTGTTACAAAGCATTGTCACATTGGTATTCCAAAAGCACATTTATGTAGTTTAGTTAAGAGATGCCAAAAGAGGTATTGTTTTAGCAGCAACAATCCTATGCATCCAGATAGTGCAAGAACACCTAGTGGGATTTTAACAGCAGCATGAATATATTTAACCACCAGGTGGCATTAAACTATCACAACTCACTTTTTTTTAGTAAAGGCAGGCTTTTATAGACTAGTCAATCAATAAATATTGAAACAAAATAAATGAAGCTGTGAGATAATTTTTAATTGCAATTTTTTTAAAAGAAAGAAAATTTAAAATACTGATTTTGTGACATATTACTGATTGTATGTATGAAGTAATGAATTTAAGGACAAGTGAAGCCAGCATAAAATAGGTGGTTCACTCTGATGAATGAAGGAGAATTGGCTGAATAGGGACTGTGTCAGATACTTCTAAAGGGCAAGACCACTACATTTAATCCCTCCTAGGCACAGCAGAGGCTAGTGTGTTCACAACCTGAGTCAGACAGAGAGCAGAAAGATGATCACAAACATGATGAGAGCAGTTCACCAAGAAAATGAGACAGAGATGGAGATGGTGAGGTTGCTGAAATGGAAGATGGCATAACATGTTCCAGGGCCAGACATAAGATGTTTATTAAGACCCAACAAAGGTGTATCATCTTCTTGCCTCACCTTCTTCACAAAGTCACCACTAATGAATGAACCATTGACTTGAGAAGAAACTGAACAGGTGCCAGCAGCTGAAGTTACCAGAAAGAAGCTGCAAGAGAAGAGATAGAACCATCAGATTAATAGATGTGAACCCTGACCAAACTTACCACCAGGCAAGAAAGTTGTTGGGTGTAAATGGATCTTCAAGGTGAAACAGTGTGCAGAAGGAGAAGTGGAATGGTACAAACCAAATCTGATTGCAGAAGGGTTTCTTCAGAAATATGGAGACGACTTCAATAAAAGCACAGCAGTGTAAACATGCTCCAGAATGTGGCAGCCTCCAAACAAGATGCAGGTCAAGCACCCAGATGTCAAGACTGTGTTTCCACATGGAGAGATTGTGGAGGAGCTGTACAAGGAACTCACCAAGATCATCCAGAATTAGTCTGCAAACTAAAGAAAGGCTTGCATGAAAAAAGCAAGCTGCTCAGCTTGCTTGCTGTTCCAACAAGGTTCCAGGCAAAGGTAATGCAGATCAGTGCTTGTATATAAGAAGCAGAAATGGGCATTAAAGTTTTATTCTTGTCTATGTCAATAACCTAACTGTGGTGGCAGGTTATACACCATTTTAATAAAAAGGTGAGAATAAAGGCATTAGGGGATGGAACATATTGCAGACTAATGATTGTCCTTTGCCACTAGCTTGATTGGTTTAAAAAAAAAAAAAAAAACTATCTCTGACATTTGAAGCAAGCCGCTGCTCCCTCTTCTGGTTTGATTTTGCTTCCGTTGTTTTATTAATAATTCTTCTTTCTCTAATCTCTGACCAAGCAACAGAGACTCCGTTTTTCATTTTTGCTCTACTGAGTGTAACTACAAATGATAACTGTAAGAAAAACACTTGGTTTCTACTTTAAATGCTCCCATGGTCCCATGTTGGGTGGCTGATCTGATGGGACAGCCACCCCTCCCTCACTCTTTTAAACTTTTTAAATCTTTTTAAACTTTTTAACCTTTTTAAATTTTTTAGATCTTTGTAAATTCATGGTTTAATTCTTTTTTAATTGATTTTTTAAAGTAATTTCGAACCTCAAGGTTTTAATTTATGAATTTTCTGTAAGCCGCCTAGAGTCAGGTTCGCCTGATTGGGGCGGGATAATAAATCTAAATAAATAAATAAAAAAATAAATAAATTTTTGAAAGATTTTATCATGGAAAATACTAGTTTGTGTATGAGAAATCAAGCAGAGGCAGTGACTGACATTGAGTTGATCTCTCCACATTTTCTCTGTGTTGTTTTGTTGTTGTTGTTTTCTGCCTTGTATCCTGCTAAGAAGAATAGCCAGAATTTCCCAATCTTTTCTCCAAGGGAAAAGGAGGTTGGCAGGCATTCTTTTAACCTGCTTTTGGAGGGCTTGGATTATTCATAGCAGGTCTGTGATGCAAACACAGAAGCTGTTGATTCAATTTCCCCAGAAGAACAAGCAAACTGTTTCTTCCCCTTTTTGCTGCTTCTGCACCATTTCTCTGCTGTAAAGCAAACACAAAATCACTGCAGTAGCACATCAGATCACAGCCATCTAAAGGGCAAAACAGCCTGTATGTGAAATTTGGCACTGCTCTTGGTTGCTCAGTCAGCCAGGTCATGCCATGAGTTCACTCCATTCACCCCTTTCCAGGTGTAATTACTACTTAAAAGCAGAAAGTACATCTCTGGGCAACTAATTGATACTGCCTGCTAAGTGAACATTGTTATTAGCAATTAAATGGGTGTATATATGCAAAGTGTGCATGTGAACCGCACATGGCTTGGAAAGAAAGGCTGGCTGCTGGTGTTCCACCTGCTGCTATAGTGAGAAACAGAATGGCTTCACAAAATGAATGCATTTAATGTGATTGTGCTGCCAGGATTGTTCCTCGCATGGGTCAGAGTACCATGGCTACCTTAGGTAGTAGAAAGTGGAGGAGAAAGAGTAGCTCCCCTTGAACTACTCCTGTCAGGCTGTTCTCATCTCCCAGTACTGAACTTGGTACCAGCAGTTGCTTACTGCTAGCTTAGGGTGAGATGTCACATTGAGCCATTGTGTTCCAAGGTGTCACAAGAAAGTTGGTAAAAGAGAGTGACCAAGGGAACCGGAAGAGAGGCAACCAGCTTAGGGCATGTACTCAAGCAGGCATTGTCTCTGTGTGCTCACTTTCCTCTGCCCATATGATTCATACTACTGTTGCCCTGCGGCATGTGAGAAGCGAGCATTGACTGGACACCAATTTCCATAGGCCAGTGATGGTGAACCTTTTAAAGACTGAGTGCCCAAACAGAGGGGTGGGGCATGTTCTGTGCTGGGGGAGGGAAGAAGTGCTCCCAATGGGGTTCCGGGCAGAGTGAAGTCTGTGCTGGGGGAAGGAGGAAGTGCTCCCATTGAGCTGCTGGGCAAAGAGGTGTGGCAAACTCTGTGCTGGGGGAGAGAGGAAGCGCTCCCATTGGGCTCCTAGACAGAGGGAGGGAGCAAGCACTGTGCTGGGGGAAGGGATGAAACCTTCTCATGGGGCTGCTGGGCAGAGGGGAGGAGTGAACTCTGTGCTGGGGAAGAGAGGAAGCACTCCCATTGAGCTGCTGGAGAGATGGGTGGGGGAAACTCTGTGGGGGAGAGAAGAAACACTCACATTGGGGTGCTGGGCAGAGGGACAGGGCAAACTGTGCTGGGACGATGGTGCACATGCCCACAGACAGGACTCTGAGTGCCCCCTCTGGCACGCGTGCCATAGGTTCAGCACCACTGCCATAGGTGATAAGCATGAATGAGATATTGAAACTAGAACAAACTGGTAACCTGTCCTATTGTTAGCATGCCCCATCATTCATTCCTGGATAAGAAAACAGCCAATCCTGTAACAGTTTCCTTTCACCTTAGCAAACAAATAGGAACTAAAATGTGTGTTGAATTCCAAGCCCCACATCAAAGTAATGTTTTGAAGGACACTACTTCCACGGTATGCATGGTTTTATTTTGTATTCCTTCTTCATGGAAATGGAAGTCATTTTTTCCCACCAGAAAACCCATTACAGTAAAACCTCATATAACACTAAAACCTGGTTCCACAAGTCTTCGTGTTATATGATTTTTCGTGTTATCTGATCCTCTATGGGATCCATAGAGATACATTGTAACCACACAGGCTTTCGCGGTTGTTATCTGAAGCATCCCATAGGATCTTAATGTTATCTGATGCAATTCTTCCCCCCAGATTCCTTGATGTTATGCGATTTTCGTGTTATTCGATACTAATGTTATATGAGGTATTACTGTACTTGCAAAATAATATTAGAAAGGATGTCTCAAAACCAGTAAATGCATTTTGTGTGATATGTGTGCCTAAACATAGATCAAAAAGATTCTGCTTATTATGCTGCAGCCAGCTATAAAGCAGATGATCCAGGTGCAACATAAGCCATCAAACTGAACACCTGCCAGCAGGAGACAGCTGTCACTGCATTAAAAAATCATTTCCTCCGACAACAGAGATTTAAACCAATCATCTTATGAACATTTTTTTCCTTTTGCCCAGCCAGATTTCTGAAGTACTAATGGTAGTTGGCTGCATATAGAGATGAAAAACAGCTTCATATGGCATAGTTGTCACGATGTTTTATATCAGGTGAACAGATGCTAGGAGACTTGGAAGTAAAGATAGCAATATATCCATACGGATTTTGTTACCTGTTTCATTCTGTTATACATATTACATGTTGCCAAGGGTGCATGGTGCTGGAGAGATAACAGGTAAGGACTTTCAAAGTACTCTATCCAACCTTTGTCTCCACAAGTACCATTCACAAAAGGTCACACATTCTTACTGAAACCTTGTAAGGTCCTCTAATTGAATAAGACATCCATTATATGGAACAATAGCTATGATTTTCCTAAAGCATCATCTCTGGATCTTAAGTACAGTGCACATAAAAGGCAACAATTCACAGGGTTTTGCAAGAGAATCTGCTTCCAGTTTAGAGCTTTATTGTGCAGGCATACTGCCTCATTTGCATAAATATTATTTTGAGAGGTGAGAGGGACTTTCCAGATGAAAATATTTAGTGTGTAAGCTTCTTTCTACTGCTTCTTGTTTTCTTAACTTAAGAAAGAATAATTGACTGGTGCATTAGGAGTTTAGGCGCTCTCCATCTGGAAGAGGAACAAAAAAGGCTTCTATTATTTTAGTGTAACTGGTGGCTCATTTAGCATTGTTCATCACTAACTTTTTGACATATATGACAATTCTTGCCACAGTTGTAAGGAATTTCCCGTTTCTTTTAGGTATCCTCTTTGTTTATTTGATGTTTAGTGGTGACAATATTTATTTAACGTCATGTTCTTCTTCTGTGTCTAGGTCAGACGTGAAACTGCCAAAATGAAGACACCTTTTGGTGAGTTCATTTTGCAGTTCCTTTCGCCTGACCTAGTGTGAGAAAGATTTGCCTCCAACACAAGGTTGCTGTTACCAGGTTACACCTTACTGTAGTTCAAAAAACAAAACAAAAAACCAACCCCACAATCTTCAAGGAGACGCTTTCTGTGTATGTCATGTTGGGATTGCTGAATATTTTTGATGTGAATTTTAAAAAAATCTTTAGAAATTAAAAGATTTCCTAACAATGCTTGGACTTTTAATGACAAAATGGGAAAGAAATTAAAGCAAGGCTCTTCAGGTCAAAATGTAAACATTGCCTATCACTCTGTTCTTCTGTGTCAAGGCCAGATGTAGGAAAAAATGAAGCCACCGTTTGGTGAATTCATTCCATAGCTCTTTCATCTGACCTAGTGTAAGAAAGATTAGCTGGCACAAGGTTGCCATTCCCCAGGATACGCCTGATTGTGGTTAAAAAATGCTACAATCTTCGAGAAGGCTCTTTCTGTGTACCTACTGCCTATCAGTGAAGAGAATCAATTTCATCAGGGTGCAATGAGAAGACTCATAAGATGTGATGTTAAGACTCTACACACCTTGGTCCCAGTGATGGGCAGCCAAAATTTCTACTACCACACTGTGAGCAGAGCCGACAGCGTGGGTGGAGCCGACATCATGACGGCCTGGGTCAGTGGCGGCGCGGCCTGGTCTGGCCTGGCCTGGCCCGGCAGTGTGGCCTGGGTTGACGGTGGTGTGGCCTGGCCCGGTGCGGCGGTACACTGCGGCCTGGCCTGGCATCTGCGACTACTGTCAGCATCGGTGAGTGGTGCCACCACTGTGCAGCAATGCGGTGGCGTGGGGCAACTTGAGCGAGGGTGACGGCCACCACCGGAGACATCCAGATGATCTACTGTCCTACTGCAGAGATGACAGCAGGTGTCCTTACCAAGCCGTTAGTGAGGGATCAGTTTGAAAACCTAGGAGATGAAATAGGACTTGCTAGTTCTTACATACAAGCTTAAGAAGGGATGTGTGGAAAGTGCAAGCCAGCAACTTTATTTTTTAATGCTGGGTATCAGTGGAGATTGCGATTTGAGCTTGCTACTAGCTATGAGTTGTATTTCATACCATGAAGTCCTTAAGACTGCCCCTTCCTCCTTGTTGCTTCTTTTGCGCATTGATTTTCCTCCCTTTCATTTTCCTGTTCTCAGAAGATAGACATGTTGAGACGTGGTTCCAGGCTGTATACCTAAAAGAACAAAGGCATGAATGATTAGGAAAAGTTTTCTGTTTCCTCTATCCAAGAAACATTCAGACTGGTTGTTTCTATTTTTCCAAGGAAGAGGGTGAGACTGCACAATCTCTCCATGCTTGTCTCTGTGTTGAAAAGGGAATTCTAAAAGCCCAGATCCCTCCAACAGTTCCACTCCTTGACAAACATTTCCTCCTGTCATCCTTATTACTCATCTTTACTGCTTGGAACCCTCCCAGTGGTGGGATTCAATGTTTTTTTACGACCTACTCTGTGGGCATGGTATGGTGGGCAGGGGGAAAGCCCTGTGTTGAGCCCGAATTAGGACTACTTTATTTCAAAACTTGGATGGGGGGTCAGCCAGAATTTCTGCTATCCGTTTTGGCAAACTGGGGTGAACCTGCTGAATCCCACCACTGAACCCTCCCCGTAAGGGTGCCAGAGGAAAAAATGTCTGCCTGAGCATATCATTGTTTTTCTCTGCGCTGTGTGGCAGTCTCACCTGTGTCATTGATAACAAAAGTGTCCCTTTTTTGTAGATTGATGTTGATGCCTTTGTAAGTTCTAGAGTGGATGGCCACCCAATGTGGAACACTCTGATTTGGGCTACCCAATGACTGGGCACATCTGGACAAAACAGGCTATGACTAGGGACACTGAGAAGAGACCATCCACATCCCCAGCATATGTTTTGCCTAAGCACAGCTCCCTGGGCTGAGGTTGATAGCAAGAAGGAATATGATAGGAACTTTGCGTACATAGTGAAGGTCCACCACATCATTCCAGGTCATAGGTCTTTGTTTTCTCTGTGTGCTGGACTTAATCCCTTAGTATGGTAATATACAAATATCTCCAGAAGTCCAATAACATGCTGGTTCAGGTGACCTCCAGATGCACTTGCTACAGGTCAGTCTTGATTTGCATACAGTGATGGGATGTCACCGGTTCCAGACGGATCTCTGGAACCGGTAAGACCAATCCCGGAGGGTTCTCCGTGAGGGGAGTCCACTTTTGGGGCGTCCGGTTCCGGACGCCTGACCGAAAGAAAAAAAAATTAAAATCGGAGCGAAAATGGCTCTAATTGACTGCGCATGCGCAGAAACTCAATCTGACGCATTGCACATGCGTCAGATTGAGTTTCTGCGCATGCGCAGTCAATTAGAGCCATTTTCGCTCCGATTTTCAAAACATTTAGAACTTTCAGGGCAGCGGCGGCGGCAGCAGCCCTCTGAGGGGGGCGCCTCCCCGCGGCACGTTGAGGGCTGCCTCGGCCGTCCGCTGCTGACAAGCCCCATGCCCTGGGGACGCCCGGCGGGGTACACCGCTGCCGCCGCCTCCGCCGGGCGCCTGTGGGCCGGGTGCCTGCACCCGCCGTCCACAGCCGCCGCCCGCCGCCGCCGGAGCTGCCGCTGCCTGAATCCCTGTGGACTCCTTCTTGGGTCGGTCCCTTTTGAGCTCGGCTGCCGCGCGCTGCGGAGGAGGAAGCTGTAGGCGGCGGCGGTGCGGCATGGGGACGGCCCAGGGAGGCGCGGCAGCCGCGGCTGCCCGTCGCCCCTCGCCATGGCCGGAGCCGGGCTAAAAAGGTACCGGCCCAAGGAGGACGCCACAGGGGTGCAGGCAGCTCCGGCGGCGGCGGCGGCTGTGGACAGCAATCGGGGTGCCGGGTCCCAAGAAAGGTAAGCGAGGGGTTTTTATTTGGGGTGGGTGGGTAATTTATTTGTGTTTTGGGTGGGTGGTTGTTTTTATTTTATTTATTTATTTGTGTCTGGGTGGGTGGGCTGAGAGGGAGGGGTGTGTGTGTATGTTTATTTTTATTTTTTATTTATTTTTATTTTGGCCCCGCCCACAACATCATGACGTCATGACGTCGGCCGTGACGTCATGACGTCATGCCATTGGCCACGCCCATGACGTCCGTGACGTCATGGCGTGGTAGTAGAATTTTTGTCATCCCATCACTGTTTGCATAGCAAATATTTAGGTACAAAATGGATCAGACAATATTCACAAAACTTTAGTTAATACATATTGGTAAATCTGGATGCATAGGGAACCAATTCAGGGAACTCAGGGATAAAACTGACTTCGTTTGCTTTTAAATGAAGGACAAAACACTGCTCTCTGTTCTTGTTTGTTTTTACCTCATGCTAAATATCCTGATCAGCTAAAGGATATCTTCTAATGTCATTCTTATTTTGTATAAATGCCTGATTGTTCTTACTTCCACATGACTGCAAGGCTTCCAGGAGCTGCCAAAATCCATCAAAGTCATCCCCTCCTGAATCTGTAATAAAGGCCTTAAGTTCAGCACAAAACCCAGCCAGAAGGGAAAGAGGGTCATTGCCATAGGACTAGCTCTCATTAATAGCCTGCTCCCCAGTTCTGAAGTCCTCTCCTTCTGTGTTGGAGAAAATCATTGTCTCTCCCTGGCTCCCTTCCATAAATAATGAGCTGGTCAAGGTCTACGAGCTCAGAGCAGATTCATGCTGTCGGATAGGCAATATCGCTTCCTTAATAGGGCTTGCTAGACTGCATCATAGATGCAAATGAAATAAAAGCTCTGATATTGGCAAGGACATGTGGGAAAACATGAGGAATTGTTTGTATGCTCCAGTGCTTTAAAATCTTCTAATAGCAAATAAGAGCAGATACATTAGTCCTCATTTTTTGCTAATTTTTCCTCTTAGCAAATAAACTATTTGCTTCTAGCTTCTAGCATGCAGTTTGTTTATTTATTTCTGTGTGTGTGAGGGGACATTGCCTCCCATTAAAGTTTATCTTGCCAATTAATCCTCACCAATCCCCTCAGAGTAATGGCACATTATCCTGTAGACTTGTTCCTAAGGTTTCTCTTTGTGTGTGTTTGTATGTGCATGTATGTGCCATTAGGCACTAAGATTTTTTTTAATGGTCCCCTTATTTCTAGAATTTGCTATGAAAGAGGTGTCTACTTTGCTCTTCAATTGTTTAGAAAAGGAAATCTCTATTAAATAAGAATCCTGAAAAATCCTAAATTCCACACCAGTTCTGCTGACAGAAGTCAAACTGAATTATTCAGTGCAATTTTAGGTGGTAAATTTCTAGTTCTAAAATATATTTCTTAATATCTCTCATGAGCTTAAAAATGAAAACCCTACTGTACAAATTACGGAACTGCGATCTAAAGGAAAACATAAAACGAACATCTCCTTTGGTGATGGAGGCATCCCTTGTTTGATATTCTTTTTTACATACAGTATGTATAAAAGAAGCTATGCAGTAATGAAAATCACACTGGATAATTTATTATCCCTGTGCTAATACTGAGACTTCTAGTTCAGCTGGAAATTGTAAGGCTCCAAATGAAATTTGACAGGTTGTTTAAAATCAAAGGTGATAATTAGCAGTACAGTAAGTAACAAATACACTCTAATACAGGCAATGTCATAATATAATGTTGTTTGGACCAGTGGTGGGATGTCAAAATTTTTACTACCCCACCGTGATGTCATCACAGTGTGGGCGGTGCTAACATCATGATGTCATTTCATGGATGGGGCCAAAGAAAAAAATACAAAATAATAAAAATAGGGAGCTTCAGGCTATAGGGAGCTTCAGGCTAGCAGCTTCTCTTCCTCCTCCCAGTTTGGGAGGACAGCAAGGAGGCCGTGCATATGTGCCAAGCACTAGGCGTGTATGCACACCAAGTGCTTGGCATGCATGTGCAGTGGGGGAACCAGTGAAAAGGTAAGCCCCGAAGGTGGTTCCTCCCAAAAGGTGCTACAGGGTCTCTGGGACACTGGGAAAAGTTACTACCGGTTCTGGAGAACTGGTGAGAACCTGTTACATCCCATTACTGGTTTGGACTGAGTTTGAGAGTGTCCTCTCCCCAGCTGCCACAATAACAATAGCAATTACACGTATATACTGTACAGAGGCGTAGCTACCGCCGTATCTGCTGTATCAATTATACGGGGCCCCCAAGCCATGGGGGCCCCCAACGTGCGTAAGCAAAACAAATCTTTACCCTTCCTAAGGGCCCCCAAACAAATTTTTATACGGGGCCCCGCCAAGGCACGCTACTCTTCTGATACAGTACCACCTAATAGTGCTTAGTGCACTCTCTGGACAGCTCACAAGTTATTTGACATTCTCCTCCAAAACCACATGACCCAATGTAGATTAAGTAAATTCTCAATAGGCAAAGAGTGCTGACCAACTGTTGTGGGAATCAACACACTGGAATGGAATTGTTTCGACTCCTGAATAGAGGCTTTCTGCAGTGTAAGAGTAAAAAAATAGTCTCAGTTCTCTATCTGTTGGTCCTTGGACTCAATCAGCTGGTCTTTAGAAAGAAACATCGTCGCCTGTTACTAGAACAACAAAAGCCCAAAAGAGGCTAGGGCGCATGTTTAATGACCATGGGAACAGGGGAAGAAAAGGGAAAATTGAAACAATAGGTAGAAAAGAATGGTGTGTTCTAGAAAAAAAGGCGTGGTCATCTGGTTGGATGAACAGAAGGCCGTGACAACATTTAGTTTGTTTCGGGTTTCAACTGTTTGGGGAAGGGGGGGCAATACCAATCAACCAAAAATGTTGTTGAAAGAAAGAGAAACAAAATGCTACCAGGAGGGTAAGAGCTGGCTCTGGAATGACCAAAAACATGCCAGGTATCTGATTATTAATTGCTATGCTTGCCTTTCAGGCAAGAACCACACTTCTGCGCCAACTGAACATATGCAATTTCATTAAAAATGTGTTAACATAAGGCGGCTATTGCAAAACAAGCCATTTTGACCTAGTTGTACATAAACAGTCCTTTCCACTCCTGTTTCTATTTGCGTCTCATCATGTGGCAACTGGACATCCTATTTGTAAGATGTTACCACACACATAGCGTTATTGCACTAACTTAAGCCACAACAGAGTATCGGATATCGGCCAAGGCAGCATTTGAATCCGAGGGTGGGGGTGGGGGGTGGCAGCGTCAGCATTAGTCTATTGCAGCAAATGAAATAAAAAGTAAAACTCATAATGAAAAGATGAGCTATGAGAATTCCCCCCCAAATTGAAGTAATCAGAACAAGATTGCTTTGTTACGGGAAAAGATTAGGAGGCACAGCCTTTTTTGTCAACTTGCTCACTGTTTGCTTCTTTACTGCTTAAAAGGGTTGTGGTCAACCCTTTCAAGGAAAAACCTGACAGGTCCCCCCCCCCCCGAGGAGTGTAATATAGTTATTTTGATTCTTATCATTTTCTTTACATTTCTGCTGAATGTATGAGCTTTAGCAATAAATAAAAGCATTGCCATGAATGCTACAGGTATATGGTATTAATTATATCAAATAAATTTTTGTTTTTGGAAAAATTCTCATTGCTCATCTTTTCACTGTTTTACTTTTTATTCCATTTGTTGCAATAGACTAACGCTGCCCCCCCCCCAAAAAAAAAAAAAAAAATTCAAATGCTGCCTTGGCCGATATCTGATACTCTGTTGTGGTTGCTGAGGCAATAGTGAAGTAAACACGAGGGTACTATACCAATGGCTTGTAGCCTTCAGACTGTTATTTTTTTAAAAACCTTCTGAAGTAATTTTTCAGAAATAAAGGTCTCCCTTGCCCGAAAGCCAATTGTGCCCATCTCTAAGGGGCCAGTGCTCATCTTCATTTACAGTCAAAAATTCACCGCTGTCTGTGTCTGCAGATGTTTCCGTGGTCATGTAGTAGGCACGTCAGAGCGCATGAAACGCTGTAACCTTTCACACCAAAGCAGTACCTATTTATCTACTTTTGATTTCTTGCTTTTGAACTGCTAGGTTGGCAGGAGCTGGGACAGATGACAGGGGCTCACTCTGTTGTACAGTACAGTACGTACAAACTATCTTGGTGACATTAGAACTATGATCATGCTTTAATGGTGTACTTCTGTATCCAGTGGCATACTACCTTATATAACAACAACGGAACAATGAATTCCTTCCCCTCAGCCTCCTGCTACACCCTTTCCTTCTGCTAAAAATATTAATAAATAAAACAAAACAGTTACAGAAGGGTTTATAGTTTTTCAGGAAAGAATTTTTGTGTGTAAAAGAAAAGGAATCACCAAATTGGGAGCTAATTGCAGTAGAAGAACCTGACCATAACTGTGTTTTAAATGCTATTTTTCAGAATCTGGAGTGGCTAAATCATATTGGACAAGAACACAAATACATTTTTGACAAAGCTTCAGATTAGCATATCTCCATTGTGGGTGTCTAACGCTTCTTAGGAATGGCAAGATGGTAAGATTGATGAGCATATTGAAATGAAGGAATGACAAACTTTGACAGCCGGTGACATTTTGTCTTCTGTGGAGCTACATAATAGATAGGAATTTCAGACTGTTACAACTTAAAAAATAATAGTGAATATAATGTCCACATGAGAGGTGCTAAGTCCTGTACTTCTGAGATACTGCTTTTCATCTTCTCACTGTTCCCAAATTAATTGTACCAATTAATTTGGTTCGATATATACTCCTGGAATTTATTTTTTAAATAATCAAATGCATTTAACAGTTACTGTTCTCCACGTATTTCCAGGCAGAGTAATGACAATGTAATTTATCACAGAAGATTGGAAAAAGACACTCAGAGCCAGGATTGTGTAGTCCCCAATGGTTGAACTATAGTTGACATGTCAGGCAGAGCTCCATAAAGAGTAAAACACTGTGTATTTGTTTTAAAATGAGCTTGCCTTGGTCCACACATTTGCAAAATTAGCTTACCATTATTTTCCAATTGATGATCATAAGTATGGGACTACAGTACTTGTAGGTCTGATTGCTAAGGCGTGAAGCTCTGAAAGACAGTCACGCCAGGAGGAATACTAAATACATGTCCCACTTAAAATGTGTGATTTTACCCTTGGTTTCTCAGGCAAGTTTAGACAGTAGACAGAGCCAGCCCTAATATTAGGCATAGCTACCTCAATATGTCTAATAGTAATTCTGTCTAAATGTGCCTGAAGAACTAAAGTATGAAGGAAGTGTACCAGAGATTTGTGTGCGCGCCATATCATCTCCCCTGTATTATTAAACAAATCTGCTTTCTTAAATTTAAATAAGGGATGCTATACTGCTGCAGGTATTGAAGCAAGACAGAACGGATAGTCATCTTGTCTTCTGTACCACCTGCTGTTATACCTCAGAAGGAAAATCTCTTGGTACCCCAAAAAGTGTGTGGTAGAAGGATGAATGAGAGAAATACTTTTATCTGACTGAGAGGACATTTCTTGATAAAGCACAAGGAGCAGCCAGAAGTGGGAATAATACAGACTTTGATCCAGACCCCAAATTTGCATTTTAAAGAGATATAGGATTCTATACAAAAAACCTGAAAGTAAATGAGAGTGACAGATTTCAGGCAGTTATGTGAATTTTCCTTCCTTCTTGCATGAATAATAATAATCATCAGCTGATACAAAAAATTATTTAAATGTTTCATCCAGCTCATACTGCTTTTGTAAATTGCTCCAGGAGCTGAGTAGAAATATGTTAAATAATGACAAATACTCCTGAATTATGCAGAGCATATCTGTACAAGAAACATATGCAAAGATAAATTAAAAGACAGCTTCTTTGAAGAATGAGGAACAAAGCTGTGATTCTTGTGATTCCAACTGGCTTGTCCTTTGTGGTCTATAAGGATAAGTAGCTAATTTCTATATGTTTCTTGTGTAATTAGTTCTGGCCACCACTTGACTTGGCTGGTGTTTGAATAAATTTTCATTTTTTAATTATTTATGAGCTTATTACCAGCAAGATATGGTGAAAATATTGACAACTGCCCTTCAAAAATATAAATCCTAAAGCAGCACTGAAGAGCCCATAATTAGTTTTAAGAGTACTGTAGTCCAAGATCAAAATCCCCCCTCCCCTGGGGAATATTCTAACAACCAAAATCCTATCCATAACTAAATGTGCTAGGGAGAGCTCTTCTTCTTGTTCTCTCTGTAAAAGCAACAGTAGATACCAAAATATTAGCCCACCCTTCCTTTTTTTTTAACATGATAAAAAGGTTTTATATTCCTACTTAAATGTTTTCAGCCAATTTTCCATATGCCACTGAAGAATAAAAATGCAATTATGGAACATTTATTGAAACACTTCTTTAACACATTAACATATGTCAGTTACATACTGAGGGGAAACTGCATGCATAAGTAAATAAGATTAAATAAAAGCCTAACAAGCACTAGAATTCCAATTGTTATCTTCACAATTATCTTGTAAAAGACTGTTAAGTATACAGAATGATATATGGCTTATAAAATTTGAAATACTGTACTGTAGCAAAGTGAAATGGTAAACTTTATAGAGTATGAAATAGCTATTATGCTTTAATGCTCAAGACACTCTTGGGGATCAGACAAATGGTTCACAAAAAAAATCTTGATTCTAATTTTTAAATTACTGCACTGGAGTGACTTCTTTTCATACAGATGAGATTCAAACTGGAAAGCTGTTTCTTTCTTGTCATTCATGGGCCAACCTTCTTAACTTAGGGCTTGTCTACATGATGTAAAAGGAACAGGCTGGATCAGGTGAAACAGGGCCACTAGAAGCATGAGTAAGCCATTTGCAGTGGATCCTATTTGGTCCACAATCTTTGACAATACTGGCAATTTACTTCCCCGGCATTGTAGAAGGGTGGAGAATATGAAAAATAAATTTAATTGTGCATTAGGGTTCTGAATATAGGGCAGCAAACTGGGTAGCCTCTTTACCAGACCTTTAAAAGAAAACAATAGCTCAGGGAGGAACCTTTCCATTTGTATTTTATTAAGGAGGTGCAGCAAATATTTGCTGTTCTAATACACACTGGCATTTTTTCACTTCTTCATCCCCTCTATGGAGTCTAGGAAGTGATTAATTTGCCAATATCCTGAAATGGCTGTCTTATGAAGCCACTTCACAATATGAGGATAGTAGAAGAAGGTTTCCAGAGAGCATATGTCTCTCAAATCAGCCTCTTACTTTGGTGGGAATGTGATCCTCTTTGTAGGTTGACTCAGCCTTCCATCCTTCTGAGGTCAGTAAAATGAGTACCCAACAAGTTCCTATCTGGTTCTCTTCTTCCAAATGTTTGTATAATGTCTAGGTTTACATCATAGCCTAACAAAAGAGCTCACATTATACCACCTTATAGAGCACAATGTGACAGCTGTGTGGTATAATACATGTTCTCTGAGACACAGTATGTTCTGTGTGGTTACAAATTCCTGGTTGGAAGGTTTCAATTAGATCAAAGTACAAAAACAAGCAAAGAAAAAAGGCTCTGTAAGAGAAATCCAAAAGGGAATACTTATTTTAAAAAATGAGAAATAAGAAGAGATTCATTGGGAGAGCCCCAGTAAAAGCTTTTAATTACATTTCAGTAAGGTACGCACACAAAAAAATCACTAACATAGTCCAGCAGAAATGTTCATGCAGGGAATTAGCTTTTAAAAATATTTTTAAATGATTCCAATGGTTTAACAGGGGGTTTCACAGAAGTGAATGTTTAAAGTGCAGTATGGACCTGAATACTGATAAGCTCAGTGCTCTTTCACAACCCACCAGGAGAAAAGAAGAGAGGAACTTTTGGCTTACCTGGAAGAGTCTTGTGGCATTTTATAACTCAACCTGTCTTCTAGAGAAGAAGTTCTCAATCTTTTTAAGCCGGGGGCCAGGTCAAGCTCCCTCAGACAGCTTTGGGGGCCGGATGGCCATTTTGCCCTTCCACCCTTCCTCTAAGATGGCTAATTTGGGAAAGCTGCTATAGAATAACAAATTTATTATGACACAAACTTCCATTAACTCAATACATTAGATTAAATGTTATTGTTTTGTGCTGTCAAATCAAAACTGACTTGCAGCAACTCTCATAGGGTTTTCAGGCTAAATAAGTTATCTCAATGAGTGGTTTTAATGAAAGTTGAGATATCACCCTGCTGACAAAAGTCCACATAAATTGATGGTCTTCTGAGTAATAAAGTATGGCTGTGAGAGCTGGACCATAAGGAATGCTAAGCATAGAATAATAGAAGCTTTTGAACTGTTGTGCTGGAGAAGACGTTTGAGAGTCCCCTAGACTAGACTGTAAGGAGACCAGATCAGTCCATCCTGAAAGAAATCAACCCTGGCTGCTCCTTGGAAGGACAAATACTGAAGCTGAAGCTCACATCCTTTGGCCACCAAATGAGAAGAGAGAGGTCCTGATGCTAGGAAATATCGAAGGAGAAGGGGAGGAAGAGGACGAGATGGTTAGACAGTATTGTTGACATGGTAGGCATGGATCTGGGTGGACCCCTGAGGATGGCAGATGACAGAGGAGCCTGGCATGCTGTGGTCCACTATGCGACTGAACAATGAAGAACCAGTTCCATATCCCCCAACTGACTTTCCATGATGGAGCAGAGTTTTGAACCCAGGGCTCTTGAACCCTAGTCTGTTACTCTCACACTACACTACATTGGTTTTTTTTTTACATGAAATGTAATTCCTACCATATCCCATGTGTTGAGACTGGTCTGGAAAAATCTTGTGAGATCTTTACTTCTTGCAACCTGAACAGAAAATGTATTGGTACCATATCCTTCCCTCCTGCACAAACACAACCTACTGAATTGCTTTGAGAGTGGTTTGAATACAGAGCAAGGCTGGTCAAGCCTGTGAGCCATTTCCCTCTTCAAGAAGGAGAGTACATCTACTCTACACAACCAAGGCATCCCTTAAAATATCCCTCTGTGGTGCGCTCAAAAATTTGTTAGGTGACATGGGTGACATACACCCTTCCCCTTAAAGATTCAACTGCTAGTGGTTACTGTATGTGAAATCGTGGGAGATGGATTTTTTTCTTCCTGTACTTCAGATATCAAAATGTTTTTGACCAGCCCTATTTTAAAGGCCTCCCTTGCTCAAAAGACAGACTCTAAGGGTTGGTGCTCATCTCCTTTTTACAGCCAAAGAGGCAGTGCTGTCTGCATCTGTAGACATTTCCATGGCAATGTGGCAGCCATTACTAGACAAGGAAGCACATGGAATGCTGTTACCTTCTCCGCCAAAGAAGTAACTATTTATCTACTTGCAATTCCTTTTTTTCGAGCTCCTAGGTTGGCAAGAGCTGGGAAAGATGATGAGCTCAGCACTCTGGTCTCAAACTGCTGACCTGCCAACCATCAAGCTCAGCATCTTAACCACTAAGTCACAATGGCCCCTACTCTACACTTACACTATACTTATAGGAGCAGCTTGAGCAGCTTTTGGGAACTCGATAACATGGAAAGAGACCCAGGCATACAGACTTTGGTACAGACACAAATGAAAACTTGTTTTAAAAAGATCTTTTCCTGGCTGGAGGACAAGAAATCGCCTGCCTTGATACCCTCTGGACCGTGGCCAAACTGCCACAATGCATTTATTCTTCACCCAATCTGCCCTATTTCTTGAAGGGAAAGAGAAGCCATTCAGCACTAGCACAGCTGCTCTGGAGGATGCTGAGCATCTTTTCCAAAGCTAGTAGCTCAACCTTGTCACAGAATATCACTGGAGGAGATATGGGGATTCCCCTGGAGAAGGTACAGCCAACAACTTCTAAGGTGAGTATTGCGGGGCTTCCAAGAAGATGCGTTGAGTATTGCAAGCGGCCTCTGTGGAAATCTCTTCCCTGCTCTAGCTGTACTTCAGCCAAAATGTTGAGAGTTCAATCCTGACCAGGACAAAAGGTTGACTCAGCCTTTCATCTTTCCAAGGTCAGTAAAAATGAGTACCCCGTAAGGTCGGCCTTGCTCAAAAGCCAGTCGTATCCAACTCTAGGATTCAGTGCTCATCTGTTTCATAGCCGAAGAGTCAGCACTGTCTGCTTCTGCAGACGTTTCCGTGGTCATGTGGCAGGCATGACTAGACACCGGAGTGCACGGAACACTGTTTACTTTCCCACTGAAGTGGTCCCTATTTACTTAGTTGCAATTTCTTGCTTTCGAACTGCAAGGTTGGCAGGAGCTGGGGCAGAGACGAGAGCTCACTCCGTCGTGCAGTTCCCCGGTCTCGAGCTAACCTGCTGCCTTCCAGCCAGCGTCTTAACCACTTGAGCCACCGCAGTCCCAGTATGTTGGGGTAAATTGCTAATTAATAACTTGTGAACTGCCCAGAGAGCACTAAGCGCTACTACGGGCCGGTATAGAAGTACAGTAAAACCTCATATAACACTAAAACCTGGTTCCACAAGTCTTGGTGTTATATGATTTTTAGTGTTATCTGATGCATGTTAAAATCCTATGGGATCCATAGAGATACATTGTAACCACACAGGCTTTAGCGGTTGTTATATGAAGCATCCCATAGGATCTTAATGTTATCTGATGCAATTCTTCCCCCCAGATTCCTTAATGTTATGTGATTTTAGTGTTATTCGATACTAATGTTAAACTTATATGAGGTATTACTTGTACTGTATAATTGTTAATTGCTCTCGTGCTCCTCCTTCAACCTGTTCTGGAGAGAAACATGATTTTGGGAAGCACTCTTTTAACCTTTTTAACCTTTTTAATTCTTTTAGATCTTTGTAAATTCATGGTTTAATTCTTTTTTTTAATTGATTTTTTAAAAGTAATTTCGAACCTCAAGGTTTTAATTTATGAATTTTCTGTAAGCCGCCTAGAGTCAGGTTCGCCTGATTGGGGCGGGATATAATAAATCTAAATAAATAAATAAATAAATAACGGCCGTATCAGTGATATGATTGCACAGCCCTGGGCTGGCTCCCCTGAAGATGCTCTTAATTACCACCTCGTGACTAGTTTTGCAAGAAGCTAAGGATTGCCACCCTCATTTAATCGGCTCGGGAGTAACGCCGGGGGGGGGGGGGAGGCAAAGCGTTGCGCGCGGGAATAACAGAAGCTTATGACAAGCAAGGACGTGACCATCAGTCACTCTCTTGCGCATGCGCCTCCCTGAACCATTCCGTTGAGGTGTCCTATGGCCCATGAAGAGGGGGAGGCCAAGGGTCCAGCCGATTGGCGGAACGGGTTTGGCCTGACCCTCCTGATTGGCTAAGCGGGGAGCGTTCCTTCTTCTTTTTTTTTTTTAACTCTTTCTTCTGATTGGTCTGCCTTCTAGTTGCCACCCCCGGTTACTATTCTCCCCGTAGATTTCCCGCACGCGGATTGGCTGCCCGCGAAATCCTCTCTCTCTCTCTCCCCCCCCCCACCCCGCGCTCCTCCTCACTGCCTCGAGGGTCTGCGAGGAGGAGCGAATGAAGTTTGGCGGTTGAAGAGAAGTGGGGGGGAGGGAGGCCCACTTCTCCCCACCCTCCTCCTCCTCCTCTTGGCCCCGCCCCTCTGCCACAAGCTCGCTCGGGCTCCTTGGCCCCTCCCTCCCCTCTCCTCAGTGGCGCGAGCGGGAGGCCGTTTGCTCCCTCAGTGTGGTGGAGCGGAGTCCTCGAGGCGGTTCCTCCCTCTCTCTCTCTCGCGCGCGCCCCGCCAGCGCTTCCCAGGTAACGGTAAGTGGTGCGGAGAGGGTTTGGCCTCGCGCGCGCTCCGTGCGCGAGCGGATAACGGTCGCCGGCGGCGGATTGAAGCCTTGTGGCGCGCACGGGGGAGCGTTGTTTTTTTCGTGTGGAGCAAGTAGTGACGAGGCACCACCAAGGGAGTCTCTTGCTGCCTTCCCTCGTGTCTTGTGTACACGCAAACAGCGCCAGAGAGAAAGTGTGTGTGTGTGTTGCGTGGCACAGCAGCCCAATGCCCAGGTTGTTTTCCTGTTTCTAAGGTAAAGGTTTCCCTTGCTCGAAAGCCAGTCGTATCCGACTCTAGGGGTCAGTGCTCATCTCTGCTTCTAAGCCGAAGAGCCAGCGCTGTCTGCAGACGTTTCCATGGTCATGTGGCAGGCATGACTAGACACCGGAGCGCATAGAACGCTGTTTACCTTCCCACCGAAGTGGTCCCTATTTATCTACTTGCAATGTCTTGCTTTCGAACTGCTAGGTTGGCAGGAGCTGGGACAGAGACGGGAGCTCATTCCGTCCTGCAGTGCTCGGGAATCGAACTGCTGGCCTTCCGCCTCCCAGTCAGCGTCTTAGTGATTTGAGCCACTGCCGCTGTGTAAAAAGCCATACCCAGTCTGGCCAGGTTATCCTGCTATGGTAATAGAGTAGACCCTACTGCCAGCAACTCAACGCCGAGTGCCAGGCGGCGGTTGACTAACCTGACAACTCTGAGGACGAACAGCCTTGGGTGGAGAAGTCCACTGGGAAGGGTGAGGGTCCCCAAGTGGATTAAATCCCACTCGGA
The DNA here is from genome assembly GCA_030440675.1 of Furcifer pardalis. Taxonomy (NCBI): domain Eukaryota; kingdom Metazoa; phylum Chordata; class Lepidosauria; order Squamata; family Chamaeleonidae; genus Furcifer; species Furcifer pardalis. The sequence goes on along the minus strand of CP126895.1, from coordinate 41,033,898 downwards.
TCCATACAGCAGCTTCATCCATACTGGCCTGGGTCTGATGAGGACTTATGTGATATTTGTAATTGCTTTTATGCTATGGAATGTGCTATGGAATTGTAACTGTTTCTTCTGTAAGCCGCCCAGAGTCGCTGTGCGAGTGGGGCGGCATAGAAGTCGAAATACAAATACTTTGCATGCCAAAAAGGGCTCAGGACCAGAAAGTGACCCGTGGAACTGGATCAGTGGTGCGAGTGTCACACTGCGATGCGAAAGACAAATGGAAGGCCACTGCATTACATTCACGGGACAGTCTTCATGGCTGATCGTCATGAGGATCACCTATATTCGGATTCGGATATGGCAGAAGAAGTAAAAGCCATACCAGCCCTGGAAGATTGGGCCCGTTTGGTGCCTGCTTGGTCATTCCGTGCACGCACAAGACCTCTTGTATTGTGAGAAGAGTCTGCCTTGAGTTCCAGGGTGGGTGGGTGGGGGAAATTCAAGGCTCTCTTGGAGACAGGAATACCCAGGCAGAGAAATAATGGGTGCTCTTGGAGGCGCCCCTCGCATTTTGATGAAACAACCTTCGGCCACCACTGCTGCCCCTTGTTTTTGTAGGTTGGAACATTTTGTAGTGAGACTCTGGCTTCCGTTTCTTTTAAGGTAGGTAGAGATGGACGCAGGAATACTCAAGGAGGGGATGTCGTTATATGAATTCCTAAGCTGGGGCAGAGAAGACGTATCTGTTTGCTGAAATTTTTGAACTGTTAGTCTGTACAAGCATATCAAAGAGTAAACACTTTGTCAGACTTGATCCACGAAAGCTCCACGAAAGCTCACAGATACAGGAGTTAGTCTTTAAAGAGCCACAACTTTTTTGTCTTTTCTGTTCATTTTGTTTTGTTTACTCTGATAAGCATTAGCTGTTATCAGTTACATGTACATTAACTACTCCTTAGAAATGCATTGAAATTACTCTTGCCTTTTTCTTTTTGGCCAGGCTAAGCAAAAGTGCTTTATGTAAATTCCCTTTCCTTCTCAACCTTTCTGAGCACTTGGTTACAGTATATGCAGGGGTAGTTTGTGGACCCCGATTTCGGAGGGAGAGGCAGCCCTTTGGTGAAGTGCTTATGAATATAAATCACTTTATGAAACAGAAGTGCTTATGAATATAAATCAACATGGTGACATTTTTGAAAGTGGCATTACATTATGTGATTTTGCATATATATGCTGAGAAAATATCAGCAGAAGGTAGAATTGAATTTATTCTCAGAGCATGAATGTTTTGGCTTTTCAAATCAATACTGGAGATAGGCTGCTGAAAAGGAGAGTGGTAACTTTTTGCTGAGGAAATTAAGTGCTAGAAAATGTGATCAAAATAAGATACATGTTTTAAAACCTATTTTCCTACTGTTTTGCAAAACTCCTTTTGCCCATTCTTTCCTGTTGGGACAGTTTATTGACTGAATAAGGCCCTACCTCACAGTCTGAAAGCTCTGAAATAAAACAAATCTGTCTTGCTCTGCATTGGAAACATTTCTGGAAGAGCTCTCATTTCCTTCATCTCTTCTACAACAAGAGGGTCACTAGTAGAGCATCTGCTAGTCGATAAATAAGAGAGACTACCTGCCAGCCTTTTTAAACTTGAGACTTTTGTGATTTTAGTTGAATTACCTAAAGAGTGCTTTTCTAACTGTAGTCCAAAGAAGAGGAAAGAGACCAGTTTATTCTTCTATTTGTCACTCAAGACCTTCCACAAGGTGAAGAAAATTATAGTAGGCTTTTAGCAAAGCAATGCAATCACACTTATATACCACCCCCAGTGCCTGGTGCACTCTGGGCAGTTCACAAGTTAATTAGCATTTTGCCCCCAACATGCTGGATACTCATTTTTACCGACCTCGAAAGGATGGAAGGCTGAGTCAACCTTGCGCCTTAGTCAGAATTGAATTCACAAACTTTTTGTTGCACCACCAGGGCTCCCCTAGATATTGAAAATATGTTATACCAGAAATAACCATTTTCATGAGCAAGTTGAAATCATGGGTTTGTGAAGCTGGGAATTATATTTTGAAGATAAGAGATTTTGAAGATTTGTAAAATAAATAAATAATTCTTGCCAATCCATCAGAATTCTCCTGATTGCATTACTAATTACTCACCTATTTGCACTATTGGATGTTCCTCATATTGGTCACCTTGTTAGTCAGCAGAAGTTTGCCATGCTGAATTACATAGATTAATTTACAAGTATATCACCGAGGATGTTCTGCCCATTCTTTAAAAACAGATTGAAAACCCTTTTAAAATAAAGTTATGTTTACTCTTCTGAGTTTATACTCTGTACCAGTGGTGGCGAACCAGAGGTGGCACTCGGAGACCTCTCTGTGGGCACCTGTGTGGGCACCCCAGCACAGAGTTTGCTCCTTCCCTCTGCTCAATGGGAGCATTTCCTTCCTCCCCAGCACAGAGTTTGCCCCACCCCTCTGTCCATCAGCCCACTGGGAGCACTTCCTCCCTCTCCCCAGCACAGAATTCATCCTGCCTCTGTCCAGCAGCCCAATGGGAGCATTTCCTTCCTCCCTCCCCCCGGCACAGAGTTCACTCTGCCCAGCAGCCCAATGGGAGCATTTCTTTCCTCCCCCAGCATTCATCCTGCCCCTCTGTCCAACAGCCCAATGGAAGCGTTTTCTTCCTCCCCTGTTGCCATGTTGGCACTTTGTGATAAATAAGTGGGTTTGGGGTTGTAGTTTGGTCACTTGGTCTCTAAAAGGTTCGCCATCACTGTTCTATACATTTATCTTAAATTTGGACAGAGGGCTAATTAATATTTTCATTCAACTGTTTTTATAATCTTCATTGGAATGGTTTTCTTTATGACTAAATATCAATTGTAATGACTCCTTTCCACTTTTCAGAGAAGTTAGGTGCTATTTTTTAAAGACTCTTGTTTTATGCTTTTTGGAATGGTGACAAAATTTTTTTTCCTTGTCAAGATATCTGAAATACTTGTGTGTGTACCCTACCCTCCTTAATGGAAATTGTACTGGAATTTTTAAAAAATGAAATAGGGTCTCCAAATTATGTTTATTACATCTCACTTTATTTTTTCATACTAATGTTTAACATCAAAATAGTCTCTTTTTGCAGTTATTTTTAACTTGACTGTTCTGTAAATGATTTTACTTATGGTTTCTGAGTTATGGAAAAAAGTTCATTTTAAAAAATATCTTTCATTGCTTCAGATTTAAGAGAGAAAAGGGACTGTTTTTATTCAGTAAAGTATTTAGTAAAAATATCAGTTGCAGAAAGATGGTCCAAAAGGGAAACATGTCTAATGTAGATGAGTTTTTAGACTGGGGAAATAAATACCACATTGTCAGAATTCCCTCTTTTATGTACTGTAATCTTAAAGTGCATTTGTAAGGCTAGCAGATAATATAATATTTCTTCTTCTGCTGCTTTATCTGAATTCGAATATTTGCGATCATCATGGTGATCAGCCATGATGACTGTCCTGAGAATATAATGCAGTGGCCTTTCATTTGTCTTCCACATTGTAGTGTGACACCCATACCACTGATTCAGTTCTGCGAATCATTTCTGGTCCTGAGTCCTTTTGGCATGCAAAGTCCTCATCAGCCCCAGGCCATTATTGATGAAGCTGCTGCCCTCCAACAAGATGGATTCAAGTGGGATTTAATCAACTTGGGGACTCTTACCCTTACCTGTAGGCTTTGCCACCTAAGACTGTTAGTCCTCAGGGTTGTCAGATTAGTTAACATTTGCTAGCAGTATGGTCTACTCCAGGGATTCTCAACCTCCAGCCTGTGGGCCAAATGTGGCCCACACAGTGCCATTTCATGTGGTGGGCCCCACCGCCTTTGGAAGTTCCATGTGGAGGAAGGGCAAAATGGCTGTCCAGACCAATAAGCTGTCTGAGGGAGCATGACCTGATCCCTGGCTTTAAAAGGTTGAGAACTCTTGGTCTACTCTATTTACCATAGCAAGATAACCTGGCCAGTGTATTAAAATTTGAAAATACAGTACTCTGCTTTTTGTGTGATTTTTCCAAAGGAAAAGTTAAGAACATATTGGAGAGGTAAACTTTGAAATTCTTTAGATACAAAATTAATTTGTCACAATTTGTATATTGTGATACAGTACAGATAAGTTATATCATTATCTGTACTAATTCTGAAGTTTTTGAAACCTAAATCCCATATTCAAATATACCTTGAAACATGTGGACTACTACTAATTTTTTAACCATACATTTTCATTTTTCTGCTTTTACTGCGCTTATATGAAAAGGAGGAGGAGATTCCTGTATCTTCAGTTGCCAGAAATAGGCAATGTTGTTCAGTGCACATTGTCACATTGTAATGCTATGACAGCAACAAGCTGCTACTGCTTAACTCCTGCTGTCTGCTGCTATAAAAGATACAGGAAGAAGGCATCACATCATTTTTGAATGTGCTTTTATATTTTCCAGTGTAGCTTGTAATACAGTCAATAACAGCATACTTACAGCAGCTTAATGTAGATAGAAACGACATCAATATGAGAAATGGTTTTAGTATGAAATGATGGCATGACGTTCTGTTTCTATGAGTTCCAAGAAAGTTTACCAGGAAAGTAGTAGGGATGAGATATGAAGTTAAGGTAACAATTTAGAGTAGTATGCTACTTGACTTCAATGGCTGCAATCCTGCTATAGGTAGGAAAACTGCATGTAAAAGCAGTTGTACAGACAGCTTTCCCATTAGCTCGGGGTGACCAACCTATGGCCCATGGGCCAGCCCGTGACACCATTTCATGTGGCCTCCCGCCCTCTTCACCACTACCGGAATCGGAAGTGGACGGTTTTATGGCAACTGTAAAATGCACCCACGCATGAATAAACACGCTTGCGCATGCAGTAAATACTGCCACAAATGCACCCGCAGTTGTCGTAAACACGTTTACGACAGCTGCGTACACATTTTATGGCAATGTTTAAGGTGGGAGGAACCACATGACTGGCCTGCTCTGCTGTCCAGGGGGGGCATGATCCGGCCCATGGCATGAAAAGTTTGGAACCCCTACATTAGCTTGTCATCTATAGCACAGCCAAATGTGTGATCAAAAATGTGGGTGGTTATTGTAGCCAGTTATTGCAGGAGAAAAGAGGAAGATTCACTGGTGGGACTGGTTTTATGCAAACATGTAAGCCAATGAGATTCTGATCAGTGATAGAATTCAAGCATATAATGCATATTGTGAGAATATAGTTTAAAGTTTTACAATTGTAGTTAAATTTTTAGTCACTGAATAGATAAACTAACTGCTGTAATATTATTCATAGCTGGGATTTTGAAATAACAGATAGCATTTTAAAATAGACTGCTGTATGTTAGCTAAGATACTGTACAGTACTGATGTACGGAGGTCTTAAAATCATTAGAATAGGTATTAACCACTGCTTGCTTTAAAACTTAGTTCAAGAAAAATGCTTGCAATCTTAATTTTAAAAGACTTTGCAAATAATCTGCACAAGATGACCATATGACTGACATCTACCTGGTTTTATTTAATTCAACAGATGCAGTTTATGTTGCTGTTTAGTCGTCAGGGGAAGCTAAGACTTCAGAAGTGGTATGTCCCGTTGTCTGACAAAGAGAAGAAGAAAATCACAAGAGAACTTGTTCAGACAGTTTTGGCCCGTAAACCGAAAATGTGTAGCTTTTTGGAATGGAGAGATCTGAAGATTGTGTACAAAAGGTTGTTTTGTTTTTATAAGCTTATAAATTACCTCATAAAATATAAATTGGAAGTAGAAATAAGGATTTTCTTGTGTGGCAGTGGGGGGTTTGTTGTTTTTAAAATGTAATTTAATAGCATGCAGCTGATAAAATGAGATTATTCTACATTTAATAATGTTCTGTATGCAGCTCTTTACAGTAAATGAGGCATACAGATTTGAAAACACTCTCTGTTTTAAAAGACTAATATGCTTCAGTGAGTAAATGTTAACTCATTCAGTTTCATATAAACTAGCGATTGGTCTTGCTGAAATATTAAAAGCCTGCAGAAGAATGCCACTTTATTCTTCTGAGCTGATGGTGTGTAAACCAAGAGCTGGGAACTGTTTTACTGACAATGCTGTTGCAATGAAGGAGAACCATTCTGATTAGTATTTTGAAATTCTTGAACTGTTTTGTTTTATTATGTAAAGAAATCAAGTGCTACTTGTATTTTATTTTTAAATCTGTCAAGGCAGAAGACTTCACACTCCCTTACCATACAGAATAGTCATGCAAAAGAGAAACCCACATTTATTGAAGTTTATTCAGATAGTGCTTTCAGCAGACATAGATCTGATGGATCTGTGATATTTAGAATCAAGGGGGCCTTGCTTCCCTCAAAATAAAGCTGGGTACCTGTATTTTTTATGTATTGTGTACGTGCACACACACACACACACACACACACACACACACACACACACACACACACACACACACACACACACACACACACACACACACACACACACACACACACACACACACACACACACACACACACACACACACACACACACACACACACACACACACACACACACACACACACACACACACACACCCCTATTGGCAATGAGATTTCTATTGGCAATGTGATTTGTATAGATCTCATTATAGTAAAGAGGTTGTTTGTGTATGTTCTGTATAAGAACATGAGAAGAGTGGCCGGCCAGCTCCTATGAAAAGCATCCCAGGCAAGTATTAGTACAACTGCAGCTTCTGTCTCATGTTTCCCAATAGTTGACATAGATATACAGTATAGTAAAACCCCAATTTATATAAAAAGTCTGTGCTGTAGCTTTTTACATAATACTTTTTTTTAGGTACTGGTAAAATGTGGCATTCCCATAGGGAAGCATGGGGGGGGGGAACAGTCCCGACTGGACCAAAAATAATCCTAAAAAATAATCGGCACAAAGGGAATGTAAATGGAGCTATCTCCCTACCTTTTGCATACTGCTGCTTCCTCCTGAGTGGTTTGTCTGGCCATCAGGGGACTGGGAACTGCCACCAGCGCTGCCGCAGTCCTCACTGCTTCTACTGACACTAGTAGAGTGTGTGTGGGGGGAGCATATCTGTTCATTTATGCTCTTTGTCCGAGGTCCCCATGCGGCGTGCTTTACCTTGGAACATATGTCAGACAAAGAGCAGGATGGAGCGGTTTTTGTCTGACACGTGTTCCCAGTTAAAGTGCGTCGCAGGGGACCTTGGACAAAGCAGAACCAAGCTGTTATGCCCCCCTCCCTCTACCATTGCCAGTAGAAGCAGTGGGGGCCGCGGACAACACAGCAAAACTGCCACAATAATCGTTACTGTCTCCGCTGCTGCCACCACGGTGAGTGATGTCTTGTAACTTCCATCGGTGGGGGCAGGTGGCGCTGTTAGTGAGTTTCAATAATCAAAATACAGTAATACCCCAGATAACGATTGTACCGGACAACGCTAAAACCGCATAACGACGACAAATTGGGGGGGAAGATTTACACCGGAGAACGTTCATTTTAGCGTTATCCGATCCATCGTATTAAAGAAGTAAAGGAGGCCAAAGCTCCTCTCCCTGTCACTTCTCTCCTTCCCCACCCCCAGCAGTTTGGGGACTCCCCACACCCACCCCACTGCCTGCTTGGCCACAGAGAATCCAGCCCAGCCCTGCTTACCTAATCTTCTTGAGCTGCACGCTCTGACTGAGCCAGAGGCTTGTGTTTTTGCTTTCCCTTCCTGTATTGAAAAAAACAGGGAAGGGAAAAGAGACAGAGGTGATTGGTTATCTAGAGAACCAATCACATTTCTCTCTTTCCCCCTTCCCTTTAGTTTAAAAAAAACAAGCCTCGAGCGATCAGCTGGCAGTCGGAGAAGGGAAGGTAAGCAGCGAGGGAAGCCTGCAGTAGCGTCCCTGATCCTACTGCAGTCACAGTGGTGGGGGGTGGCTTTAAAGGCAGGGAGGTCTCTTTCTTTCCCTGCCTGCCTTTAAAGCAGTTTGTCTCTGAAGTCAGGGCTTTTTTTTTTTGCGTTGTTCGATGCATGCATCGGACAACGCTAAAAACCGGATAACGTCATGACTTGTGGAACCAAGACATAACGTTATCCGGGGTATTACTGTACATGAAAATATGGTATAATTAATTAAATTGTTGGTATGTCTCAACCCGATGCGGGCTTGGGATCCTCATGGTCATTGACCCGAGTATAAGTCATTTCCTCTTTTGGGGGCTCATTTTTGGCACTAAAAAACTAGGTTTATACAGTGCTTTCAAAGGCATTCAAGCAGGATTAATGTTTATTAGTTACAATGGAACCTCGCTTAACAAATGGCTAGGTTAACACAAAAATCACATAACAAGGAAATCCATAGAAAATAGTGGCTCAGTTAACAAATTTTTATGGAACATTAATTGGTTTTCATTGCATTCCTATGGGAAACCACGTTTCAGTTAACAAAATTGGGTTTTCAGTGCATTTCTATGGGAAATTGAATTGAATGCATTCCTATGGGAAATTTGCTTTACAAATATTTTGTAGTACAAAAGGTCCTGGAGATCGCATTAAATTTGTTAGGTGAGGTTCCACTGTATTTTATGAAAACTTTCTTTCCCTATGAAGGAGTTCAGTCAAGAAGTAACTTTTGAAGACTGTCCTGGATAATGTATAAAACTACAGGAAAGATGTATGGTTGCATTTGCTGGAGCTGAACAGATGTCATTGGTGTTTAGAATTTAATATTTTAAGCATGTGTTCTGATGACTAGAGAAGAGACTACAGTCAAACCTCGCATAACGAACGTTTCGCTTAGCAAAAAACTCGCATAACGAGCAAATTTTTTGCTAGGTGGTCTGACTCGCATAACGAATTTTTCGCTATGCGAGTCAGACTTTTCCCTATGGAAAAACTTGCAATGTGAGTTTTCCTCATAGAAACGCTCGTTATGCGAGTTTTTCCATAGGGAAAAGTCCGACTCGCATGGAGAAAAATTCATTATGCGAGTCTGACTCACATAGCGAATTTTTCGCATAGTGAGCAGCCTCGCAGAACGCATTAAATTCGTTAGCAAGGTATGATTGCATTTGAAGCAGTTTACAGCATGGACAAAGTGATAGTACAATAGAACCCCGGACAACATTATGACATGGTTCCACGAGTCATGACGTTGTCCGGTTTTTCACGTTGTTCGATACATTGATCGAACAATGCTTAAAAAAAAGCCCTGACGTCAGGGACAAACCACGCTGAGGCAAGGCTCGGCTTGTCCGAAATCCCCCCTCCCCGGTAGGCACGCGATCGTGTGTCATTCGGGGTTAGGGCAAGGTACGGGAAAGACCCCCGTATCCTGACCTAACCCCGAACGACGCGCACGCTCGAAGTTGCGAAAGTGTAAGGATCTTTACCCTTTTGCAACTTCGGGCGGCTTGGAGGCTTGCACGCCTCGGTGACGGTTAAGCGAGGATGCGGGGGCCTTTCCCGCATCCTCGCCTAATCGCCGCGGCGGCGAGCGTGCACGTCTGTGGTTCCGAAGGGGTACCCTTTTGCAACCTCGGGCGGCTTGGATGCTTGTGCGCCTCGGCGGCGGTTAGGCGAGGATGCAGGGGTCTTTCCCGCATCCTCGCCTAACCGCCGCCGCAGCACACATGCACGCCCATGATTCCGAAGGGGTACCCTTTCGCAACCTCGGGCAGCTTGGAGGCTTGCGCGCCTCAGCGGTGATAAGGCGAGGATGGGGGGGTCTTTCCCGCATCCTCGGCTAACCGCCGACGCGGCGCGCGTGCACACCTGCGGTTCCGAAAGAGTACCCTTCGCAACCTCGGGCGGCTTGGATGCTTGCGCGCCTCAGCGGCGGTTAGATGAGGATGCGGGGGTCTTTCCTGCATCCTCGCCTAACCGCTGCCGCGGCACGCGTGCACGCCCGCGGTTTCGAAGGGGTACCCTTTCGCAACCTTGGGTGGCTTGGAGGCTTGCGCGCCTTGGCGGCGGTTAGGCGAGGATGTGGGAAAGACCCCCGGATCCTTGCCTAACCACCGCCGCGGCGCACGTGCACGCCCGTAGTTCCGAAGGGGTACCTTTCGCAACCTCGGGCGGCTTGGAGGTTTGCGCGCCTCGGCGGCGGTTAGGCGATGATGTGGGGGTATTTCCCGCATCCTTGCCTAACCGCTGCCAAGGCGCGCAAGCCTCCAAGCCGCCCGAGGTTGCGAAAGGGTACCCCTTCTGAACCGCGGGTGGCTTGGAGGCTTGCGCACCTCGGCGGCGGTTAGGCGAAGATGCGGGGTTTTTTCCTGCATCCTCGCCTAACCGCCGCCAAGGCGTGTGTGCACGCCCACGGTTCCGAAGGGGTACCCTTTTGCAACCTTGGACGGCTTGGAGGCTTGCACGTCTTGGCGGCGGTTAGGCGAGGATGCGGGGGTCTTTCCCGTATCCTTGACTAACCCCAGCCGAGGAGTGCGTGCACGCCTGAGGTCCCAAAGGGGTACTCTCTCGCAACCTCGGGCAGCTTGGAGGCTTGTGCGCCTCAGCGGTGGTTAGGCGAGGATGCGGGGGTCTTTCCCGCATCCTTGCCTAACCGCCGCCGAGGCGCGCAAGCCTCCAAGCCGCCCGAGGTTGCGAAAGGGTAAAGATCCTTACACTTTCGCAACTTCGAGTGAGTGCGCGCGTGTCATTCGGGGTTAGGACAGGATACGAGGGTCTTTCCCGTATCCTGCCCTAACTCCGAACGTCACACGCGTGCACGCTCGAAGTTGCAAAAGTGTAAGGATCTTTACCCTTTCACTACTCGAAGTTTCGAAATGGTAAGGATCCCCGTACCCTTTCCAAACATCGTGGGGGCGGGCGCTGGGTTTTTTTTTGGATTGGGTAGATGTTCTACCCATTCCAACTCCCCCCCCCCAGCATACGCTTGTTCCGAATAACGTGAAAATCGCGTTATTCGATACAAGATTTTTCCGAAAATCTTGTCACGTTATGCGGTTTTCACGCTGTACGGTACTTGCGTTACCCGGGGTATTACTGTTCTTATAAATGCAAATATGCTTCAAAGGAAATATCTCTGCAGCAATACTGTTAGAGGTTGGAAAATGTTTGTTACTTAAAAAGTAATTTATGAATGACTGAGTGTAAGAATGTTCAAAATCAACTCAGTAAAATAAGTCATAACTAGTAAAATAAAATATTAAAATATCATTAAAACTAGTAAAATAAAATATCATTAAAATATTAATATCATTAATTTTAATGATATAGAGTGCTTTTCTGCTTATTCAGGTAAGTCATACAGCAGACATATTTCCCTATATATAATTAATAATATTCATAAATGAAAGACTGACGCATAATGTAATGAGTAAAATTTGTGTATCCATTTTCACAAATTCATATATTTATAGCTGAAAAAAGCAAGATGAAGGTAGAATATTATTTCATAATTTTAACATAAGTCCTTTTTAAAAAGTAGTATGTCAAAGTGTTGTTTATCCATTAGCAAACTACTCTGAGTGGTGTACAAACATGATTAAAATTGAAAGCAACCATAAATAAAATAAATGACCACATAAAATACAAAATCCAAAGATAGCAATAAGTCACCTGTAATTTGGAAAACAATATCATCATGTCTCAAATAAAGCACACCAAAAATATGCATGGCTCAGAAAGAATCAAGTTAATTTAAACAGATCCAAGGCTCTCCCATAAGAGTGTGGGTTTCTGTTTGTTTGTTTGTTTGTTTAAACTAGGGGTGCCCAAACTTTTCAGGTTGAGGGCCAGTTCAACGGGCCGGTTATGTAGTTCAGCGAGCAGGTAATGCAGTTCCTCCCACCAGAAGCGGAAGTAAAGCCCACCTTGCAATCTGTTTTGCAACAGGATGAGATAGATTTTAAGCTGCCATTTTCTCTGCTTAAGCCAGGGGTGCCTAAACTACGGCCTGCAGGCCAGATCTGGCCCAATGCTAATTCATCTGGCCCACACCACCTTTGTCACTCCCGGAAGCGAAAGTAAAACACCCATATGCGTTTTGCTTCTGGGAGCGATGAGGGCAGCATGGGTCGCATGAATCTGTCCCTGGGGCACCCCTGGTTTAAGCACTGTAGAGTCATGAGCAACCTCATCTTGGAAGAAGAAGAGAGCTGCAAAAAGAGGGAACCATCACAGAGAAAGCCCTATTCTTTGTCTTGGTTGTCTTGGTTTCCCTGGGGTTAGGAACCCTCGAGTCATAGGTTAAAGAAGACTGAGTTGGATGGTGTTTCAGTCACCAAAACATAATATAAGAACTAAAGTAGTAAAATAAAAAACCCAATTAACTGTCTCTCAGCAACCTGTCTCTGAGGTTTGATATAGTCATGTGTAAATTCCTGTGAAGGATCACATCGGAACATAGCTGCATATAGTTGCATTAAGACATTTTATAGCCTTTAAAAATTGGCTGATTGTGTATCTGACATATCTGTGCTAGAAGGGAATTCCAATTAATGTAACTTATTTTGGGTTCAACATGATATTAGAGATACCTTTACTTGTTTTATATTATGTTAACATGAGTAGAGAATTTAGGATAAAATGATTATAGTAATTTACTCCCTGTCTCTATAAGTATTAAAGTGCAAGCTTTTGGAGTTATGTGTTTCTTCTAATGCCTGGCCATCAAGATGGCAGATTCACTGTTCTGAACCAGGCACATTTTTAAAAATTGTCAGGGACAGTATATGCAATATATTTTGGTAGTGAAAATACCAACAATTTATTGAAGACATGATTGATGATTTTGAAAAGCTTCTTTTGTTTGAGGCCTAATGCTTTGTTTATGTCCCTGTATCTTCTGAGATCATAGTATTTATTGAATATAGCTGCCTCATATAGTTAATTTCTTCCAGTTTTGACCTTGGGTAACTGTCCTTTAGAGTTCTGCTGTTTGACATTGAAGCAGAAAATTCTTGCTGATTAATGAACTGTTATGCAGAAGTGCCTAGGTATTCTCAATTTCGTATTCGCTGGTAAGACAAAAAAGAGCGTGCTTTATAATTTTGACAATAATGAGTTATGAATATGTTCCTAAAATGGATTATGGAACTGAATGTATAAAACAGAAAGCATTTGGATACAATTTATTATATTCCTGGGCCCTTAGGTGCCTTCATGTTTACAAGACAGTGCTACGTTAATATTAATGTTCAAGTGACATCTGGGGGTTTATGTTTTGGCATAAATTTTCAGATGCAACAGTAGATAATGGGTTATAATAAGCTTTGATCTCAAGTGCTTATTCCTTTCCTTCACTCTTTGTAAGCAAGAGGAAGAGCACAAGAACTTCTTCTAGATTACCAGATACAGTACTACAGTTTGCCCAGTCCAGCAGGGACTCACTGGAGAAGGCTCTGATGCTAGAAAAGATTGAAAGCAAAAGGAGAAAGGGGTAGCAGAGGATGAGATGATTAGACAGTATAGTTAACATGGTGAGCATGAATTTGGTCTCCAGAGGATGTCAGATTACAGAGGAGCCTGGCATGCTGCGGTCCAGGGGGTCGCAAAGGTTGGGACTAGAGATTTAAAATTCCCAGGAATTTTGAAAGAAGGGGGGAAACCTGGGAATATTAGGGGGGAGACCTGGGAAATTGGGAAAAAAGTATTTCTTTGTAATTTCTACAAGTTAAATTCAGATTTTTTTAAAAAATTTATATGTGTATAAACAGTACAAGAAATGTGCATTTGGTAAAGATTAATATGTAACAAAACAAGTTTTTCATATATAAGAAACTAAAAAATACTTTTAGCAGTCATGAAACTTGTATGGAACGTCATTCATGAAAAATTTCTGCAAGTGAAAACATTTGGTTGTGCAGCACATGGTTTAAGTTTGCTACTTCATGATATAATGAAGTTAAAGGCAATGGAAGATCTTCAGTCAGATGCCAAGAAAATTATCAAATTTGTTAAGAAAATTACATTGTTCAACAAATATTCATGAGCATTCAAGAGGAGAAAAGTAAAGGGTTCCAGAAGAATTCTGCAAGAACACTGAAACTGCCATCTGTTATGAGATGGGAAGGAATAACAATAATGCTGAAAAGTCTCCTGGATAGAAAGTAAGCTCTACAAGCAACTTTTATTCAAAATGGTTTACCACTCAATAAATAAGGAATACAGTGGTACCTCACTTAAAGAGCATAATGTGTTCCATGGGATTGCTCTTTAATTGAGTTTGCTCTTTAAGCAAAACACCATTGTAAGTGACCAATTATAACTTCTGGCGGTGGGGGGCGGGATTGCGAACCCCGATTTAGTTGTTAAGGGAGTTTTTTGTTGGTTTTAGTTGTTAAGTGAGGCGACCATTCAGAGAAAATTCTGCTCTTTAAGTGAGTTAGTCTCTAAGCAAGGCGCTCTTTATGCGACGTTTTACAGTATCGTTTTGGACAGTGATGTATTCTCTACCATCCGAACGGCCACAGCTGATCCTGGTCCTCTTCCCTCCGACGATGACAGGGCCTGGTATATGTAACCCTCATTTTCTAATGTATGCATTTAATCTTACCAATTATATTTTGTACTCTACTACAATAAAATATCTAAAAGTAACTTGTAAAAATTACAAAAAAATAGTATTTTTCCTAGTTTTCTATCCCCCACCCCCACCCCAGTATTCTTTGGTTTTCTTTCCTCTTTCAAACTTCCTGGAAAGTTTACATCTCTAGTTAACGCTGTGGAATGATTTTGGGAACTACTGTCTGAAATAAAATTCAAAGGAATAAAAAGGATGACATTTTTGGGAAAATCTATTGTTGTTGTTGTTTTTTGAAATGCATTTATTTTTTCCCCATACACTCGAAATGCTTTACTTGTGCGAACGTCCCTCCTTTCAAAATTCCTGGGAATATTACATCTCTAGGCGGCACTTACGTGAGTTTATGGTGCTCTGTGCCATGTGGAATTGTATGCTTCCAGCCTGCTAAAGGCTTTTCTTTCAAAATAATTCAAACCCATGGAATGTAGAAGCATCGATTGCATCCCCTCCCCCCCATTTTCTTGGGTTTTTTCCTCATTTTTACATCTGTAGTTGGGACTCGACTGTAGAACTGAACAACAAAAGAATTATCCAGATGCAGAACATTATTGTCCGCCAGGCACTTCTGCATCTAGTTGTTTTCATTTCTACTTTCATCATTGTATACCAGGGGTGCCCAAAATTTTGGACCATGGACCGGTCACATGATTCAGGGGTGCCCAAAATTTTTGGGCCATGGGCCAGTCACATGGTTCAGGGTGGCCAAACTCTGGCCCCCGGCACCAATTCATCCAGCCCATGCCACGCTGCCCTCATCGTGCTTTACTTTAGCTTCTGGGAGTCATAAGGGTGATGTGGGCCAGACAAATTTGTGTCAGGCCAGATCTGGGCCCCGGACCATAGTTTGTGCACCCCTAATGTATAGTTTCACACCATATTTCTGGATCAACCAAGCCAAATATGTCATTATAATGTGGCTAAGAATTTCTGGCCATTGTTTGCAGCCTCACTACCAATCTTATTTGGGAAAAGCTATAACATACTGTAGCTATTTTCAGGCTTGTTTGAATTTGTGCCTTTGAAATGTTTTCACTCTATAAAGCTGGTTATCTTGGTTCAGATTTGAGGTGTGATATTTTACACTTAAGAAACTCGCACTGCTAACTTCTGCAAAAATGTGGGAATCTATACCCGATTCGGGGGGGGGGGAGGGGGAATGTTTATGCACGTCTCTCTAACTGAGGATGGGAAAGACTACACAGTGTAGTTCTCAGTGTTAAATTGACCGATATTTGTTACAGATATGCAAGCCTCTATTTCTGCTGTGCCATTGAAGATCAGGATAATGAGCTAATAACCCTGGAAATAATTCATCGTTATGTAGAACTGCTTGATAAATATTTTGGAAGTGTAAGTTATTAACTCTTATTTTTTAACATTGCTAGAGTCCCTGCATTGGATCCAGCGTTTGCACTTAGGAATGGTGCTGGAGAAAGGAAGTGAAAAAACAAAAGCCTCTTTCTTAAACTTGTTTTTTTTAAATGCCTAAAACCTAAATTATGTAAAGAGGCATTTAAGGATATTGCTCTGCATGGTTTATTATTTTGTATTCCATTCTTTTTTTAATGGACATACAGCTTCTTGTTTATATTTTATAGACTAATTTTTATAATTTATCTCTCCCTGTTTTTATTATTATTAGTTCAAATTTATATTGCTGCCCACTCGCCGTGGCAACTCAGGGCAGCTTACAAAAAATACATTACAATACAATATGTTGGTGTGGACACAGGGGGAGGGGCGGTGAAGTCTTCAACCTGCCCTGAATTCTTCCCCTGGCAGTTGGTGTAGGCACGGAGAGGGGTGGTGACAAGGTCCTCAACCTGCCCTGGCTTCTTCCCCTGGCAGTTGATGTAGGCACAGGGGAAGGGGCAGCAACCTGCCCTGGCTTCTTCCTTCCCTGGCAGTTATGTTTTTATGCCATTCATTCTATTGTTTATGTTTTAGTTTAGTTTACTTTTGTAAACTGCCCAGAGTGGAAATTTTTTCTCTCCAAATGAGATTTTCCAGCATATTGAATTAAAGTTTTTATAAAATGTATGGGCACATACATACCTGAAGAAAAGTACAGTAAAATCTCAAATAACGCTACAGCTTGGTTCCACAAGTCTTAGTGTTATCTGATTTTTAGTGTTATCCGATGCATGCATCG
Source organism: Furcifer pardalis (assembly GCA_030440675.1). Taxonomy (NCBI): domain Eukaryota; kingdom Metazoa; phylum Chordata; class Lepidosauria; order Squamata; family Chamaeleonidae; genus Furcifer; species Furcifer pardalis. The sequence goes on along the minus strand of CP126895.1, from coordinate 41,017,160 downwards.
GATAATGTTAAAATCCTATGGGATGCATCGGATAATGCTAAAACTCCATAGAGATACATTGTAACCGGTACAAGCTTTAGCGAACATTATCCAATGCATCCCATAGGATTTAACATTATGCAATGTAATTCACACACACACCCCAGATTGCTTAATGTTATGCAATTTTAGTGTTATCTGATGCAAACGTTATCTGAGGTATTACTGTATTCAGTTTGTATGTATGCACTATACCAAGTCTAAAAGTATTCTTTACATGAAGAAGTGCAAAATAGAGTAATAAATAATCACTAGTTAATAACTTGGTATTTTGGTCTTATTTTAGAGCTGTGGTTCCTAATGTCCCACAGAGGGGTAATTTGGTTTTTAAGGGGGTTAATTCTAGAATGGGTTATTAACAGTGAATGACCTTTTAGGTTTTCTCCACATGAATAAGAGTTTACTTTTTGAATAATAAGAATTATATGTCACCGGGGTGTGTGTGTCAGAATTTTAGAGATGCTTAGGTGGGGCATGACCACAAAAAGGTTGGGAACCACTGTTTTAGAGCATTCATGACAGAACCCATTGGCTAAAGTGAATATCTTGAATCAAAATCAAGTTGTTTTTATGCTCTATTATACTTATTGAGAATGATTAAACCTACTGTAATAAAATGGAATTAACTCCTAAATATGGATGTTGAATTTCAACTATTCTTATCTTTTTTTAGGTATGTGAACTTGATATCATTTTCAATTTTGAGAAGGCTTACTTTATTTTGGATGAATTTCTCTTGGGAGGGGAAGTTCAGGAGACTTCCAAGAAAAATGTTCTTAAAGCCATTGAACAGGCTGATCTATTACAGGAGGTAAATAAACTTCATTTCTTTGCTAAAGCACACCAGCATGCTGCGCTCTTATCTAGCAAAACCTTTTACATTTTCAAAATTGTAGCAAAAGCTTTTCAGCATGTATGGCATGTAGCTTTTTCTTTATATTTCTGGTTAAAACACATTATTTTGTCAATATTTTGTTTTGCTACTCTCACTTTGCTCAGTGTGTAGCCTGTGCAAAGCAACAGTACTGAATTTCCTTCTTTTTGTTTAAAGGTATTCTTCCGCAGTTTTTTGGGTCTTATGTGTTACTATATTTGTAACTATTCTATTCGTGTTTGTCTTGTCAGGTACTTCTGTTTTTTAATTCATGATAGGTTCTATCAATTTCTTTTTATTAAATTAACTGAATGGTGATTGCTAATTTTTGTCATACCTGATGCATGTGTGCCTCTTTGCTGTTTCATTGCTGAAATCCAGAAGCTAGACTCTCTTCTTTGAGACACTATCAGGTATAGTTAACATTAACTGTTTTAAAAACAAGCCAGAATGCTATAGCTATTTAGATGTGCACTGTGTTCTTAGAAAATAGTTACTACTAATCTTAGACTTATAGAAAATAGAGTACGTTTGCAGTTAAAATTTTACCTCCCTCCCGCTAACAAAATGTTTAAATATTAGCATTCTGTGCTGGCTTTAGTGTGCTGATACATAATTCCATTGTAGAAGAGTTCAAAAGAGAAGCATGTTTGTTTGTTCCAGCATGTATATCAAAAATAAAAGCAAAAGATAATACAACTCACTTGTTTTTATTTTTGGTGCACATGATTTAGAATGAACTTGGTTCCAAATAGTAGTTGAAATATACTCTTGTTAGTTATTTCAGGAGCTTATATTCCTGCCTGTATCATGAAAGAGAACTGAAGGTAACAAGCAGACAAAAATAATAGTCCCAAAACAGTACCTTTGTCAACCCAGTCTCAATATTATATTTAGTAGTAGCTATAATCTTGTGGTGGGATGAAATTGGTATTGCAGGTTTTTCAAGCTGTATCCCTCACGTTGGCATGTTTTCAATACAAGTCAGCTTTAGCACATTCCTCAATGGAACATAAAATAAAGATTTCTGTTCACCATAAACACACATTTTTGAGGTTTTTTTTATAGACTTCACATGAATTGTGTTCTAAGATGTGTATTGATTTTGATCTGTCATATATCTGTTTGTTTGTCTAAGTTTGTTCTGCATTTCTTGTATTTCTGTGCTATCCGCTAGGGAAGATAGTGAAATGCATACTAATATGACTGCTTGAATGAGTATTCATGTATGTATTGGCTGACATGGTACATTACTCAATATAAATAATAATAAATAAATACATTTTTCTACTCCAAAACATAAATTTAGATGCCATATTTGAGCATACAGTCAAACCTCGCTTAGCGAAAAACTCGCTTAACCAGCAGGTTTTTCAAAAAGCGAGCTGACTTGTATGATGAAAATTTTCACTGTGCGAGTCAGACTTCCCCTATGGAAACGCTCGTTATGCGAGTTTTTCCCTAAAAAAGCTCGTTATGCGAGTTTTCCCATAGGGATTTTCGCTATGGGAGTCAGACTCGCATAGCGAAAACTCGCATAGCGAGCAGCCTCACAGAACGAATTAAATTCATTATGCGAGGTATTACTGTATTCCTCATTAAAATCTTGCAGTTGATATCTTGGGGAGAGCATTTACCTAGGTGAAAGCTTGTGACATGGAGGGTGATAATGTGGCGCAGGGTAAGCAAGCTCTAAAAGGCGTAGGATCATTTTTACCAGATATGCTAGCAGCCCAAATGCTGTTCTCTCAAAAGGTGGGAGCTAAAGTTGAGGGGTGTGTCCAAAGATTCTAATATATATGTTTGATCTTTTCATTCTGGCTGCTTAATTTTTCCATTAATACATATTTTAAAACAGTGGTTATATATTATAAAAATCACTACAGTGGATTTTTCTTAACCAAAATCTTGGTTTAACATAACAATTACTTTGAGTTGAAAGAGCCCATTGCATCCCAAGATATTTTTCATAAAATGTTAAAATAGTTTTGGAGAGCATGGTGTATTTCTGTTAACTATGAGCTGGACAAAACATTGCAGAATGGTCACCATATCCCCCATAAAACACAAGTAGATTTTTGGCACAAATTTTTCAAAAATTGAACACTTGGGATGCTTGGCAGTGCAAAATTGCCCTGGGTGAGGTTGCGTATGGGCTGCATTTTGTCTATTCTTGGTACAGAAGTTCTGAATGTAAATTTAGTAACACACCAGTACATTGACTTTGTTATGTTACATAAAAAATATGGAGAAAAAAAATTATTGGGGAAAATAATGAAAGGAGCAATTATCGAACAATATGTTGCCATTCAAATAAATGCATCGCCATTTTTTTAGTCATGTAAGGCTGTTACATTTCCCAGGTTAAGCTTTAACCCTGAAATCTCAAGAAACCTAAAGATAAGTTTCCACAAATTTGAGGAAACTAGGGCTTCTTTCACTAGAATTTTTATTTCTTAAATGTTACATCGTTGTTTTGAAATGTTATCATTTTCATGTTATGTAGGTGGACAGTTAGCACTTAGACCTGCAGAAGAGGGAATTAGTCTTGTAATGTTATAATTACAAGACTGAACTTTTTGTGTGTGTGAAAGAGGTAGTGAAATGATTTATAGATTCAGGTACCAAATAGTGTAGCAAAACTGCCTTTATGTTATGTACCAGGGACTTGACCTTGGTTTGGAATAATTATTTTATGTGAGTAAGATGTGAGCTGGGACTGTGATAAGCAGGTAGATGGGAAACAGTGGATAATGTTTATGCAGCCTTGAATGCAAGACACATAGGTGGGAGAAAATGTAACATTTCTATCACCAGATGCTTCTTTTCCACCCTCTTAATATGGAAATTACCAGATGGCCAACATCGAAACCAGATTGATTACAAACTCTGCAGCCAAAGATGGATCAAAAATGAGACCTGCAGCAGACTGTGGCTCAGGTCATAATTTACTGATTGCAAAATTCAGGCTTAGACTAAAAAAATTAGGAAAAGCAATTAGGCCAGACAGGTATGACTTAGACAACATCCCTAAAGAACACACAGTGGAGGTGTGAAACAGATTTAATGGCTTAGACTTGATAGACAGAGTGCCAGGGGGCTCTCTTAGCACCGCAAAATTTTGACTCACAGGAGGCTCCGAAAATTTCCCTGAAGCAGCGATCAGCTTCAGCACAGGCTGCTGAGTGGAAAGGATCGAGCAAGAGGCTGCTCGGAGCAGCCTGGAAAAAGTTCAGTCGCTGCCTCCGTCGCCACCACTGCTGACGTCAGGCAGGGGGCGGTCCACGGTGAAGCCCAGGTGCTCACCATGGGCCACATTAATTATATGCAGGGGGCCAATTAGGCCCACTGGTTGGAGTTTGGGCACCCCATCCTAGAGAGTGAAGTCAGAAAGGCCCTAAAAAGCACTGCAAGCAACAAAGCTAGTGGAGATGATGGTATCCCAGCTGAATTTTTCAAAGCCCTAAAAGATGATGGAATCAAATTATTGCATTCTATATGCCAGCAGATTTGGAAAACACAACAATGGCCACAGGATTGGAAAAGATCAGTTCCAATCCCCAAAAGATCAGTTCCAATCCCCAAAAAGGGTAATGCCAAAGAATGTTCAAATTATCAAACAATTGCACTCATCCCTCACTCTAGCAAGGTGATGCTCAAGATAATACAGGATAGACTGCAACAGTATGTGGAGAGAGAATTACCAGAAGTGCAGGTGGGTTTCAGAAGAGGCAGGGGGACTAGAGACCACATCGCCAACATAAGATAGATCATGGGAAAAACAAAGGAATATCAGAAACAAGTCTACTTCTGTTTCATTGATTACACTAAGGCCTTTGACTGTGTCAACCACAACAAAATGTGGCAAGTAATTAAAGAGATGGGTATACCGGAACACCTTATATGCCTCATGGGAAATCTGTACATGAATCAAGAAGCAACAGTTAGGACAGAAAATGGAATGACGGAGTGGTTTGGAATAGGAAAAGGAGTGAAACAAGGCTGCATTTTGTCACCCAGCTTATTGAACTTATACACAAAACACATAATGCGCAATGCAGGGATGGAGGAATCACAATTTGGGATCAAAATTGCTGGGAGAAACATCAACAACTTGAGATATGCAGATGATACTATCCTAATGGCAGAAAGTGAGGAAGACCTAAAGAAGCTGCTGCTTAGGTTGAAAGAAGAGAGTGCAAAAGCTGGCTTGAGACTCAACATCAAGAAAACCAAGATAATGGCAACAGGCCCTTTATCAGTCCCTGGAAAATAGATGGGGAAGAAGTAGAAGCAGTGACAGATTTTACTTTCTTAGGATCAAATATCACTGCAGATGGTAATTGCAGCCATGAAATAAAAAGGCGACTGATGCTTGGGAGACAAGTTATGAGAAATCTGGGGAACATAGTTAAAATTAGAGACATCACCTTGCAAACAAAAATTTGCATAGTCAAAGCAGTGGTATTCCCGGTGGCAATGTATGGTTGTGAGAGCTGGACCATTAGGAAAGCTGAGCACAGAAGAATAGATGCCTTTGAAATGTGGTTTTGGAGGAGAGTTTTGAGAGTTCCCTGGACAGCAAGGAGAACAAATTAGTCGATCCTAAAAAAAAAAAAATCAACCCTGACTGCGCCTTATAAGGTCAAATAGTAAAGATGACGCTAAAATACTTTGGACATTAAATGAGAAGAGAGGATTCACTTGAGAAAGCCATGATACTGGGAAAGGTTGAGGGCAAAAGAAAAAAGGGGCGGCCAAAAATGAGATAGCTAGATAGTATTGTAGACGCAATGGGCACAAGCTGGGCAGGCTGAGGAGGATGGTGGAGGACAGAGGTGCCTGGTGGGCAATGGTCCATAGGGTTGCAAAGGGTCAGAATCAACTGTGCGACTGAACAACAACAACAAAATTCCAGGGTGGATGCACATAGCAGGCGTAAGAGGTTGCAGGAAGAAGTACAGTAGTAGACAATGCAAGGTTTAATACTTGAAGTCACTTGGTTGAAAAATGGAGAAGACTTGGGATCATATTTAGACTAGAGTAGTTCTGCATGACATATACGTGGCCCTTGTATAGATGTGATGAGGGACGTGAACTGCAAAATTTTCATGTTTCTTTCATTTTGGGTGTTTTTCATCTGCCTCTTTGCTGTCATGGTTTTTTTTTATGCACTGTTCTTTTAATTAAAGGTTTTGCTGTTTCATGATTTCTCATTTGTGTTTCCTAGTGCTAATCAAAATTAATTTTTATAGAACCATTAAAACCACTGCATAAAAGCAGAGAGACAAGGGTACAGAGCATCAGGGTGGATTTGAGTTAAGTCACTAGTAAGTAGTGACTTTTTAATTGACTTTTAAGTAATTTATGAACCTTAAGGTTTTAATTTATGAATTTCTGTAAGCCGCCTAGAGTCAGGTTCGCCTGATTAGGGCGGGATAATAAATCTAAATAAATAAATAAATAAAATAAATAAAATAAGTAAGACTAGGTTTAAATCATTGTTTTCTACACAAAGACGCATTCTTGCTGGTATATTTGGACAATTTTTCTGCTATACAATATTGGAAGAAGAAAAATAATACTGTAATTAACTTAAGAATTACAATTTAAATCATTTTCTCTAACTAAAATGATTCTTGTATTTCAATGGATTCTTGTACAGTATTTGCTTAAAACATGTTTTTTAACTGATGTGGTTAAACAAAATACATTTAAAAAACAAAGACAAACCTTAATCTATTAGCCTAGTTAGTTCAGTGGTGGCTGACCTTGGTACTCCAGATGTTCTTGAACTTGAATTCCCAGAAGTCTAAGAACACATGGAGTGCCAAGGTTGGCCACCAGTGGCCTAGTCTGTGCATGAAAAACTTAAATACTGTCCTGTGTGGCTCAGTTATCTTCATCTGTATCTTCTTGTTTGTTCATAATCTGGAAAAGAAAAACAAGTTTTCCTACTTTATCAGGCCCCATTTTCTCAATTTAGAGTGAATAAGTCCAAAGGTAGAGAATATTCTTTCTACTCTGGCAGAAGAAACTACTGTTTTTAAACATAAAAACATTACTTTAACAGTTTCTAAATCCAGGTGCTTAAGTAACTTCCACCAGTTTATTGGTGTGACTTTCTTTAAATATCAATAAACATATATTTCTTGAATGGTTCTCCCTTAGCTCTGAAGTTTGCTATAGTTGACATTACAGATAGATGATTGCTAGATAGCCATGCCGTAACTAACTTCTCTTCCTCAGCACTTTAGATTTGATCCTGTTAATGGATATTGAAAGTGTTTGCAAGAAAATGAGCTTGAGACAGTGCTTATCCCATTTTTAATGCTTGTAATTTAATTCTGTCTATGTGTGGTTCTGTTTTTAAGTCCTCACTCAGTTCTTTTCAAATTTTAATAGTATCAGCAATAAAACTGGTTTATTGCAACATACAACGTACAGTATTGTTGTATTTTTCTTAAACCTTCGGAAATAGGTTTCAGGATGCTCAAAGAGTATGTTCAATATTTTTCTTAAGACCAATGTTAAGGTTTGGCCTATGACAGTGCCATTAATTTTGTTCACAAACTGTCATCAGGATATGTCAATTCTTGATATATGGATCAAAACTGAAGAGTTCTGTTTAACATCTTGTGGGAACATTAGCTTATTTCCACCTATTCTTTTCAGAGCTGTTGCTAGTAATTTCACTCCTAAGTGTGACATATTGGCACTTCTGGAGCTCCTCTTGAGTTCTGATATTAATGCCAGACTGTAGATAGACCAAGATCAGAAGAGGAGCAAGGGGAACACCAGTATGACTGCCAAATGTTTCTATTTCTGTTAGCTTATTCTTTTAGCTTATTCTTTTTCCCACACTGTCCTGCTTACAATATTTTTGTAATATACTAGTGAGAATCAAAACCCAGCATGAAATAAACACACACTTTCTCTACACAGTAAGTAAAATATCACATAAAGAGCAACTTGCTGAGAGAGTAACTCGCTTAAAGAGCAGAATTTTCTCCCAATGGTCACCTCGCTTAACAAATAAAACCAACCAAAAACTCGCTTAACAAATAAATCGGGTTTCACACACACACACCCGAAGTCACAATTGGTCACTTACAATGGTGTTTCGCTTAAAGAACAAACTCGCTTAAAGAGCAATCCCATGTGTACACACACACACACACACACACACACACACACACACACACACCTCTGAACAGTTTGCATAATATATAAATCAAGCGGTTTTGTGCAGTAAAGCAGTTTAATCCTCATTACAAAACTTGTGCTTTTTGGTAGGTAATACTACCTTTTTTGGATGTATGGTGTTTTGACATATGGTCATAAAAATAGTCTTTAAGGTGTGCTAGTAAGTCAGAAATGGGACCATGCTGCTGTCTCTTTTGTTTTTTCATCGTTGTCTTATGTTATAAGCCCTAACAGTGTTAAGGAGTACATGTGTCTGGATAGTACTAAGTAATTACAGTATGTTTTTACAACTATAATTGAAAAAAAGGTAAAAAGCTTTAATTTATGCTTTCTGTTCTTAAAGTTTACTTTTCACATTGAGAAAGAACTTGTTTTCCCCGTAGCCAAATGCCTTTTAAAATTGTTTATTATAAACCAGTAACTGTGACATATTTTTAACCATTTTCAAAATAAAATCATAGTAGTATTTTGTAAATAAAAAATAACTCTGAACTTAATGTGATATATTTAAGGGCCAGATCATACGTGATACAAACCATTAGATTCAGATTGAGTCTGTCCCAATCATTTATAAAATTGATGGAAAGTGGAAAAGGAGCCCTGAGAAGGATACTGTAGTGCATGTATATTATTCCTAACTCCATTACCAGAATGAAGTGATAGAATGTAAGGCACAGGAGCAAGGAAGTAATGTGATCTTCTTGTCTGTATGTCAGGCCCATTTTTATATGAATGGGTCAGAGATATGAAAATAAACAAGTGTCTGTAACTATCTCACCTAGGTTTTTCTTATAAATACTTTGTTTTTTGGAGTAATCTTGGGCTTTATAACTTTGGAAAAGGAAATCTTGTTGTGTTGAGTTTTTATTTTCTACTTTTTTGTGGAGTTCTCTTCATGTTTGTCTTCATTGGATTCATTAGCTTTGTTCTTTATAACATTGTTTCTGAGCAACACATTGCTTGGAAGTCTTGTACAGTAAAACCTCAGATAACACTAAAACCTGGTTCCACAAGTCTTGGTGTTATACGATTTTTAGTGTTATCCGATGCATGTTAAAATCCTATGGGATCCATAGAGATACATTGTAACCACACAGGCTTTAGTGGTTGTTATCTGATGCATCCCATAGGATCTTAATGTTATCCGATGCAATTCTTCCCCCCAGATTGCTTAATGTTATGCGATTTTAGTGTTATTCGATACTAATGTTATATGAGGTATTACTGTACAAATCTATGATAGTAGATTTTCTTTACAGCTAGTTTTGCTACAGAAATGTTAAATGCATTATCAAATTTTCAATTATGTTTGATTTTGTTTGTAGAGCCAGAATGAAGACTGGGGAGGTTTGTCTGAGGATATCTTATGATTAAGAGCAATCTAAAGCCTTAGCGTTTTGACCCCCATCTGTATGATTGGTAACTAAATATACCATTTTGGTGGCATGGATTATATGGGTGCTTTGCAAAGTTTTGCACGTGTAATAAAGCCCTTGCCTGAGAAGTGAAAGGGAGCAGAAAAGCAACCATTGATGGGCTTAACCCTCACGGAATTTGCATGACAGTATTGAAGTGTGCCTTGGGTGCTCTGTATTATTTTATTTTTCATACTAACAGCATCGGTTTGAAGTGTGTGGTGTTTGGTTTTTGTTGTGGTGGTATTAATTTTTAGATGTTAATAGAAGTGAAATTCCCAAAGTTAAAAATTGGATAGATGTTACCCTTACAAAAATGCATTTAAGTGTTTTCTGTAAGATTACTTATTCCTGCTATAAACTGAATATAGCACTTTCAGAAGAATCATTTTTGCACACGTTTAACAGCTGGTTTCTGATGCATTATGAAATTAGCCTCATACATATATAGGTGATTGCAATATATTTTGCAGAGCTTTAGAGGACTATGCTACACAAAAAGGTAAGTGTATGTGTGAAATAAACTCTAGATCCACACTTATAAATATAATATTATACAACATGTGCAGATTTGGGAAAGTGAATTATAACAATGCTCAGCCAAACAACTTGGACACCTTTAAGTCACATTACGCTAAAGTCTTCAATCCTAGTGACTTTATTTGAATAGGGTAAGGGTTTTACTTTTCTCTACTGTAGAAAATGGTGACATTTGCCATGTTTACCTTAGTTAAACTGCATGCTGCTTTCATGTTAAGCAGCTTTTGTATTTCAAAAAGTGTGGTTAAAGCAATTTCAGGGGACTGGAGTTCATGGAATACGATCAGAAGGATTCTTTAGGTTCCAGTTAGTCAAACAATCAAATTCCACTACTAGTGGATGTATTGAAGAGGTATAGGAGAAAGGGTGGCAGCTCTCTACCTACCCTGGGTTTAATCCTAGGGTTCGGCTGAGCTGAGAAGGGTGACTGTCTTAATCAGAGAGGGATAGTGCTAGGTGTACTTGTCCTGGTTTAAATCTTGAGCCAAAGTGCAATAGATTGTTTCATTAACTGAATTCCATCTCTCATCAGAAACAAAATCTGCTTCAGAGGGATTGGGAAAGTGTAGAGGGTTGTAGTGTTAATAGGAGGGAATACAGTCTTATTAGAATAGTGGTCAGTTTATAATGCACATGTTTAGATCTAGTTGTTTAAGTTCCAGTTAACTACAGTAATACCTCGGATAACGTTTACCTCGGATAACGCTAAAATCGCATAACGTTAAGTAATCTGGGGAGGAGAATTGGATCGAATAACGTTAAGGTCCTATGGGATGTATCGGATAACAACCGCTAAACCCTGTGCGGTTACAATGTATCTCTATGGAGCTTTAACGTTATCCAATACATCCCATAGGATTTTAACATGGATCGGATAACACTAAAAATCGGATAACACCAAGACTTGTGGAACCAAGTCTTAGCGTTATCCGAGGTATTACTGTACTTCTTTGACAAAATTTGTTAGTACAGCATAGTTAAACGTATGCATTTAGGATCAAACTGGACAACATATTAATCATAGATAATATACATTCACCTTAATATCTAGTTTTACCTTTAATCTATTTTCTGAGGAAGGGAGGAATGAAATATCTTGCAGATAAGACTAAATGTGCTCAGTATCATATCATGTTTGCAGTCGATGGATTCACCTCTTAGCAGTGATTTAAAACCTCAAAGCTTTGGTGTGATTGACTTTTAAAATATGTTATTCTACATTGTTAGTAAAGCTTTGGGCAATCTTCAGCTATTTAAATTTATTAAAACATGGCATATGATTCTTTGCCAGCCAGGTTTTTTGTTCTTTCCTGAAGGGCAGCAACTCCATCTGGAGTTGTAGCTCAAAGCTCAATTGGCAGGAGGTTCCATAGGGCCGGAGCAGACACCTCTTTCTGGTGCTAGAGAGGCGAGCTTCTCTAGCAGATGGCACAATAAGAGAGCCTCTCTGGTCCACTCTGGTGGGACAGACAGATGTTCTCAGGGTGACGCAGTCTCTTAAGTATCCTGGCCCACTACCTATTAGGTTAATCATAATGATTAAACCAAGGCATATGAAATCTTTCAACATTAAAGTTGTGTAGCTCTTTAGTCAGGATTTTTCTCATCTTAATGATCAATTGCAACCTTGCTTTGGCATTCCTCCTTTCACATTCACTAAAAGTTGTTTCAAATCATTGCTGATTTATACCAATAAGATGTTGTCACACAGGTAGTTTAAAATCTAATGTTTCTCCCGCCAATGTTCACTCCTTCATCTGAATCTGGTCTGGCTTTCTACATGATATGTTCTGCATTCAGATTGAATAGATAAGAAAATAAAATGCACCCTTGCCTGATGCCTTTGCTATAGGAAACCGTTCTGTCTCTTAGTATTCTGTTCTAATGGTAGCTTAATGTCCACTGTACCAGTTATGCATCAAGACAATCAAGTGCTGAAGTACTTCCATTTTTTTATAACAATCCATAGTTTTCCATGATCCACACAATCAAAGACTTTGCTAAAGTCCATCTTCTGAAATTCCTTGCTGCGCTCCAGTAGCCAGCAGAAATCTGCAATATGATCTTGAATTCATTTTCAGAATCAGAATCCAACACGCCCGATGTTTGGAAAGGGTATGGTCCCCCATACCCTTTCCAAACATTGGGCAAGTGCGCGCCTGTCAAGCGCGGCTTGGGGAGGATACAGAGAAAATCTCCGTATCCTCCCCAAACCGCATTTGGTGCGGGCCCGCCAACGCGCCCGATGTTTGGAAAGGGTATGGTCCCCCATACCCTTTCCAAACATCATGCAAGCGCGGCTTGGGGAGGATACAGAGAAAATCTCCGTATCCTCCCCAAACCGCGTTTGGCGCGTGCGCGCCAACGTGCCCAATGTTTTTTAGCATTGTTCGGTGTATACCCTGGACAACGCTAAAAACCGGATAACAACATGACTTGTGGAACCAAGTCATAACGTTATCCAGGGTACTAGTGTATATCACTTACTGAGGACTTTATCGTATTCTCATGGATCATAAGGAGCACATCATTGTTTTACATCAAGGATCTTCAACCTGCAGCCTGTGGGCCGGATCTGGCCCACAATTCTAAATCATCTGGCCTGTGCCCTCGCTCCAGCCACCACCACTGCCTCAATCCTTGTCTCCTCCACTTGGCTTGGTGTGTCCCTGCCGGCACTCCGTAGCCGGGCGGATGTTATAAGGCTTACAACATCCAACTTGCTATGGAATGTCATTAAGGACATGTCAAGCCAAGCGGAGGAGACAAGGATTGAGTCAGTGACTGCCTGCTGCCACCTGCATCTTTCCCAGGGACCACTCTGACTGAATGCGGCTTTCCCAAAGGATTTACATGGCCGTCTGTGTCTTTCCCGGGGGGTGTTCTGGCCGAGCACAGGCAAGAAAGACAGCCTGGACCCCTCCTTCACCCAAGCCATGCAGCTCCTCCAGGCCAGTAGGCAGGGAAGCGGTGTGGGGTGGAGTGGTAGGTGGCTTGGGATGGTCACCACTGGTGGCGGCGATGGTGTGGGGAAGTGGGGGGGGGGCTTAGGGTTATCCCACCAGCGGCGACGCTGGGACCACCCCGAGCCTTGCTGCTGCTGACAGCGGGACTAACAGTCTGGTCCCTAAACAGTCTTGAGGGTGTGTGAACCGGCCCCCAGCTTTAAAAGGTTGAGGACCCCTGCTTAACATGATTCTCTTCTCCCCATTTTATTCTGAAAACAATCCTCGTCAGTTAATTTGAGAGGTATGGAGTAGTGTAAGGATAACAAGCCAAGTGTTTTGATTAAGGTGAGATTTGAACTTGAATGTGTCACTTCTAAGTTCAGTACTATAACCTTTATACTATGCTGGCTGCCTTAGATCATTAGTTACAAAAAACTATGTCAAGGCTAAAACATGCTGGTAAAAATATAGCAATGATTTATATGCTTAATTTGCATGTTTATGCAAATATGCCTAATTTACAATTACAGTAATACTATTTAATTTATATAATATGCAGTCTAAGATACCCAGATTTGAAAAACTGGAGTACAGTAATACCTCATATAACATTAGTATCGAATAACACTAAAATCGCATAACATCAAGGAATCTGGGGGGAAGAATTGCATCAGATAACATTAAGATCCTATGGGATGCTTCAGATAACAACCGCGAAAGCCTGTGTGGTTACAATGTATCTCTATGGATCCCATAGAGGATCAGATAACACTAAAAATCATATAACACGAAGACTTGTGGAACCAGGTTTTAGTGTTATATGAGGTTTTACTGTATGTCATCCTTATACTGTATGTAACTTAGTGTGGAAAAACAGTATTCTTGGGAGAAAACGTTAGTAGTAATAATAAGATTTACTTAATACAGGAAATTTCTGGCAACTATATACCCTAATTTGGTCTTGGCGAACCTTGGCACTCCAGGTGTTCTTGGACTTCAATTACCTGAAGCCCAAGCCAGCACTCCTGCTAATCAGGGCTTCTGGGAATTAAAGTTCTGGAACAGCTGAAGTGCCAAGGTTTGCCATCATTGCCCTAATTCCTGTGTAATTGTGAAGCTGTGCCTTTTTGCTTAAACCTGATGGGTTGAAGCATGTTTATGGATAAATCTTACATAAATTTATCCATTAGAGAGGGAGTAAAAAAATTATATAGAATGTCTTAATGCATGACTCTCAGCATGTGCCCATTAGATTTACAGAATATGGTAGGAAGAGACCACCATAAAACATGAATCATTATATGTAAATCCCATGTATATACAGTAGTTAAAATTGAAGTGAAATCCAAGTGTAAAAGACAAAACAAGATAAGGGTTACAACTAGAAGAGGACAGTACATCTTTGAGAGGGGGAAGTTCAATAATTGATTGGGAATCTACACTAATGCAATAAAATATTAATGTATTTTCTGAATTTTAGAAACTGGTTTTGACAGAACTATTTTAGTTGGCCCATTTTAGATGGTGATTATTTTATTATTCCCTCCTCCTTCCAAATAGAACGTCTAATATTCAGGCAGAAACAAATTTAGTTTATGGAAAGTAGCTCATAGTGACATTTTCCAGCTGATATCTTGCCTTTGTCCTTGCTTTGTGGTGTCTGCAATTTCCTTCATGGGAGTTATGCTGGTTGCTGACAGTAACAAATAAATACATTCAGTTCCTTCATGGAAGTTGCTTGTTCCGCTAATATACATACCGGCCATTAGTTTTTCCTCTTTTATAACCATGGGCTAGAATACTGGGGCAGCAGAGTGGTTATATAGAACTAGTAGTAGTTTTGAGTGATATTTGATGCAGACCTTTCCCTTTTTCTTCCTTTAATTAATTACTTTCAGTGCCTATGTGAATTATTAGAGAAATATTGAAGGGTGCTGGCATGTGGCTCTGTTCTTGGTGTTGTGTTTTTAGGATTAATTTTGGAATTTTAAAGATTTCATTTGAGTTCTAGACATGAAGATAAGTATAAATGATACAGGGTGGAAATCTTTTTTGCTCAAATAATTTTATATGCATATGGATTTCCTTCCCTCCACATTAAAAATTTTTTTTTCAATACAATTCTAGACAATTGGACAATTTCAAAGAAGCAGCTTTTTTTCCTGGTGATTTTCTTGTGGGTCTCTTTGCTTATGTGTATATATGCATAGCATTTTGGGCGATCATAGATTATTGAATTGACAACATCTTCATTTTCAAAAAGTAAATGTACATTATTCATTGTATTGCTAAAAGTATTCCAATAAAATAATTCTCAAGAAATGTTTGAATATAACATTTGAACCTTATAAAATGTACTTTAAGTGTGATTTCAGTAATTAAATATTTTACCTGAAGATGTTTTGACTAATGGAAAATTACACTGCTTATAGAATTAATATTGTTTTCAAAACATAAATCAAATATGCTAACTTGGATCTGACTTGCTTTTAAGGTATCAAAATTTTCCTGAAATTTTCAGTTTTGAAATTTTCTTGAAAAAACAACCATAATTATACAATACACACAGTTCTTTAGGAAAATCCACAACTACTACTATGTCTGTATCATGCATGAAAAGGCATGTATGTATTTCAATATATGAAAATTATCAGAAGTATCTGTACAACAGACTCTCTACAACTGTTCCTGGAACCTGCTGTATTAATTGGCTGATGATTCTGAGGATTTTCTTAAGAAAAAAACATGACATAATTTAACATACCATTTACTTAGCCTTGATTGGCAGAAAATCCTTGGCTCAAATCTTCATATTGTTGAGTTAGATTAACAGGTGGCCTGGAATGTTAATAAAAGTTGGTTTTAAATGGATTAAAAAGAATGTGATCTCGGGACTTGGAGTTTTAAAGGTATCAGTCATACGGTTCTGCTTAATGAAGGAAAGTGAAGAATTCAAAATCCTTAATTAGGCAAAAGCTTTACTAAGAGAAACTAATATGCCAACAAAAAAGATGTGTAAGAAGTTAATTAATTCAGGTTTATATACTACTTAACAAAGAAACAGTCATCCAACTAGAACTAGCTTATGGAAAATATAAATAACAAGTAATAGAGCAGTCAAAGAAGAATTTGTATGCAGTACTTTTAAAAAAAGTCTATGACTTTTAGTGCATGGCTAAACTATGTGCTAAAGATATGCTTCTTCATGCTCTGAATAGCATGTGAAATTCAGAGAATAAGTATAGAAAAAAGTAATATTAGTAATGTGAATAGTGTAAATAACATTTATAGTTGTAGTAAGTAAAAAGCCATTGTTATGTCTTATTTGCATGCAAACCTATTTATAAAGAATCTACACATTTCTTTTGTAGCCACGTCATGAATACTTTAATGTACCAGTATACTAAATGACTTCATTCATCATACATAAGCAAGGCGATAAAGCTGACTTACTCTTGGCAGAACACTTATCCTCAGCTTGATGAATCAAAACATCTTGAAAAAATTAGTATATATCACTACATATTCTTACAATTTGTGTATTTCCTTGTTATATCATTTGCAATGTCTGTGTTTTTCCCTTCATATGTCTTCTCAGCATGCCATAATTTCCATGTTAAAACATTTAAATCTTTCATTTGCATTTGACATACCATGTAATAGTTCACTGAAATACTTTGAGCCTGATTTTACAATTTAAATACTTACCACACAGTACTCTGTCATACAGAATATAAATCTGATTTTAGTAGATGCAGCATACAAGTTGATTGATATATGACTACCTAGTGGAAAGTCAAATATTTAGAAAGCTATAATTATAGATAGTCCACATGGAAGACTGGTGTTTAGGGTCTAATAAAGTTCTAAGAAAAAAATAATATCCAAATTTTTGCAACTTGGCCTCTGTATTACTTTAATTTTTGAGCACTGCTGTATTGAAATGTAAATGTACATGGTGCCTATGTTTATATTTGGAAAGGCTTTCCCATTTGTTGCAGTACAATATTGTAATTGCTTTTTGTGCCCATCTTTGGTGCAATAATGTAATTTTACCTGACCCAAACATTGAAGTAAAAAGTTGAAGTCATGCTTGATGTTAATCATATAGAAATATCTGCAGAAATATGTATATATTGTTTTCTATTACAAAAATAAGAGCAACCCAAGTAGAGGAAAAAAATAATTCCTGCTTGCATTAGTTAGGATATATTAATAGATACATTTTCCAAATGTTGATTACAAAATAGGAAAGAATTAACTAATTCAACCATTTGTGATAGCAAATTCTACTTACGGGCAGCGAACTAGTTCAAGATAAATACCACACTGCTATTTCAGGAATGAAAGATTTAGCATATTGAATCTGCAGATTTTAGAATAAATTCTTAGAAGATTGTAGGAAACTTTTACTTCATAATATTTTCTTATTGCTTTTGTGAATGTATGTGGTAACGCTGCAACGCATTCTGTTAATGCCTGAATCTTAAGTACTAAGCATGGAGTGCTAATGTGGTGTTTTGGTTTGTTATCACTATATATGGCTGCATGCTTGTAAATTTTTGTGAATTAGCATTTCTGGCATGTCCGTAATAAAATATTGCATGCACCTTTCATGTGAATGGCTCTTTTTCTCCTCATTGCTTTTACTGTGATGTATTTCCTCTTTGTGTCCTTTGCCTTTGATAACTGATATAATCTTTGAAACACATTTATTAAAGGGTTAAAAGTGCTCAGTTAAAAATATTTTAGAAATTTGACTGGGAAAGATTTCTTGGTTACACATTTTTAGTCAGCTGCTATTATTTGTTCATGTGACCCTCACAGATATTATAAAACTGAATATTGGCCAGATTACCCTGTAATGCTGCCTAGTGGAGGGTACGCCTCCATCATTTACTCTCATTACTGTGTTAATTTTTAAAACACAAATTAAGTTTAAACCTGTTGTCTATAGACAAAATTAACAATTTGCCCTTGCTTCTCACAGAGCCATGATATCTACATTAGTTGGTTGCTGTAGTAGGACATGTTCAGATATACTGAAGAACATAACAGTCCTTGCAAGTAGATCAATTGGCACAGAAGGAATCCAGCATGTGCTTCCTGTTGCTAGCTTCAGCTTTAATCCACTTTCCAAATCAGCTGAAGAACACCGTCTTTCCCAGCTAAATCAAGAGAATTCACTGTGACAATCTGTTCATTCTGTATTTGTGGGAAGAAGTTTGCTTTGTGAATAAGGATGGTAGCTCTCTGTCATGAGGTTCTGCATATGAATATGCAAGAACCCATTTTGTACATATTAACTAGTCAGCTAGACAAGATAACCACATGCAGTGCTAACTTGCACTCATCTCTTTAATGCTTCCCCTTTGATGCTTATCTTTTAAGTCAACAAAAACAGTAGTAATGTATATTAGGTGCTTTATTACCTCTGCTTCTCCAGATGCCCAAAAAGAATCCTAATCTTATGGCAGTACAGTATTATGGTGGCTTAGTGGTTAAGACATTGAGCTTGATGACCAGAAAGGTCAGCAGTTTGAGACCAGAGTGCTGCATGACAGAGTGAGCTACCATCATCTGCCCCAGCTCCTGCCAACTCAGCAGTCTGAAAGCAAGAAATTGCAAGTACAGTAAAACAGTGGATAACGATTGGATCGGATAACGCTAAAATTGCATAACGTTAAGTAATCTGGGGAGTAGAATTGGATCGAATAACGTTAAGGTCCTATGGGATGGATTGGATAACAACCGCTAAAGCCTATGCGGGTACAATGTATATCGAGCTTTAACGTTATCCAATCCATCCCATAGGATTTTAACATGGATCAGATAACACTAAAAATCGGATAACACCAAGACTTGTGGAACCAAGTTTTAGCGTTATCCTGTGTTTTACTGTACTGTACAGTGAAACCCTGCTTTCTGGAATTAATCTGTCTTGTAGGGTTTTCCTTATAGTGAAAATTCCTTAAAGTGAAGTGAGGTTTCCCATAGGAATTCATTGAAAACACACACACACGCCGCCACCACCACAACCATTCTGGAACTTAGAGAAAAAAGCCATATTTTTTTTCTGTTCCAAACTCTTTATAAAGTGCACTTTGGAATTTTTCACTGTGTTTCTACCATTTTTATAAAGAGATTTCAACAGGTAAAATAGTCCCCCCCCCCTTTTCTGACCTCCAGAAGGAATTTCAATGCATTCCTATGCTTTTTCAGCACGTTCAACTGGCCATTAGTGCCCAGGTCTGGTAATGTCCTGACAATCGGCTGTTAAGCTCCCTGGCCACCCAGAAGTGCCAAACGTGCACTTTAGCTGCTGAAATGTAGCAGAAACATGGCAAAAATAATCCAGAAATTGAGTGAACATGCTCCGAAAACCCTCCCGCCACTGTGGGAAGCAGCGGAGGCTGCTAAAGCAGCCGAAAAAATTGTACAATTGCACCCGCCATGGCAAAAAACCCCGTAAGTTGAGGCATCATTTTCTCAGGATTTCTTTCCGTATCACGAGATTTCAGTTGTATGAGGCATCTGTAAAGCAAGGTTCCCCTGTAGATAGATAGGTATCACTTTGACGGGAAAGGTAACAGCATTCCATGTGTTTTGGCGTCTAGTCATGCCTGCCACATAACCATGAAAATGTCTGCCTATGCAAACAGTTCTGGCTCTTCAGCTGTAAACAGTTAAGTACCGCCCTCTAGAGTCGAATATGACTGGCTTTTGAGTAAGAAAGACCTTTCAGTGAGATCTTTCTCAGAGCAGTTTCTTGCCTCGAGTGCATTGGCTTCAAGTCATTTGTGCTTTGCCATTGATTGAATAACTCTAAAGTCAACATTCTAGTAACATTAAATTTTTGTAACCAGCTTGTTCCTTTTTTAAAATGCCCCCAGTTCAAAATGTATATTCATGTATATTTTCACACCACCATTTCTGATAAATTGTTGCTAAACTCTGATTCTTTCTTCTTTTTGCCCGTGCCTTTTTTAGGATGCTAAAGTAAGTGTTTATTCTGTTTAATACAAAAATCAGAGTTGTGTGTTATCTCAAAAAGACACTCTTAATGAACTATGAAATCTTTAGAAGAATGCGACTTTTGATCAACCCAACAGTTGCTGACAAATATTTCCAAATGACTTTGCAAGTATTAAAAATACCACACGAGATTCAGATTTAAAGCATTGAAACTGGAATGCATAGGTGTTACTTCCCGAAAAAATTGGCAGTGTTAGGTGAAATATACTGAATGTAGTTCAGTTTTAATTATCGGCTCACAGAAGCATTTTTGACACAAGTAATTTTCTGTCTAGTTTATTCATAAAGGAGGAAGGAGTTGCAGAGAATAAAGTACATCTTGAATATATATGTAAAATGCTTAGAACTCAAGAGTATATTCAGCTCTTACCCTAAATTTAATTACTTCCTTATTAATGCATCATGTATGGTTCTGCAGGAGCACAAGATCTGTTCACTGTTTAATTTTCCCTCCACAGGAAGCAGAGACCCCTCGTAGTGTACTTGAAGAAATTGGACTGACATAAGCCTATTCCTTTCCTGATGTCTTGCGTGGTGTTTCACATAACTGTAAATGTTCACTGCCTCCATTTAATGTTAGCTAATGGTGTTTTGATGCAATTTGTCAGTATTACTGTTCTGCTAAGCTACTTCATTCAGGCCTACCAAAAAAAAATCCATTACAAAATTTAAAAAGGGACAAATATTTTAAATAGTTTTGGGGGGAAAACGAAAAGGGATTTTGGTGTGATTTTGGCCACAAGTAATTTAAAGTCAGTTATAGATTTCAGCAACATTTTGTAAATTACTTTGCCATCGCATAATGTATCAGATGCTATGTTATGCCATATATTGGAAAAGTTACATATTGTAACAAAGTGACATGTTAATGTAGAACTTGGCTTTGTGTAACCAAAGACTCGTATAAAGTAAGCATTTTGATAAATTTCATTTTAAGTTACTCATTAAGATTTGTTTTTATACCAAAGAATCCTATGAAGGTCATGATAGTTCATTCCTAGCAACTGATTTGTGAACAGAATTTTGTCTTATTGAGGCTGTAAGTTCAGTCAGATAACTTAATTAACATCCTACAAAGGGAACAGAAGCTAAGGTCACATCAAATTTCCTTTACAAATGTTTTTAGTATCTTACAATACTTTCTTGATTGCACACTTGCTCTTTAAAGCAGTATTAACTCAAAAGGATTGGGATACTAACATAATCCCAAAGGGAACCACAACAGAAGGGAAGGTTGCAAAACTTTACTTTTTTTTTACTGACATCACTGACTATACAGTACTTTTAAACTAGATCCTGAGTAGCTACGAGGATAATTTGAAAATCTGTGGTTACTCATTAAATTTAATGCTCCCTTATACAAGGTTAGGTTTAGCTGTAAGTACATCTCTTCACAGTTGGGATGAGAAATAGGCCTTCCAGATTTTGGGTTTCCCATCAGCCCTAAATTAGAATGGTCAAAGGTAAACGATTATAGGGGCATGAGTCCCAACATGTCTAGGGCCACGGGTGCCCGCCTCTACCCTTATTTCGTACAAGCATGCCTTAAAACAGAAACTTTTAAGTTTCTTTAAATCACTGCCATGGTTTCACTTGTGTAACAGTACAAATGTTAATTGGCAACAACTCCCATAGAACAAAATAGAAGTACAGTAAAACCTCATATAACACTAAAACCTGGTTCCACAAGTCTTCGTGTTATATGATTTTTAGTGTTATCTGATCCTCTATGGGATCCATAGAGATACATTGTAACCACACAGGCTTTCGCGGTTGTTATCTGAAGCATCCCATAGGATCTTAATGTTATCTGATGCAATTCTTCCCCCCAGATTCCTTGATGTTATGCGATTTTCGTGTTATTCGATACTAATGTTATATGAGGTATTACTGTAGCTTACAAATAAAGCATGCGTAGGATCTGTTTACATAGGCATCGCAAAGCCATATTGGCCAAAATCCTGTTAGGAAGACCCATTTACATAAGGGTTGCATAGTGTTTCATATCTGCTTTCCATCCTTTGCACAATTGGCTCCACTGAGATGAGGCAACTGAGGAGCACAGTGGTTGCCTGGCAGTCCAGGGATGCTTATCAGCAGAATTTCCTACTAAAACTGCAGGATCAATAGCATTTTGGCCATTATGTTTATTGTAGCATACAATTTGTTGTATATGTGGTGTTAAATTCTAAGAGAACCTCAATAACAACTCGCTGTTGGAATTAATGTGACTTTCTACACATAATAGACATGCATGTTTTCACTTGTAAGCATTTCAGATAACCTTATGAAGTTTCACTCCTCTAGGACTAATTGCTTTGACATGTTATAAAGTATTCAAATGCTTTACTATCAAACTGCCACGTTACATGCATTACAAAAATAATCATGCTTCAATTAAATATACAGGAATAGCCCTCCTGTTCTACATTTCACATACAGAGACCTGGATCAATGAAGTTCAAGTGACAGCAGAGTGGCTCTTTGTGTAACGTTGAAGTGATAGAATTACCTTGACACTTAAAATTGTTAAAACCAATTTTTGTTTGTATTCAAACCACATTAAAGTTTACACTGTTGCCTTGTATGTGCTTGGTTGAAAAACCTTTGTGATTGTGACATAGGCTGTGTGGACACTGTCTTAAGTATCTCACCAGTTTAGTTGTAATAAATGTCCATTTTATTCCATTGTTACGTCTGTCAGTTAAGAAGTTCATTGGAGCTCTCATTCCTTTGTTCAGCTATGTTTTATTCCCATTTTTGTGAAGAGTTATCATGCTGCAGGAAAGGATTTTAACTGCACAAACATACCCAGAAAATATGCAACTGGTTTTTCTAATAAAAACAGTTCATTTTAAAGATTGGTCAAATTCCCATGATTAAAAACAAACAAAAAACCCTCTAACAAGCCATAGTTTTGGGGAGGGGACTCCTTCATCTTGGATTTCACTTCAGTGTACAAAACTATTACAACTTCCTCCTTGCTTCAGAATGAAATATATTGTTGCAATTATTTGTTAAGCATCAGTTGAACTCTGAAGATGTGGCTGTACTATCATTTATTCCATAATCGTTTGATATTACATAATGGATGTTTAGAGAACAGTAATAGTTCTAAGAGGGTTTTTTTTTTTTAAATTCCAGTTGGCACCTCTTACCCAGTTTTGACAATAACATTTAAATACTTGGATTCCAATTGTCTCTTGAGGGGGGGGATACAGAAAACTCCCAAGGAAATCCATACTGTGTACCAAAAGCTGGATACTGACCTACATACACTAATTTGTGGCATTTTTTAAATTTCACAATTTTGTAGAACATAGTGGGGATTTGGGGGGTATTTTTGAAGGTATTTTTGAACCACAATCAGGTGTACCCTGGTAATGGTAACCTCCTGTGGTCAGCTAATTTTCTCACACTATGTCTGGCAAAAGGAACCACAGAATGAACTCACCCAAATGTGCCTTTGTTTTGGCACAAACAAATCAGCTCTACGATCCATATACAAAACAAATGTAGAAGGCGATGGCAATACCTTTTTTAAAAATCACTAAACAAAAAATACAAAGTTCATGATTAAAAAATTTTTAGGGATACAAGAGGTATCGCCGCCTCCTGTGTTTGTTTTGTTTTGGCAGTTTCACATCTGGCCTAGACAAGGAAGGCGGCTGCAAAAGGAACTGCAGAATGAACTCACCACGAAAGAAGACATGTTGATGTGCTCTTTGCCACATTAACTCTGCAAGAACAACTCTTCCCCCTGCCCCCCTTCTCACCACCAGAACACTCAAAGGGAAAATAACAAAATCTACAAAAGTCTGATAGAGGTTTACTGAAAGGGCCAGTACCCGTCAAACCTGAAAAACAAATAGCACTGCCTGCAAAGGGAACCGAGGCAAAATAATTCAAAAGTTTATCCTTATATATCCCTATTAAAGCATGGCTATGCTGTTACAAGGCTATAACAGCCACCTAGATAGCTGAATTCTATACTTTTGGTGCTGCTAATATGCCCGGCTCTTCCTGAAATGCATGAAGCCGTGTCCCAAAGTAGTGTGAATTCCCAGAAAGTAACTTGTGCCTCTTTTTGGTTTCTGATGCTTGGTGACCTGGGTTCTGTACTTCACTCTGTCAAGACACAAGAAGTAAACACAAGTACAGTAATACCTAGGATAACGTTTACCTCGGATAACGCTAAAATCGCATAACGTTAAGTAATCTGGGGAGATTTGGATCGAATAACGTTAAGGTCCTATGGGATGGATCAGATAACCGCTAAAGCCTGTGCAGTTACAATATCTCTATGGAGCTTTAACATTATCCAATCCATCCCATAGAATTTTAACATAAATCGGATAACGCTAAAAATCGGATAACACCAAGATTTGTGGAACCAAGTCTTAGCGTTATCCGAGGTATTACTGTATACTAGGAAGGAGTAGGAAAATTCAGCAAAGATTTTGCCGTGCATCAGTACAGGGTAGCTTACTTAAACTTGCATTCCTTCACCTGCTTTCAGAATAGGAATGACCAATTACGGTAAAATGTTTTACAGTTGAACAGTATGTGTATAGAATGAGTGTACATTCTCTGCGGTTCATACTAGTAGATACATCAGTGGGTAGTGTGCATGTGATGCCTCTTGCCAATGCAACTCAAATCAACAGTGAGGGAGAATGAGAATGGAAGTACAACAGTTGAAAGGTTACAGTCTACGGCAGTGCTTCCCAACATGGGCCCCACACCCCACTGGGGGACTTCTATTCCCAGAGGCCTTAGTCAGCACATTGGCTGATCAGTGCTCTGGGGAATTGACTTAGGCTTCAGGGAATTGATGTCCAAAAAGCAAAGGTTGAGAAACACTGGTCTATGCCCTTCTCTGCATTAATAACAGTGTAGTTATGTGTGGTGAGCACATACAGGCCAGTTTGCAGATGCAGTCCAGAACAGCTGGAGAACACCAACGTGGAGAGGACATGGCAGCCAACCACCATGCCTTAACTTCAAAACATCATTCCTGTTTCTGTAAGGACTACGAAACTAGCTTGTATTTTTACATACAGAATTAAATGATGTACATGAAGTGTTATTTTGGTGTTAGAAACCAAAACCACAGTTTTTACACACTGAAGAAAAAGACTGATGGAGTGCTAGGTAAATTACTTTAAGTGCCTAAAAGGTATTCTTTGTATTGGATAAAGCAATTAAGCAGATTCTAAGAGATGAAGCCCTAATTTTCCTTAAATAATAATTTATTGCAAAAATTAAGGCAAACCAGCGCACAGCAGCTTTATTTCTAAAACAGCAATACATCACAGAGTCTCTGGTTACCACCAGGAGTGGGACTGACACTTTAAAAAAACACACAAACAGCAGTCATTCATGAATAATAACTTCAGCTATTTCTTCCTCTGCTACTGGACCTCCTCCTGCCTCGACTCCTCGACCGAGAAGAACTTTGACTACGTGTCAAGCTCCTGTTGCGACTCCGCCCTCTTTTCTTTTTTCTGTGCGATCGCTGTCTGCCACGACTTTCCGACCTCTCAGTAAGACGCCTTTTTTTGTGTTTGTGGTGACTCTTTTTCCTCTCGGATTCTCCATTTCTTTTACTGTGATCACGCTCAGGACTCGGACTGCTTCTCCTCCTTGATCGGCTGTAATGATCTTCGTAGTAGCTTAATCTACTTCTCCTTTCAGAGTTCCTACTTGTTTCTTTAGTCCATTCTGGGGAAATGTGAATATCTCTGTTGGCCTCCCAGAACTCATTGTTTGGATTTCTGAATACATGAAGAAAGTTGCAATGTTTCCCTCTTGGACACTTTTGCCTTTCAAACAAGCCTGGAAAGAGTTATTTTAAAATTAGTCACAACATTTAAAGGCATGTACAATTTATGCTTAGCCTTAAATCTCAAAGTTCACTTTTGGACTTGCTTTGTCTCCAAGCTTATTCTTCATGACGAGTGAGGCTAGTCATGCCTACTGTTAATGACTAGACATCACATCAATAAAATGAAGCTTTCACCTTGAAGAACACTGAAAAACCAATGTTTCTTCGTCATGTTCTCTTCCTATGTGAGCACTATCAGAACCTATCAGAGCTAAGAGAGCCAGTGGGCCCTCCCACTTCTGACTATACTACCCTCCTGCTCAACAGTTCTCCCCAGTTCTACTCTTACCGCAGTCGAAAGAATAGCTGCTGGTCTATTAGAGACCCATCTGACATTCTAGAACATTCTCTTTGTATATAGTTAGCAGTTAGAAATAGTTTGTAGACAGTATGCTTCGTTTTCCTTTGTTATTATGCTTAGTAAAGAGATTTTTCACTCACCCAGTTCACAAGATCGTTTATGGCCGCCTCAGGGCAAGGAGGAGGATAGGTTACTTACCTGTAAATATAGTTCTTCAAGTGGTCATCTATGAATTCCCGCCCAGCCTTCCCTCAGTCTGACACAGTTACCATATTATGGAACATGTGAACTGGGGAGAGCCGTTGGGTGGGAGGGTAGTATAGTCAGAAGGGAGAGGGCCTACCAGCTCTCTTAGCTCTATTAGGTTCTGACGGCACTCAAGCGGGAAGGATGGTTTACCTATTAGTGGAAAGTCATATAGACAATCTATATCGGGTTCACAACCTTTTACTACCGCAGGCCGGTCACGCCTCCCTCACACAGGTGCACACGCTGAAGGCATGTTCCCTCCCGCCGCTTCCTGTGCTGGCAGTGGCAGTATTCATGGTGTGATCCTGGTCGTTTTTGCCGCTTCTGGTGGCGGTAGGAGGGCAGTGTGTTTTCATTGCGATTTTGCCACTTCCGGTGGCAGCAGCCCCAGGATCCTCACCACAAGCCAGATTAATTGGTGCTGTGGGCCAGATTAGGCTCGTGGGCTGTAGTTTGCGAATCCCTGATCTATATTATCATTGAATTAACGGACAACTTCAGAGAGTACGGTTCTTACTCCTGGAGATGAGTAGAAATTATTTTTAATTTTAGTAACTAATGTATGCAACACAGTTTCATGTTTAAGTGAGAGTTACGTTGACTAATCAAAGACTGCAGGAATTGTTTCACTAAAGTTCTAGCCAATAAACTAATTTTCTGAAGGAAAACTGATCAATCCTACCTTACCTATGAGAACCAGTACCATCCATGGTACATTTTCTTTAAAACACTATTTTATAAATACTGTAAAACTATGTAAGTCCTATTTAAAGATACTAGCTGCAAAAAAGTTTCACTGACATACCACATATTGCTGTTTTCCACCTTGTTACTGGACAAAATTCACATTGAAGCTGCCGTCCTGCGTACCAACGACCATTGAATAAAGCAAGAGCCTTCTGACATTCTTGTTCTCTTTGAAAATAAATTTGAGAATACAGTCAAACCGCGCATAAAGAGCGTCTCGCTTAAAGAATAACTCGCTTAAAGAGCAGAATTTTCTCTGAATGTTCGCTTCGCTTAACAAATAAAACCAACCAAAAACTCACTTAACAAATAAATCAGGGTTTGCAATCCCCCCCCACCAGAAGTCACAATTGGTCACTTACAATGGTGTTTCGCTTAAAGAGCAAACTCGCTTAAAGAGCAATCCTGTGGAACGCATTATGCTCTTTAAGCGAGGCACCACTGTACAGTATTAGAATCTTATAAAATAAAATGAAACAAGACATATTGGAATGGTATAGCGAATCTGCTAATCTTTACTGGGGAACACATTTGTGGAAAAGTAAAATTTTAGAAAGTTAAGCTCTTGTCTTCTCTTATCTCTTATTATGTAAGCCGCCCTGAGTTGCCTCGGCGAGTGGGCAGCAATATAAATCTGAATAAATAAATAAATAAATCATTAAAAAGGTTAGATTGTTGTAAAATACTTACGATTGGTACTGAACGTAAACATTTCCTCGAAGATGAGGTTCAAAGTTGCAGCTCACCTAATTAACAATCACAGACAAAAAAGCTTTAGAGTAATTTTCTAGTTCAATATTGTAAACTTGCCATTGCATCGTGTACAGGCATGCAATACTACATACGATTATCTGAGATAACATTGCGCTTTAATTCAGTGAATCTTGAGACAATCTAAACATGAGTGTACTGCTAATGGTGATTTACAAAATGCCCTTTTAAATTCACAAGCACTCCAAGAGGAAATTTAAATCCCCCCGGAACACCTCCAGAATGTAGACCTAAAATACACAATGTATGACACTGTCAGCAATACAGTAAGTAGTTAAAAAACAGGAAAAAGAAAGAAATCCAAAAAACTCAGAATCTGCCATATAGACTTCTAAGGAAACAGCGTCCAGGAAGAAAATAAAGTCTCAACAAAGCTACTCATTTTGGTCACTAGAGCTTGTTTTTGTTTTGGTCCCCTTTGGATTGGAGGGTGGGGGCTTAGGAGAACATTTTTGTACCATTTTTTTTATTTTAGGTGCATTTTTGACATCATAGAACTCTGTTTTTTGCAATTTTTGGTGCCAAAAACACACTTTTTTTAAAAAAAAAATGGCACATAAATGTTCTCCTAAGCCCACCCCCCAACCCAAGGAGGTCCTAGAGGACCCAAACCAAAAACTGGAAGTACGTCAGAGAAAACACAAGTGATGAAGGCATTTTTTTGGGCTGAAAAGAAAGCAAAAATCTCCCCCCACTCCACCGCCACCATTGAGGCTGCAAATGCAGCTGAAAAAAGTGCATGATTCAGCTGCCGCCGCTGCAAAGGTAAGCACTGGGGACAACCTTTCGCTGTACGAAAAAAAAGTACTATGAAGCACAATTTTCCCTTGATTTCCTTTCACAGTATGATTTTTTCATTCTAAGAACCCTTCGTTGTACGGGGTTTTACTGTACAGTAATACCTCGGATAACGCTAAGACTTGGTTCCACAAGTCTTGGTGTTATCCGATTTTTAGTGTTATCCGATGCATGTTAAAATCCTATGGGATGGATCTTATAATGTTAAAGCTCCATAGAGATACATTGTAACTGCACAGGCTTTAGCGGTTGTTATCCGATCCATCCCATAGGACCTTAACGTTATTCGATCCAATTCTCAACCCAGATTACTTAACATTATGCGATTTTAGCGTTATCCGAGGTAAACGTTATCCGAGGTATTACTGTACTTTCATTTTTATATGTCCTTTTTTAGTTGAAACAAGTATAAGTATACAAAATAAAAATGCTTGTTTAAATTATCATCAAGTGCTGATATCTAGTCCCACATTTGACTGGAGAAAAATGTCTGCATTTGGTGAAAACATGGGGGAAATCATCAGTCTACTATTGGTCAGAAAACATGTGACATCAAAATGAAAGATGCCAAAACCCTAACCTAAATTTTCCAGTCATAATACTTAACAGATGCACTACATTCTTGTGAAACTGTGTGACTGGAAGACAAGATAACACAGATTGCTTGTGGGACATCAAATGTGCTTTTGCAATAATGCTATCAGTACTACAGTTCTTACTCATATTAAACTATTATCCCAAATAAACTTTCCTCTATGTTAGGATTTTCACGTAAAATCACACTGCTAACCCTGCTTTCCACATCCTTTAAGTACCAATTTTTATTACTTACATGACAATACCCTTCAGAATAATCCACTGCAAGGATAAAACTACTATAACTCAATATACCTTTTAAAAGGAGTGATGCAGTGAGTATTTGGCAAGCAGCTGGCGTCAGAGATGTGGGAGGGATTAATCCCCCCATTTTCACACTGGAGTTTCTTCTCCAGTCAGAGAGAACTTCAGGAGGCTTGCATGGGTTACAGGCCCCTCAACAAGGCTTGACAATACTTTCAAGGGTAAAGTACGGAGGGGAGTTCGTTCTTCTCTCCCAGCACTGATAGCTACTGCATAGAATTTTTGGGAAATAGATACTACACCCAAGTCCAAGATACATTACTCCAAACAATGAATGACAAAAAAGGAGCATCACTTGCTCTTCTGCTTTCTCCCTTAAGTTGATCACAAGTCGCAACTTTAGCCTTGAACCCAAACCAGGATCTTCTGCTTCCCTCTAGTTAATCCATGAACAACTTCCTAGATCAGGAATGTCCCCCAATAATATAAAGGCAGCCTACAATCTCATATCCATGTGCATGACTTGCAGGAGCTTCTAAGAGATACTCATCACATTCCATTGCTTAGTACAGGAAATGTAAAAACATAATTACAAAACAAAAGGAAATGAAACTACCAATGTGTACTGTACGCTGTGTACCTTGAATTGAATAACTTTTCCTACATTCTTGAATTCAGGAAGTACATCTTCATAGAAATCTAAGAACTGCTGGTAGATTTCTTCCTCGCTGTATTCCAGGCTCGCGTCTGTGTCATAGTCATCTCTTTTATACTGCTCCATACCAAAAGTAATAAACATACCCCTAATAAGGAGTGTCTGACTAGACGATGGATAATTATGCTTCCGAGAACACCTTAAAATTAAAGAGAAAAAGACATGTTCATTCTGCAATTCTAAAAGCTATTATCATTTCTGGTAAAAAATAACATATGCATACAATAATGAAAATAACACAGAGAAGAACAAAAAATGAATCCATCAACAGGGACATATAGTTCTCCAGTTTATGGAAGTAAGTAACTTCAAAATATTTGAGACTTCAGTCCTGTACCATCCAGTAACTTCTCTGGCTATGGCAAACATTTTCTCCTAATTTTGGGGACCTCAAGCACTAGTGGGTTTTTCCTTTAAATGTGGATGCTTAATCCAGTCCAAAGCAATTAGATTATTTGTAGTAATTTGCAATCCAACTCTTTTCTTCCATAAGTGGAAGAAGCTTCCATTCACAGGATATAAGTTCTGTACACCAAAAGGGTCAGCCAATGAAAACTCATTTTCCTTACATAATGTAAAGTGAAATAGTTACTGCCAACATTCCCCTGAAGTCTGTTTAAAGGCACAAGGAATCATCCACAATCAATTTGAGAGAAAAGAAAGCGGAAGGAAAAGTCCTCTTGCCAATGGAAGTCCACTTATCTACTGTCAGGTGTCACCCTTAGGATTTAAGTCAAAACATAAAATTCAGAGTATTAATCATCACTTATTTACTTAAAACTTACCTGTCTCCAAATCTGCAAGCTCCAGTTTTAATATAAAAGGGGCAATTGGCTCGATCCTTCTCTGTTCCTATATTCTCTGGCGGCTCAGGATTGTGCCAGGTAGTTCCATTTTCAAGCTGTTAAAAAGAAGCAGCACCGCACATTAACAGACTCTAAATACTAACAATGTTGGGTAACAAGATTCAACCAGTCACAATTTATCTACGAATACAGGAACAATCACAACTCTTGTAATGCTATTATCATTAAAGAAATTGGTTGAGTAGATTTAGCTACTGGAATTCATCAAGTATGGTGACATCTGATGTTCTAATGAAATGCCATTTATGTTTTAAACAAGGAAGATTGGAGGATATAAAAGGATGGGAGGAAACAGACTGTACTAGATTCTGGTGTGAATACAAATCTATAAACACCTGTTTTTACATCTTGTTCTTCCTACATGTGGTACCTGGCAGTTTTCCCCCATCCAATCTTTAAGTGCATGATAAAATGGCACCAAATCCCTTTCTTCTTAATGTGCCTATTTTGTACTTTTCTTGTTCATTTCACACTAACTTCACTGTATCTGGAAAGAAGCTCTAAATTACAATGCCAGAAAAAAATATTCTTCAAAGTTACAGAGCAACATTATTGCCACTGTTAAACCAGGGGTCCCCAACCTTTCTTGCACCATGGACCAGTTTCATGCTAAACAATTTTTCCATGGGCCGCTGTAGCTCAAAAACGGAGAGGGGCCCAGCCGCCTGCCAGCCACACCGTTCGACTTAGGCAGTGAGGTATCATACTGCACATGGGTGGGGGCGGAGCCCCACCGTAGCTAAGCAACATGGAGGAAGGGCCCAGCCACCTGCCTGCCTGCTGTGTCTGAAGCCTGTGCTCTCGCTCCGTTTGCCAGGCAGAAGGCTGCCATCAGGGCTTCCAGCAACACCCACCCCCCACAGCCGGGTTCAGGACAGCCCAGGGCCCAGTCGATGGGGACCCGTGTATTAAAGGAGTACAGCAATAAGAGGCACTGACATAAACTACCAGATAGCTCAGTGGTTTAGATATTTGGCTATGAAGTGAGAGGTTGGGAGTTCAATTCCCCACTGCATTTCCTTGACATGATCCCCTGGCACTCTGCAATTCTATGATGATGACCGAACATACAAAGCAAAATGAAAACAAATATGAAAATAAGGGCTGGTATTATATGTAATACAAGTGTTAACCCAAAAAACTTAAGTATCAATTAAACAAAAATGTAATATATATGCTGTTCCCAATGTTTTCTGCAGCTCTGACGGTGTTATTTTAGAAATTTGCAGGTGGCTATAACATTTTTCAAAATTCCACTGCTTTGTTCCCAATGCTCTAGTGACTATAGGGATCACTGAAGTACAGTTCCTATATAATCAAGGTATTTCTATTGTCAGTTTTCTATATACATTTTTCAATTCTTTATCATCAACTCTGGCATCTCTTCTCTTTAGTAAAACAGAAAGAAATCAGGTACAGGAGTTTGTCGTCCCCCCCCCCCCCTGAAATGCAGGTCACAAGTTGATCAGATACCATAGTGGGCTTACTCAGCAACCTTGAGATTGAATGGGAGTCTTTTAGAGTTTATCTGAATAATCTATTGTTGCTAATGGCTGGGTGATACTGCATTCTTGTGCTTGCTTGTCTGTCATCTTGCTTGGCTACAACCCTTCTCCTGTCGAGCCCCTGAATTTGGTATATAAAGAACATGCCTGTAAGTTTCACTCTTTGTCTGATGAAGTGGACTTGATCCATGAAAGCTAACAATAAAAATATAGCAGTTAGTCTTTAAAGTGCTACTGTGTTTTTTATTTTGTTTTGTTTTGTTTATTTTGTTTTCTGAGATGCCTAAACCACAGACTAACACGGCTACTATTCCAAAAAATTCTGGCATCTCTGGAATTGCAATGTCAATTATCCAGACATTTCTTTGCTCTATTAGTTATGACTGGTGTATTATACTCAAGGTGTCTATCAGTTTGTACAGTCATCATCATTGTTGTACATGGTCTACCAGATGTTCAGACTGGCGTTATTATTAAGCTGAAGCACAATTTAGAATTCCACGTGGTTCTTGTTCACTTTAAAATAGGACTGAACATACCTGGCTTTCAGCTTGGTTCAACATCTTCTGTGCAGCCTCCTACAAATGGTGCAAACATAGGACTAGTGAAAAACCTTGAAGTTAGGCATCTGTTTTTGTTTTTTTTAGTTAAGACTATAATGTTTAGTTTTTTAAAATCATGTTCTCTTATTGGGGACAGCAGTTGTGTTTAGAGAAACTAATTATATTGAGTCAAAAGTAGGAATGCAAAAACATGATGGCATTATGAGTTTAAAATGTCCTATTCTCTGCTACCACTGAAGAACACCTCATTTGATTTGATTTGACCTCCTTTCCCAGCAGCTATGTCAGACAAAAAAAGATTAGACAGCAATAAAGGTAAAGAAATATGATATTTCTACTAGCATCAAGTCAAAATAATAATTGCAGCATAGCTCTAGTAATAATTTATAAAGTGTATTTTTTTTCAACAGAGACTTGAAATATACTGAAGACATGTTTTTCTAATTACTTAAGAACTTTCTTTGACTCAGCTAGCCAGGATTACCCTGCTATGGTAATAGAGAAGACCATACTGCCAGTGACTCAACACAGAGTGTCAGGCAGCGGTTAGCTAACCTGGCAACCCTGCGGACCAAAGGCCTTGGGTGCCAAAGTCCACAGGAAAAGGTGATGTCCCCAAGTGGATTAAATCCCATTTGAATCCATCTTGATGGAGGGCAGCATCTTCATCAATCCTGGCCTGGGGCTGAGAAGGACTTTGTGAGCCAAAAGGGCTCAGGACCAGAACATGACTTGTGGAACTGGGTCAGTGGTAGGGGGTGATGCTGTGATGCGAAAGGCAAATGAAAGGCCACTGCGTTATATTCTCAGAACAGTCTTCATGGCTGATCGCCATGAGGATTTCCAATATTCGAATCTGGATGCAGCAGAACAAGAAGAAGCAAGGATTTATCTTCCAATTCACTTTCCCCATTCTTATCACACGAGATTTCCTCCTGCCGGTTTTGATTCCAAAGACTCTGCTGTGAAGGAGTGGGCTGGGAATGCATGCTTAAAAGTAACTTTCCTCAGTGATGTCCAGAAGATCAAGCAGGCCAGAATCCACCAACACTGAGTAGAAGACAACATGTACAGTATCTTTGTGACAGAGACAGAGTACCAGTAGGTATTTAAACTGAATAGCATTGTCCCAAAATTCGTTCCATAATCAAGGGGGGGGAACCTCATGGTAGTAAGGGAAATGAAAATTAGTCAACAATTTCTGGTTTTCCTTGAACTATCTAAAACAGAGTATGTGAAATGCAGTGTATGGTAACCAGTCATTAAGATTATCCATGTTAACTTTTGCTGAGATACCTGTATTTGCACTAGTTCACTGGCTTCATTTTCAGCTCACAGTAGTAAACATTACATCAGTTACCTTTTTTTAAATCCCTGACTCTCTGCCTCCTTTTGTTAAACCAATACAGAAAAGGAAATCCTGTATGTCAAGGATTGTTCCTATCAGAATTATTAATAGCAGAACAAAATGACAACTCTCCTCAACTTCACAGTTTCTGTTAAGAAAGTAAGACATGGATATTTGCCTATCATGTATTTAACTGCAATTTCCAAAGGACACTGCAAATACTTATTCAATGCTGACACTTATTACTGTGTTAGACAACACAGTGTATGCATTTCTGTTCTGAATCACTTTGATAGGCTAAAATCATAAGATTTAATTAGGGGAATAAAGGGTGAGGTTTATTAAAAAGCTGAATACAACCAATGCAGGCTTTTGATAAGCGCCCTTCCCACACCCAACAGGCTATTGAAAAAAAGATACGTCTTGATGAATGAACCAGGTAAAGATGAGCTTGAGCATCTTTGAGTGGAAAGAATGGTTAAGGAATCGCAGCAGTTATTAGTCCAGATTAAGTTAAGAACGTGAAAAAGTGATTTTTACTATACTTCCTGTTATTTCTTAAGAATGCTTATAATAACCATATTTGCTGGTGTATAAGACACACTCCTCCCCTTAAAATACAATGGAAAAGCTGAGTACATCTTATACTCTAGTGAGTCTACCATATTTGCCAGCGTATAAACACTTCCCATTCCTTTAAATATACCAGAAAAACAGAGTGTGTCTTATTACTCCGATGCATATTATAAGCTGGCAAACACAATAAATGCAGATATAAGAAGTCTCAGCTTCTGTCCCCACCCCTGTCTTTCCAGCAAGAACTGTGCATGTGAGGGGTGACATCAACAGTTACAGGGAGCAATTCCAACTAACAGGTGCCTTTCAGTAGCAGGAGCATAAAGAAGAGTAACCTGGGCACAGTTACTGACCAAAGGATCAGTTACTGAAAGCGGGCGCTTTTCTTTCTTATGAGGAAGTTTACTATGAGTACAGGTCAGGGGTGTGCGTGCATGCATGCGTGCGTGCAGGGGGAGGGTAGGTAGGTATACAGGCTGCTGTCAAGCAATACTACATTTGTCAGAATGGTTCAGTGGTCATTTCTCCCTCTCATCACTCTGTTTTCTAAATAAAGTGCACACAGCCCTGGAGACAAGACAAAATACAAATGAATACTGCAATAAAATTAGTTTATAACTAGCTAAGCTGTGGAAGTGGCTTTATACTGCACTGCATTCTAAACAGCTAAAATTCCACTTTCTGTTTCATTGTGCACCTATTCAGATGGATCTCCCTACTCGGTTCCATGATGTTTACTTCCAGCCAGGTGGATACATGCCTGTCTCACCAACTCCTCGGTAACGTGAGGATTCAATAGACAAGAGTTATGCAGAGTCACAGATATATTATTTTTAAAACCAAACAGATTTGAACAATCGATTTACACTCATAATGACTATGACTATTACTGTGAGAGGATATGCACTGTGTTTATCCTCCTAGAGCAGGAATCACCTCTCTTTCTCTCTTCACTTGTTGCTTTCGGTCTTCCTCCTCTTGTTCTTTCCTTTGCTGTTCCTCCCATTCTTCTTTGATTTTTTGCTTTAAAAAATAAGAACAGACTGTTCATTTGTCTGAAAAGGATAACTTCATATCAAATTAGATTACAAACATTAAATATCTGTACTAAACACCACCTTTAAAGCATTGAGTCTTTTAAAACATAAATCTCTCCTTTTTCATTCCTTCTGAATGTCATCCTCACAAATTAAATGTCATCCTCACAAATTAAAATAGTTTCCTAATAATCACTGAAAGCTTTCTGGCACAATAAATATCTATTCGGCCATGAGCCCCATGGAGTTCAAGGCAGCTTACCTGCAGACTGGAGTATTTAGGATCAAAGGCTAGCAGAACAACCATGGCATTCATTGACAGCTCATAACTTTGCAGGGGTGGGAAGAAATCTTCCAGCAGATCAACCACTGCCTGTCTAGTAAAGGGGAGTAAGTCACGAAGGCCACTCCTACCCAACCCTGTGGGTGACTCAAGAAATCAAATGGACCTTAGAGGCTACACTGTTGCACTTTCCCTAGCTCTGCAATGGAACACATTAATACTGGCAGATATCGGGGGCAAGGGCATTCCAATAGCATGTTCACCTACCTGTATTATCCCCATTTCAAGCACTCTGACCACCACCACCACCACCCCCGACAGGTTAGGATTGCTTCCTTAGTTGCTTAATCTGCAGATTAAACTGATGATGGCCAACATCCTTAACTGCAAAACTTTAGTGTCATATTTCCAAAGTCAGCAATAGCTTCTATACCGCCTCATAGCACTTAATGCATTCTCAGGGCAGTTCACAGGGTAATTAGCATTTTGCCCTCAACATGCTGGGTACTCATTTTACCAACTTTGGAAGGATGGAAGCTAAATCAACCTTGAGCCTCATCAGAATCAAACTCTTGATCTTGTGCACAGTTTTGACTGCAGTACAGCAGTTTAACACTGCACCAGTTGAAATTAAAAATTCAATTTCTTTGTTTTGTTCTTTCAAAGATATCAAGGTTTTTTTTAACATTTAAAACATCAACTTCAAAAATCAGGCCAAAAAGATATCAAAACATAAATTAAACCTCTTCTTCTTCTTGACGTTTTTTCGCTGCTTCTTCTT
Source organism: Furcifer pardalis (assembly GCA_030440675.1). Taxonomy (NCBI): domain Eukaryota; kingdom Metazoa; phylum Chordata; class Lepidosauria; order Squamata; family Chamaeleonidae; genus Furcifer; species Furcifer pardalis. The sequence goes on along the minus strand of CP126895.1, from coordinate 40,979,836 downwards.
TTTCTTTTCTGATCTGGAAAGCCTCATGTGCCTTTGCTTCTCTCAGCAACCACTCTTCATGAAGCCTTTGCCTAAAAATTTAGTCAGTTTGTCAATGAGTATCAACAAAATATTACTACAACAACATCTACAGTTGCTTTAAAATACAGTTTAAAATCAAACAAGGCTAGCCGCAAGGCTGCAACACTATACACTTCAATTTACTGGCAAGCAAGATCGATAAAAATCAATTATTTTTTAAAAAATTAAAAATCAGCTTTTAAGTCAAAATTTTCTGTGTTTTTATTCAAATTAGTTATATTAATAAAATGCTTTTTGAGAAAAAAATATCTATTTAAGATATACTTAAGATAGTCAAAAGATTATGTATCAGTGAATGAGGATTGGGTTTTTTAAAATTATGTAGATGAAGCTGTATACTCATTTAAATTTGTTTGATAAATAAATTCACATTTTATTTTTTTTTTTTTTTTTTTTTTTTTTTAAATTTTTTTATTAAAGATTTTCACTTCAAATTAAAAACAATAACAAACAACAATCACATCATCGGACTATAACATAATTACACTACAACTACAGAAATAAACTCTTAAATCATACTTCAGTGTTTGTTACATTTTTAGTACATTCTTGATTGAAGTAAATAAAAAAAAAAAAAAAAAAAACAATACAATATTCAATAAAGACAATTCACCCTGTGTTATGTATATTGTGTCCAGGGATAGCTTTGATTTATCTTATCCAAAAACTATTTTGTTCCGGTGCAGGTTTAACTCCTCCTTTACCTTCCATGACATAATTTACAAACCTTTTCCAAATTTCCCAGAATCTATTTCTCCGAACTATGCCTTTCCTTACATTCAACTCCCAGGTCAGTTTATCATTAAGTGCTAATTGCCACATTTCTTTATACCAATCTTCTATTTTTACCTTTAATCCATTTTTCCAGCATGAACCCACTGCCGCTACTTGCTGGTAACATTCTCTAAGTATACGTGAGGCTTTGAAGCAAGGGTTCCCAACCTTTTCAAGCCAGGGGCTGGGTCACACTCTCTCAGTCAGCTTTGAGGGCTGGGTGGCCATTTTGCCCTGCCTGCACAATGGGGTGGCCATTTTGTTCCAACAGTTTCAAAGTTCTGGCCATTTTATTTCTTCAATGCCCTTGGGGGGGGGCACATAAAATGGCACCAGTGACAGATCTGGCCCACAGGCCTTAGGTTGGGAACCCCTGCTTCAAAGTATTAAGGCAGCAAAAGTCTAGCATCTCACTTTTGTGCACTCCTACTCATCTGATAATAAAAAATTAAGGAAAAGACATGCATCCAGAGTTTGTCATGGCTCATCTCTGGACAAGAAAAGTATTCTAGACATGCAAACCTATGCATATCTCTGATGCTAAGGTTGGAATCATCCCTCTCTCCTGGGACACCCAGTGAGATTTATTTCCAATTAAATGTTGAGAGGACTAGACAGCCAATTATAAATTTTGATTTTTAATTTACCTTTCCTCTTCAAGTTTTTTTTCTTCATCTGTATCTTCTTCAGAAAGATACTGTTCATCTTTATCTCCTTTCTCTGAAAAAAAATGCTTTCTATTTAAAAACTATGCATATTTTCTCATGATTAATAAACCATAAATCACACCTCCCAAACACAGATCCCATTAATGGAGTTTAATAAGCAATGAAAAGCATTCCTAATTGTCACAGATGCAAACTATACTTCTAAGGCTTATTTTAGACTCTGGAGGTGACCTAAAACTATGTATTCAAATTACAGAAACCAAAGCAATCTATACTGAAATGTCACTATAAATTTATTAACACTGGTATCTTCAACAAAATGTTGTAGCGTGGAGTGCCCCTCTTTTCAGTTCCAGTCATAGAAATGAGTTTTCCATTCCATTATCCTTTCCATTTCCTCTCCTCTCAGCAGTCACCTCTCCACAATCACCAAGCAAATGCAATATTTATTCAGCTAATTCTTCTCCCTCCAAGTTTTTGAGCAAATACTGTACAAAGATTTTCCAAACCTGCTGATAAGTCTCTTATGTGTAAACAGTCCAGGTATCTTCTGTACCTGCCGGAATGTTTGTACTACTTTTATTAAGCTGTCAATTTTGTATGTTGCTTTTGATATATTAAAAATTAAAATAACTTACAAAACACTTGGAAAATTAAATCATTTGTATTAAATTACCAATAGTGACAGTTCAGCTGTTTACTGGTAACTGTAATAAAGCTTATATTTTAAGCCAGAAAAATTATCTATGCCTTTCCATATAACAGAATATTACCTGGAATTTCTCAGGGCATATCGAGATTGCCAATTTTGATGAAGCTGGGTTGGCTGAAAAAGTGTCAGTCCCTGATCAGTGAGAGGAGCAATATGCCATTCAGCATGCTTTCCCCATCTGAATGCAAACCGACTCTTTGATTCTTGATTGAACATTTCCCTTGACTGATGGTAAACAGTCAGGGGAAATAAATGGTTTTTTAAAATGTCTTGTAGATCATTGCTGCAGTGATGCATCACATTGTTTAAATTAATATATATATATTGCTTTGCCTGTGCGTACTGCCAATCAGGAAACTGCACATTCATAGAAAACTGGGGAAGTACCATTCCCATCTACTGAAACAGCTTGCAAGCCACTTCAGGGTAACATAAGTTTACTCTGGAAGCATCTTTGACAGCATCTACATTCACTGGGAATAGGCTAAAAGTGAACACACGAAAAAAAACAGCAGAACCTCCTGTCAGAAAGATACTCATTGGACAAGTTAGAGTGCTCTGGTATCCAACATGTGCAGTCACCATAATTTTGAGCAAACTCAAAGAGCTCCAACTAGTGAGAATATGTTCTTCCTGGACATGCTCCAACTTACAAAAACACTTGGAAAATTAATTCGTTTTGTTCAACTGTCAATACTGACAACTCAGCTATTTACTGGTAACTGGGATGAAGCTTGTTTTCAGTCAGAAAAGTTACTTATGCCTTTACATATAACAGTTAAATATTTACCTGAATCTCTTGTTCTTGCTAGTTCTTGTCTCTTTTTCTTTCGCTTCTCTTTCTTCAAAAGAGCTCTGTACTTCTTGTGGCTGAAGACAGGAAAATTCTTCCTTTGTTTATATAGTAATTGACCAGCTAGGGATTTCTCAAATCCTGACACACAAATATTCACAATAGATTTTTCTTGCTTGGCAGGCAATATAATCAACATCCAAAGGTACAATAGCTAAAGTGAGCCTGAAACATGCAGAAGCCTCTTACGCCAGTACTGTACATCTGCCCTGGTGCTGACAGAGCTCAGATTTGACTGTGCAATTGTTGCACTGGCTGATGTCAGCTGGCAGAAGAGCAGAAACAAAGGGGCAGAGAAAGAATTGAGTTACATCACATCCAGGCCCTTCCTTATCCAGATGTACAGCAACTATCCTACCACAAAAATCAGGGTAGTCCTACATATTTTACAACATTATTAAGGTTATGAGGAGATTGGATTTAGCACAGCATCATCCCAACTAATGAGCAATCATAACTAACCAAGATAGCTGATGACAGTTTTGTTGTTCAGTCGCACAGTCGATTCCGACCCTCTGCGACCCTATGGACCACTGTCCGCCAGGCACTCCTGTCCTCCACCATCCCCCTCAACTCGCTCAGCTCTGTGCCCATTGTGTCCACAATACCATCTAGCCATCTCATTTTTGACCACCCCCTTCTTCTTTTGCCCTCAACCCTTCCAAGCATCAAGGCTTTCTCAAGTGAATCCTCTCTTCTCATTTGATGTCCAAAGTACTTCAGCTTCATCTTTATTATTTGACCTTCTAAGGAGCAGTCAGAGTTGATTTCTTCTAGGATTGACCTATTTGTTCTCCTCGCTGTCCAGGGGACTCTCAAAACCCTTCTCCAACACCACATCTCAAAGGCGTCTATTCTTCTGCGCTCAGCTTTCCTAATGGTCCAGCTCTCACAGCCATACATTGCCACAGGGAATACCATTGCTTTGACTATGCGAATTTTTGTTTTCAAGGTGATGTCTCTGCTTTTCACTATGTTCCCCAGGTTTCTCATTGCTTGCCTCCCAAGAATCAGTCGCCTTTTTATTTCATGGCTGCAATCCCCATCTGCAGTGAGCTTTGATCCTAGAAAAGTAAAATCTGTCACGGCTTCTACTTCTTCCCCATCTATTTTCCAGGGACTGACAGGACCTGTTGCCATTATCTTGGTTTTCTTGATATTGAGTCTCAAGCCAGCTTTTTCACTTTCTTCTTTCAACCTAATCAGGAGCTTCTTTAGGTCTTCCTCACTTTCTGCCATGAGGGTGGTATCATCTGCATATCTCAAATTGTTGATGTTTCTTCCAGCAATTTTGATCCCAAATTGTGATTCCTCCATCCCTGTATTGCGCATTATGTGTTCTGTGTATAAGTTGAATAAGCAGGGTGACAAAATGCAGCCTTGTCTTACTCCTTTTCCTATTCCAAACCACTCCGTCATTCCATTTTCTGTCCTAACTGTTGCCTCTTGATTCATGTACAGATTTCTCATGAGGCCTATAAAAGGTGTTCTGGGATTCCCATCTCTTTAATTACTTGCCACATTTTGTTGTGGTCGACACAGTCAAAAGCCTTAGTGTAATCAATGAAACAGAAGTAGACTTGTTTCTGATATTTCTTTGTCTTTTCCATTATCCATTACCACATAGAAAAAACCTACCTTTTTTCTATGTGATTTTTTTTAAAAGGGTTTTTTTACTGAATTTAGTAATATTAGCACAGTTTTAAGATTAAAATTATAATAGGCTTTACAAGACTGAAGAAGAGAAAGTATGAACTGGATCTTGAGGCCTCTCATCAAAGAGGCTTAATCGCTCTCTGCAATTCCACTACGTGTATAAAGCAACCTCTTTGACTCAGGGCTGCTGAAAAAGAGTTGGTGTCTATTTCACCTCAATGCCTCTCGTCCCCAACTTGTCAATTCAGTTTTATTCATGTCGACAGAGAACCCACATCGGTTCCTCGCCTTCTCTTTCCCAGACGTTGTCGTCCCGAAATCGAGTGCTTTAACCAGTGCTGAAAACTAATCTTTGTATAGGGAACCGCCTGAGTCTTCTGCGGCGTCCGCTGCTTAAACACGTGAAACCCACCCGGGGCTTTTCGTGGTTCTCTCACCATTTAACACCTGCCCACCTCTCCTCTCCCCCCCCCCCCAAAGTCTCGGCGGCGCAGCGCTTTCCGTTTAGATCCCACCCGCCCCTTAAAGCGCCACGAGAAAAAGCCTGGCCTCGGGGGAAGAAAGAGCCCCGTCCTCACCCCCCGAAGTTACGTGACCGGTACTCCCCGGGACACACACACACACGTTTCATCTTACCTCAGTTTCGCCAGTCCCTGCCCAACCGCCACGGGCGCCGCCATCTTGCACCAGCAGTCCAGGAGGTCACGTGGCACAAAACCACCGAGCGTGACCGCTGGCTACTTCCGGTGTAAGGGAGGGAGTTTTGTACAGAGCAAAGGAGGCTAGAGCTGTGAATGGAACATAGATATAAGAAATAAGAAGAGGTGGCAACATCGTTATTGTTATTTATTTATTTATTTATTTATTTAAATTTCTATATAGGACAAAAAACAGCATTCCTTTTGGTCAAAAACAGAGAAGAGTTTATTATGCATAATAATGATTCTCATGAGTGTTGTCACTCCAAAGATGAGAATAACATCCATTGAAAGACAGAGCATTTTTATACAGTTTTCCACGCATTTCTGTTTACTCAAAACGTCTTGACCTGATTGGCATGACATGTCATTGTCAAGTTATACAAATTATTTATTTCATACTTTCATCATAACATTTGTTTACCCATTACAGGGGTCTCAAAGGAAACTTAAGCAACATCTATTATTTGCAATCAGGGAACATATACTTCTTATGACCCAAAGTCCAGGTCAACCTCACCATTTCTGATCATGAGTTATTTAGCAAACATTACTCATTTAATCGTCAAGACCTTATTCTGGTCCACGTAAGCATTGCAGTTGCCCTTTGTAAGCAGAATTTCTAAATTGCCACGTCGCCTTAGTGCGGCCTTAGTTTCTTTAGCAACAAGCAGCGTTTTGATTTCCATTTTATTCACATTTTATTTCTATTATTTGATTATGCCACATCATTATTGCCTGTTGTCCTGACACGGCAGTTGTTTCTAATCTTACAGCCAAATACAGTTGTACCTCACTTAATGAGCATAATGTGTTCCACAGGATTTTTCTTTAAGCGAGTTTGCTCCTTAAACGAAACACCATTGTAAACGACCAATTGTGGGGGGGATTGTGAACCCCGATTTATTCGTTAAGTGAGTTTTTGGTTGGTTTTATTTGTTAAAAATATTCAGAGAAATTCTGCTCTTTAAGCAAGTTACTCTTTAAGCGAGGCGCTCTTTATGCGAGGTTTTTTTTAAATATTAAAACAAACTAACAAAACAATCTACAAAACATAAAAGGAACAATTACATACAAAAAAAAAGAAAAAAGTAGTTCCCACGTACATCCTACAGCGTTAAAAGATAAGAGGAGAAAGAGAAAAAAATACATATCAATATAATATAATGTAGTCAGACATTACTTTAGTTATTTTCTATACATTTACTATACTGTATAATTTCACCTTTATATCCACTCTCCTCTTTAACCACAATATTACAAATTTATTATTTTGTACATGGTTCCTACCACCCAGTGCACTATAGTCCTTGAGTCTACCAGCCACTCCTTTTACAACTCAATCATTCTGCCAAAAATACATTGTATTCGGAGCAGGTTTATCTCCTTTATTATCCATCAATGTGTGTTTCCAAATGTCCCAAAATCTATTTTGTTTTATTAACCCCCTTTTTATATTTAATTCCCATGTAAGTTTTTCATAATGCCATATCCCAAACATCAACATACCATTTACCAATTTCTAAATTCATATCACCTTTCCAGTTTCTGGCTACTTGTTGTCTCGCCAATGTCAAGAAGATAGACAATAACTCTTTTATATTTTCCTCTAGATTCAATTCCTCTAAGTCTTTATGCGAGGTTTGACTGTAAACTACTAGCGCTACATCATAGGCTTAGTAAGAGTTGTAATATTGATATTAAGTACTAATTTTACTACTCCTTGACTCTCATTTTAAAAATGAGGGTACAGTACTTAAAAATTGTTGTTGTTCAGTCGCACAGCTGATTCCAACTTTTTGCGACCCCATAAACCATCTTAAAATATTTTAAAGTAAATATATATATTGAGATGGTCCATGGGGTGCAAAGGGTTGGAATCAACTGTGCGACTGAACAACAAATTTTAAGTATCCTAATTTTAACTTCTGTTCTTTTTGTTGGTCTTGGATAGGAATAAAGATTTTTTTTCTTCCAATACTTTGAACACATCACAAGAAGTAAAGACTAGTTGATAATGGGGGAAATTGAGGGCAGCAACAAAAACAGGAAGACTAAACATTCAGAAAGACTGTGATGGCTTATTGGTTAAGCTGAGCTTGAACTGGAAAGTTGGCAGGTCAGCAGTTTGAGACCCAGTACTGCACAACAGAGTGAGTTCCTATCTCTGTCCCAGCTCCTGCCAACCTAGCAGTTCAAAAGCAAGAAATTGCAAGTAAATAAATAGGTATGACTTTGGTGGGAAGGTAAACAGCGTTCCGTCTAGTCATGCCTGCCACATATCCAAGGCAACGTCTGCAGATGCAGACAGTGCTGGTTCTGTGGGCGCGTTCGCTGTCACCCCAGCACAGAGTTCACCTCTGCCTAGCAGCCCAAAGGGAGTGCTTCCTCTCTCCCCTCAGCACAGGGTTCACTCAGCCCCTCTTCCCAGCAGCCCAATGGGAGTGATTCCTTCCTTCCCCCAGCACAGAGTTTGCCCTGCCCCTCTGTTTGGGCACTCAGTCTCTAAAAGGTTCGCCATCACTGGAATAGGATAACAGTAGAGCAACTAACAGGGGATGAGGCAGAGAAGAGGTGCATCCCAAGGAAATGGGTACATTCCCAGGGAAGTGTTCTAAGTCTTTTTGAGCATCTTGGAAGTTTAAAATTGTGCCTGTCATTCAATTGGTTTCATTAGGTGCCAAAAAGATTGTAGGGTGCATGGGTCTCTTCTAGGAAGAAGCAATGATGGTGTCTCCTCCTCTTGTATGGGAAGGATATGAATTCTAGTACTGTAGTAACTTTGTCTCTAGCCCTTAATAGAACTAAAACAGATTTCTTACCTGGCAGAGAGAAATATGGTTAAGGTATATTCATAAAGCTTGAGATTAATTTTAGGCAGTATGCTTGTTGCAGATTCCATGGAAATCAAATTGGGTAGCATTTTTTTTAACCAAATCATTTTTAACACTGGAAATTGATTGCAACTTTTCTGTAACACCCTACTGCACATCACCCTAGTTTACGTGGAAGAGCCAACAGAAAAGATTGGTCACGTTTCTTGAAAACCTTTAGACTCATTTCTGTGAGTAATTAGTGACAGTAGTAGATTTATACTTTTTTCTTGAGAGAAGTTAATTTTTAGTGCAAAGGAGTATTGATTAACTCCCCCAGAATTTGAAACAGTTAATTTGTCAGACACAACAGCTAGGTTTAAATCTGTAGCTGTTTATTAACTTATGTATCAGTAAAATGTTGGTGCTTCCCAGAAGATCTTTTGCAAAATTGTCCTTAATTGTCTCAACTACTTTTTGCTTTGTTCCGGTAGACTCTGCAAGTTGATTAAAGTTGAGAACAGGTGAATGTGTGAAAGAATAGACATTTCAGCTTTATTTTAGTAACAGTTCAGATTAGAATTTTCAAAGTATTGCACACAGTGATACATGGAATACTACATGTTATCTTTATATCTCTAGTTCTCCTTCAAAAAATACTAAGTAACACACACAAAAGGTCCACACACACACAAAACAATCCAATGTATGTTTACACTCCCGGTGTTATTGAACTTCAGTTACCAGAATTATCACAACCAACGGCAACTTTGTGTTGCCAGCTAATCTTTTTCACATTAGGTCAGGTGAACTGCAGAAGGAACTCACCAAAAGGTGCCTTCATTTTGGCAGTTTCACATCTGGCCTAGACATGGAAGAAGAAGATTGGTCAAACTTTGGTTGGTTGTGTGATAAAAACAAGCATTTTATAACAGAGTTCCGAAATAAAGCTTTCCTCAGTTATAATCTACAAAGCCCGGAAACACAAAGTTCAGCTAATCCTAAGATTAGCCACTAGTCGTAACATGTTTACTCTGTGTGGTGGATAGATGATGTGAAAAAAAGTCAATTACTCTTTATGTATAAGAGCTGTCAATGTAGTTTTGCTTCCTGCAGTTGTTAGGTCAGCATAAATCCATCTTATTCTTGTGTAGTTTGCCAGGTCAGGTTTTTTGTCAGGTATATCACTTGTGGACAGAGCACAGTTAAATCAGTAAAGCTTATACGTAGTATATTTGCAGAAACTGTTTGTGGAGTCTGCTTGCATCCACTTTTTGTCTGAGAGATTGGCTATAGATCCAGCATATGACCAAATAAATATTTTATACATATAGTATATCATTTCATATTATATAGTATATAATTTAGGGGATGCAGTGGCTCAGTGGTTAAGAAGCTCACCTTGTTAGTTAGAAGACTGGCAAGTTGGCAGTTCGAAACCCAGGTACTGCATGACAGATTGAGTGCCCATCTATGTCCCAGCACTTGGTGACATGAAAGGAGCCTTATTCAGATGTCCCCTGAGCAGAGTTTCTCCTGCAAAAATCCTTTCAACCCAGAATAATTACTTACATGAAATTATTATTTCATGTTGAAGTAACTGAATGGTGAAGCAAACTACTGGTGCATTGTACAGTTACCCAGAGCTATTGAGAGTTTCAGTCCAACTTTATCCATCCCTGCACCCTTTTAAGTTCTGCCATCAACTCAGATTCATTTTTTTAACATTGTTTGGTAGCCTGCAGCTTTCCTTCTTTGGCTTTTTCAAAATCTGCTAAAATTGCCAGCTGAGCAGTATCCCATTCCTTGAGATTTTAGGAAAGAAGGAGCAGGTCCTTGTAATTTCACAGCAGCAGGCTACCCTAAGTTTGCAAAGGCAAGGCATTCTTTGGTCATGATACAGATGAGCTGGTTCTGGACCAACTAGTGGTAGAAAAATGGGCATGAGGACACCAGAAACTGGACATAACCTGGCTAATTAGGTAAAATGGCAACCCAGAACTAGGGGAAGAGAACAACTTGTTTTGTGGCTGGCCAGATAGAAAATATACTCCACAGCTGTGATAGTTACTACTGTTCCTGTTGAGTCTTGAATCACCTCCCAAATCACACACAAAAATGATACTTTGTCTTCTTCCAGGGTTACTCTGAGATCTCTATACCTGTAGATCTGAAAAGTACCGGTATAACAGTACTCTGAGACCTGATAGTCCTTTTCACAAGGAAAGAGAGGAAAGGTGAGCCCCGCTGGTCCTGTCTTCAGCAACGTCGAGGTCTCCTGACAATACATGAGTTGTAGCTTACTTTCAAGGAGGTTTATTATAGACCAGGTATCTGTCAGAAGTTTATCACCAAACTCAACATGCTCCCTCCTGAAATACAAGGTACTGAGTTTCCTGCTCCAGACTCGTGACAACTGTCAGTATGCACCCAGTCCTAGTTACTGTAGCACCTCTAATTTGGGAGTTTGCATAAACAAAAACAACATCAAAAGCCTCAGACCAGGCCTAGAGCAGGAAGCTGTAAAATACTGCTGTGCTCCTCAAGAACCTTTGGTGTCTCTTGCACTGGTGTTTGCACTGCCAGAGCTGAAGTTGGGTTGGGTTGGGTTGGGTTGAGTTGGGTTGGGCACCACAGGACCAGTAAGATGTCATGAGCACCAAGGAGTTGGCAGTTATGGTGCTTTTCTATGAGCTAGGGAGGTGACAGCTATCTCTACGCCAAAGGAACTTCATACGAGCTCTCTTGCCTAGTGTCTTCCTCTGTACCATGTTCAATTTCACTTGTTGCACAGAGCAGAGGCTTCTCATCCTTCATGGCTGATCCTCAGATCTCATCTTTCACAGACCCTTTGCTGGATGTCATGACTCCTGAGGACACAATACCTTCCTCCTCCTTTATCCCACTTTCTTTTACATTGATGATGGTTCCTCCTCACATCCTCCCAGATGTACCTCATTTCCAGGCTCTCCAGTAACATTCGTCTTTTGTCCTTCTAGCCTTCCTGGGACTGAAAGACTGCTGACATGTCCTGGTTTTGATGGTTTCTGGGACAAAGGCAGACAGCCCACCCAGTGTACTGGTAGTGACTCCCTCAGAGAAAGAAAGAATAAATATTTATATTCCCCCTCTTTTTGAGATAGAACAAACTAAACATCGGAAGCTGCCCATGAGGGATATCCATATTTGCTTATTTGTTCTCATAGTATATACATTTCCCCTGCTGGGCAACACAATGCCAGTATTTTTCCCATGTTAGGAATAATTTTTTTAGAACAATGAAAGTGTTTCATGAGCCAAGATTCTGTATATAAAGTTTTGACACCAACTGCAAGGGATTTTTCCTTACAGACACTGTTAATTATTTTTTAATGGAGCATTTCAATGTGATTGTGAATATCTGTGACATCCTAACTGCCCACTGAAGGAGCCACAGTCAACCAATCATTGCACAAAGCTCCATGCCAAAGAGGTGCAACTGACCAGCATGCACCCATGAAGCTCTGGCACATATGGTAGGTTATACTGAATACACACAAATAACCTATTTGTGTGAATCCATAGGTGGCTGCTTGCTTGAAGAACTGCTGTTACAGGTAAGCAACCTGCCCTTATGTTATGCTGAATAGACCCTTGCCTTTTGGCAGTCAGTAACCTGCCCAGTTCATGCTCCCTTTAGGTTGCGCAGCAAGCATCAACTGAACTGGTACTTTAAAAATAAAATCATAGAATAACTGAGTTAGAAGGGGGCTTTTAGGTCATCAACTCCAACCCCCTGCTCAACACAGGAATCCAAATTAAAGCAGATATGGCAGATGGTTGTCATGACTACATCTTATGACTGAAAGGGCAGACTGTTTGACTTCTGCACATTATATGAAGTGTTTCTGAGAAAGAAAATTAAACATTTCCTACTTATTTTACTGAGGTGTCTGAGGAGATAGAAGGATGGACCTAGTAGAAGATAGCTTTCCATGACCCATTGCTGAAATAAGGTGGGTTAATCATTAAACTCTCTATTCGATGCCTTCCTGGCCTTGCTGCTGAAGAGTTAATCCTTGGCCATGAGAAGTTTAAGCCTGCTTTACACTGGTGATGTTTTTTTTGCCTGAAGTTTTCTGACCTGGAAGGATGTTAGGGGGGCTGCTGCTTGCATCTGCCTGGGTAACTGTGGCATACCCTGAGCTTTGCAGACCAGGTAAGATTCTATGGTTCATCTTTCATGCATCAGTTGGGTTTAAAAAAACAACAACCAAGTAAAGTGGAAATTAGGACAGCCCGTCTATGCATACTTACTTGGAATTAAATGTAATATCTTTTGAAACTGGCCTCTCAGTAAATGAGCTGTAGGTTCAAGGCTACAAAATCATTTTGAGTAGTTTTATGTTGTTGAAAATTAATTTCCTGGGTTTAAAATAATGCTGACAATCCAGCTGGGGCAATTCACCAATCCCTTCAGAACTATACACTCTTTGTTATCATTGGTTCAGGTGGTTGCTGAAATTTTTAGAAATGAAACTTATCTGAGAAATCAGTCATTTCTGCAGGCGTTTATTCCCCTCAAGCATGCATCCCCACCTTTCTTCTTTCACTTCCATTCCTAAACAGACTCCTCTACCAATTGTAGTCTCTATAGCAACACTTGAAAAGTTTCATCACATTGTGACTCTATGAAGGAATGCGCTGATATTTTGAAAACAACCAAAAGAGTTAGAGAGTACCGTCCAGGCCCATAGCCAGGATTCTAGATGTGGGTGGGCAAATATTTTTTCAGGATGGGCAACTATGTCATATATATATATGTCATATATATAAGCAGCTGGAAGTTTGAGGGTGGGCAGGCAAACTACTAACTCAGGGTGGGCAACACCCATCCTGGCCACCTCCTGATTATGACCTTGGTACCATCAAAATTTATACATATGTGGACTATATATTTCATTTTACTACTTTTCTTTATAACAGATGTGGAGGATGCTTTCAAAGTACGTCTTAGTATCAAAACAGCTCTAGGAGACGATGCAGTAAGTAAAAGATCTATGTTTACTTTTTAGAGTAATAATAATAATAATAATAATAATATTTTACAAAAAATGAACTTACATGAAGTACTAGCAGCATTTACAAGATAAAAACCTGTCTAGACATTTTATTAAATTATCAGTTAAGTACATTTTCTGACATAAAATTGTTCATTCTTTTGACATCTGAACAGAGGGGATGATATGGCTGAAACACTTTATATCTGTCTGGAAAACAAACACTTTCTCCAGCAGCCTTTTCATCACACTTTCATGAATAATTTCAAGTATCTGTACAATGAATGAAACACACATTATTAAGAAGCTGTCACTTTTGTAGCCCTTATACTACTGGAATCTCTGTTTTGCTTGTCAGTTAAAATGGAGAGAGAATATTGGAGGATTAAGGAAATGATATCAACTGTCATCACGTAGATCTCCATTGGTAAAAATGTATGTTATGTCAACTTCTAGCTCTTACCCATCTGGCTGTTTTTTTCTGGGACAGATATGGATTCTCAAGTGCTGAATATTTAATTCTTTCCTCCTGATTCCAAACACACTTCCTCTGAAGAAACAAGGCGTTTGTTATGCCGTGAAGTCATAGAAATAGAAATGACTCTCTGCTCCCTGTGTTATTCCTAAAAGTGACAGGCACTGATTTGGCCTAAGGCTACTTACAGGAGGAAGTCAACTCATATTAAAACATCAATAACAAAGACAAAAACAAACAGTGTCATCTGTTTAAAACCAGTTACTTTATTTCAATGTGAGCATTAGTAGATTCCTTCCTCAGATACATGCAGTATACTGTTTAGATCCCAGGTTAATATATGCAGGATGTATGCTAGCACCAGTTGGCACCATGTCAGAGGCAAATTGTATTATGGACACTGGTCTTTGTAATAAGGGAAATTTAATTGCAGCATATGACATATAGTAACATGTTCATAGGAATAAAGAAAGGTCATGATGACCCAGAACAGTTCAGTGGTTTAGCATTAGTTTAAAACACTCATTATAAAGAGTTGGGAAAATTTCCAAACATTTGTTTTGTTTGCCCCCCCCCCCCGGTTGTCTAATGTTATTTTACTGTTATTTGTTGCACTAATTTGTAAGCCACCCTGAATCGCCATGGCAAGTGAGTGGCTATATAAATGTGAATTATAAATAAATAAATAAATAAATAAATAAATAAATTAGTAAGAACTCTAGTTGTCCTTTTGAATAATATATCAAATATTTGCACCGGTTGTTATGAATCTCATACATACACTTCAAGAAGGAACACCAAAGACGAGAGTAGCCTAGATTTGAACCCATACCTGGTTACCATATAAGGATAAAGAAGTGACACCTATAGTTGGGGGTAAGAATCATGTGACCTGGACTGGGCCAATAAGCCTCTCCAAGTAGAATGTAAGCAGGGGAACCCGCAGGGGTAACCTGTGGGTGGATGTGCACACACACCTATGTGGCATCGCCAAAGGTGTGCCAGCAACATCACATGGGTGTGTGGGCATGTGCAGTACCTGCCTGCACACCTCCTCCTCCTCCTCCTCGGGCACTCAGTCTCTGAAAGGTTCACCACCACTGGTCTATGTCAACCACAGCTATGATGATCCTTGCATTAGCCAACAAGAGGTTATTTTCCAGCCCGTTGTTTGTATCTTTTGACCATTTTACACTTCACAGGATAGATGAATTTCCTGTCAGACACTCCAGAGTGAATTCACTTTTGTTAGTTAATAGAATAACAAGAGGATGGGGGCTGGGGGGAGATTCTGGAGCATTACAATTGGCTTTAATTGTCAAGAAGGAGACATTCTGAAATGTCACAAGACCTACATAATGAGGCTGCAGAATTATATGCCTGGTTTGGTTAACAGTTAGAATTTTTAAAAGCCAGTGACTTTTATAAAGGTAATTCTTCTTCGTAGTCTCTGTGAAATGACACATTAGCTCTTTTCCATCTTGCATGGATTGCCTCGGTAAGTTCTAGCGCTGTCATTAGGGAGATGTTAGGCCAACGGGGAGTCGATACTCCATTGAGCACATACACGTATCTAATGGCTAACTCTTAGTTACTTTTTTGCCACCCCTGTGAGAGCTTCATGATCATGGAATGATAAGGAGTAAATCCTGCTTTCAATTAAAAAAAAACTATTTGCTTTCTTCTATAAAGGTAGATACTGATAATATTGAGATGGCGTCTTGGGATTGTCAGTTTTTATCTGTCAAAGGCACAAAGTACATTTTTAAAACAATGCTGAGTGGATGCTCAAACCTATTAGTTTGATCCATGCCACCTCATAAAGATGCAGCCTCATAAAAATACAGCTCGTGCAGTTCTTATGATACATTTAGAAGGGAATTAAAGCCCATTAAGACTGCTGAAACTACGTGAGCAACTTAGAATGGGCAGATGGTGCAGTTAAATTGCTGCCTCTCCTATCGAACTGAACTGTCTCCTTGTTTACTTATGTCTCCACAACTGATGGAACCATCATATATCCCCTAAATAATAAAATGCTTGGGGATAGAAATTGTCCATCATAAATCTCTTATGTTTTGCTAAGGGTTTTATATAACAGACAAGTTTCAATGTTGGAGGCTTAGAAGTCGTATCAGAGATCTATTCCAGAGAAGTGACCAACTGCTGTTATTCATGTAGCCTTCATGGAAAAGAGAAACCCAACTGGAGATAACTTTGAGAAGCCATTCTTTGTGATCTGCTTCTCACAGTGGAGCAAGAAAGCTTAGGGAATCAGTTCCACACTTCAAAGCTTGATTTATTTTCCTATTGCATTTAGATACCACTTTTCCATCACCAAGCACAAGACATTGGACATGACTCTCCTCTTCTTCGCAGCATCATTGTGAGGCTGGGACAGTCATGAACACAAAAAGACTGGATGCAGTATCAGCTTCCCTGAAGATCATTTACTGGCTTGGTGTATAGAATCGAGTATACCTGAGAGAGTATATGTTACCTGAGAGAGTAACCTGGTTTGGCTCCATGTCCCAAGAACTTTCTCAGTATGTCCCTCACCTGCCAGCCCCTATCAAGGGTTCAAATGCCAACAAATTCCTCTTGTGGAATATATCCTCTTCCTCTGTGTCTAGGTCAGTCTTTAAACTGCCAAAACTAAGCCTCCTTTTGGTGAATTCATTCCGTAGTTCCTTATGCCTGACCTAGTGTGAGAAAGATTAGCCGGCACAACAAGGTAGACATTTGTCCAAGCTTTTATATGTTCACTAAAAGGATTTTCTTCAAAGTGTGAAGTATAATCTAAGTATTGTATATGTTTTTCCAGAGTGAGACTTGGGATGTAGGTGGTCAGGCATCCTCTGGGAATAAAGGCATGAGAATATGAAAGTTACAAATTGATCATAATTCTCTGGTTGGAGAACAATCTGAAACATAGCTGCACCTAGTATTGTTGTAAATGTTTCCCATTTGGCATTTTTAAAATTATACCTTCTATAGAATGGTATAGATTGAGGCTGGAAGCTGAGTAGATCCAGTGGTGGGCAGCAACAGGTTCGCATGCCCCGGGGAGGAGGTAGTAAAATGGGGGGGGGGAGCTTTTGGGCAGGGAGTGGTGAAATTGGGTAGGCTTTGGGCAGGGAGGGTAGCAAAATTGGGTGGCCATGCCCACCTCCCTGCCCTGCCCCATCAGGTTTGGCCCTGCAAGTGGTTAAAGGTCTCCCTTGCTCAAAAGGCACCCATATCCGACTGTAGGGTGCAGTGCTCATCTCCATTTACACCCGAAGAGCCAGTGCTGCCTGTGTTTGCAGATGTATACATGGCCATATAGCAGGCATGGCTAGATCGCCCACGATGTAGGCTCTACCCACGATGTAGGCTCCACCCATGACATAGGCTGTGCCTACGACAGGCTCCACCCACAGTGTGGTAGCAATTTTTTATTTTTATTTTGCTGCCCACCACTGAGTAGATCTGATATAGAATGAATCTGTACTGAGTGTTTGGGACTCCTATATTTTTAGTGCACTGTTGAGCTGTGGGCTCACTAACAAAATTTTGATCTGGATTGTAGCCTCTCTATCACCTGCCACTGTTAAATTAACTGGGTAATTTACATCAAAGGGGATTCTGCTCATTTTTTAATGACTTCACCATTCCCTCCCCCCTTGTGTTCATGGGCCCAAATGTTGCTATGGCTGTTGAAATTTCCAACTGGAAAGTGAATCTTTATGTTTTCTGTATTACAGAGCTTCTTAAAACAGAATGGAGTATTAGGTGCTTTATGAATCTGGCCAGATTATCCTGATATGGTAATAGAGTAGACCATACTTCTAGAAACTCAATGCCGAGTGTCAGGTGGCGGTTTCAGGGGTGTGCTGGGCACCTTGGGAGGACGGTGGACAGGAAGTTATGGGGGTGCCTATTGGGGGGGTTTGGGGGGAGAAATCCTATTATCTCTGCCTGCCTCTGGGGGGCACCAGTCACTGGGGCACATTGGGATGAGTCCCTGTATTCCTGTGGGCCAGCACATCACTGGGCAGTTTACTAACCTAAGAACCCTGAGGGCTCATGGTTTGGATGCTGAAGTCCACAAGAAAGGGTGATGGTCTCCAAGTGGATTAAATCCCACTTGAATCCACCTTGATGGAGGGCAGCAGCTTCATCAATACTGGCCTAAGCCTGAGGAGGATTTTGTGTGCCAAAAGGGCTCAGGACCAGAAAGTGACTCGCGGAACTGGATCAGTGGTACAGGTGTCACTCTGTGATGCAGAAGGCAGATGAAAGGCTATTGAATTATATTATCAGGACAGTCTTCATGGCTGAGCACCATGAGGATCGCCAATATTCGGATTCGGATATGGCAGAAGAACAAGAAGAAGATGAATCAATGTAGCCCGTTCAACCATCAAGATTTCCGTGTTCTCCTTTTCAGTACTGTATAGTCCCCTGATCCATAAAATTTGCTAGGTGAGCTTTGTCAGGTCATTCATTTCAAGGGTTGTGTTGAAGTAACTGTGAAGAGGAATTGGGTTGCATATGTCACATTGAGCTCATTTCAAGAAAGGTGACATATAAATGTTAACTTATAAATACATAAGTAGTGTATCCTACAGTTCCATGCAGAAGACTTTGCAGTTTTCTAGGCAATGGATATGTGAATTTATGAATACTGTATAAAAAAGATTATTTTCTTTAGCTAGAAAAAATGTTTTCCTTCTGATGCCTTACCTATTGTTTCTTTACAGTATAAGTGGGATGCTTCTGAAGAATATCTATTTAAAGCAATGGTGGCCTTTGCCATGAGAAAATATTCCAATCAAAAAACAACTCAGTGAGTATACTAAAGTTCTCTGAAGGTATTCTTTTTTTAAAAAAAAATTAAATGCAGCAAATAGCACCCACTCCAGAGGGCTGGAAAGATTTTACAGACCACAAATTGAGGGAGTAGCCTATTTCATCCACTTATAACAAAAATCCCACTGTAGCCTTGGGAACTGTGGTGGCTCACAGATACACAGTAATTCAGTTTATAACAAGCTTTTTTAATTCTACATCTATACACATAAATTAGTACTGTACAGTCAAACCTCGCATAAAGAGCGCTTCGCTTAAAGAGTAACTCGCTTAAAGAGCAGAATTTTCTCTGAATGTTCACTTCGTTTAACAAATAAAACCAACCAAAAACTCACTTAATAAATAAATCAGGGTTCACAATTCCCCCCCCCCCACCAGAAGTCACAATTTGTCACTTACAATGGTGTTTCACTTAAAGAGCAAACTCGCTTAAAGAGCAATCCTGTGGAACACATTATGCTCTTTAAGCGAGGTACAACTGTATATGCAATTTTATTCAGTCCAGTGTCCAGTTTTAAAGCAATTGCTTGGAAAGAAGTGTAATAATAAGGAACAATTTTCATGGTGTATCTTTGTGTAATTATTTAGCTAGTGTAGACCCTCATTCTAAACAGTGAGCAGAATCATACTAATATTCACTTACGGTTTGTGTAACCAACTGTCACTTACTGGGGCTAATTGATTATGTGTTAGGGGAGCATCTTGGTCAAATGCCTGGTCTTGTGCCAAATTGCACAAACAAGAAGCACTCAAACACTTTATCAATTAGCCACAATTAGCCATATCAAGTTGTGCAGACTTTACACAGATGCCAATAGGATTCTGGCCAGAGTAAAAAAAATTTACATGTAGCTTTATTTTTTATTTTTGGCTGAAGCAATGAGAAATAATACCAACATAAATTCAAATTTTGCAAACCTTTCTTTTTTAACAGTTTGGCAAAGAACTTTCTCCCCCCTGATGAATTGACAAATTTTATTGCCTGATTAACAGATATACCAAATTATTTCTGCAATGCAGCTACTTGAAGCCAATAATAATTTATTTGTAACATTTATTTTCTGTAAACTATATTTGTTATTTTAATTTCCATAATTCTAATTTGTTTCAAATGTCAAACATTTATTTTTGTGTGTTAGGTAAGTCACAATTTAGAAGACATTTTAGTGAGAGAATTTGTGTATTGTCCCCAAAATCTGTCTTGATTAAATTATTAACGGACATGATGCCAAAATAATTATTCAGTGATTATAATTTTGTGTCAGAGATTACTCTGAATTGAAATGATTTTAGGGGATGCCTGAATGAGGCTCATTTCATATCCCCAATTGCATCTATTAATTAATATTATTTTTGTGGAAATGCTACCATATTTTGGAAGAAACCAAAGTTTTATATTGGATTTGTGATATTGACAATAGAACAGCAGATTAGGCTAGGGATTTTCTAAAACATAGTATGGTTTTGTCTGGAGGGTATATTTGGCAATAGCAGCACATTATCATGCTGAACTAAGTCAGGTTTCATCCATACTAATATGAACTGTTTATCATCATTCTATTAATTTATAAACTGGTTTGAGTACAATGTGACAACAGTGATGCCAACATTCATAAAATAAACAAATACATGGTTTTACATCAGGCAAAACCTGATAATAACTGAAGAAATGGTTAATAAATACATACTAAGCAATTATATAATGGGGTGCATGGAAAACCATTTCTAACACAAAAGTTAATTATTATATGCTAACACAGTACAGTTATATTCACAAATGTGTATAATGACATTTCACATGAAGCTATATAGTTCCCCACAGTTGAAAACCAAGCGGTCTTTCTCCACACTACTGGATTCATGCCTAGCGGATGCATATCCCTTGCTGTTTGCCAACTCACATGGTTTCCTAGTAACGTGAGGGGATCATGGATATTGGTTGATAGGTAGGTCATCCAATCTACAGATCTGTTCCTTTTGCTGCACCATTACCATGCTCCTGAGGCCAATCTGAGCATTGTCCCTCTTTATATCCACTACCAATCTTTCTGCAATAAATCTGCTAATAATTAGTCAGGTGTGTGTGTATAAATTTGTAAGATGGCACCTAGAAGGTGTTATCTTGCCAGGATTCACAAATAGTTATCTAATAATGAAATTCTATAAATAATCAACTCAAAACTAAGCCCCACCAATTTCAGACAGACTTTATTCTCAAGGAATCAAAAAATACCATTAGGCCAATGAATGTTAACCAATGCCTTCATTAGAGTGCATGTGTATACATGATGGATAATTAATCCTACCCTTGGATTGAAATGGTATTGTGAACCACATTTCATCTGTGTATGGCATTTAAGGCTTAATTTTTAGTAAAAAAATTTACAGGGTTTTTTTTTGGGGGGAGGGGTATTCTGAATGTTTTATTGCATGTAAAGGCTTTACATTTAAGGTCTTGAGTCTGTAACATCATTCAACCTCTTCTTCCATTTCTTGGCCAGATGTGAAACTGCCAAAATGAAGGGACTTTTTGGTGAGTTCATTCTGCAGCTCCTTTCACCTGACCCAGTGTGAGAAAGATTAACCAGCAACAGAAGGTTGCCATTACCAGGGTACACCCAATTGTGGTTCAAAAATACCACAATCTTCAAGGAGGCTTTTTCTGTGTACCCCATGATTCAACTGAGAGAGCAGTTTTCTAATCATTTAATTCCTTTCTGGTTGCATATATTATGTGGAGGGAAAAGGAATCTTGGATCATGGATCATTTACAGAGGCAAAAGAAAAGGTGCTGGGGCTTAGGTCTGGCCAAAGGTCTTTTATCCAGCAAATAAAGAAAAGCACAAACTTAAAGAACGTAAAGCAGAAGGTATGGCTCTAAACTCTAAAACCTAAAAGCCCTGCAGTGGCTCTTCAGAGTCTAATTCAGGGGTGCCCAAATTACGGCCTAGGGGCCAGACTTGACCCGCAATGTGAATTCATCCAGCCCGTGAAGCCCTTGTCGCTCTCGGAAGTGGAAGTAAAACACTTCTGGGAGCGATGAGGGCTTTGTGGGCCAGATTAATTGGCATTATGGGCTGGATCTGGCCCCCAGGGCAATAATGACCACCCCCATGAACCATGTGACCCAAAAAGTTTGGGTACCCCTGGTCTAATCTAATAAAATCTGTAGCATGTTTTAAGCCCAGATCCTCTTTTCAAGGGAAAGCTTTGACCCTAACTTGTGCAAAAGAATCATGAGGAAGACCATTCAAGGTGGAGATTCTAAATATAAAGCCTCATTTCCAGATAGGCTCGAAACCTCCATCGATTACCTCATTTTCAGATGTCATGCTCTGTTCTTTACTGATGGTGGTTTTTGTTTTAACCCTTCACAGAATTTCCAATGTGTTGCTCTGCAATGTAACAGAACGGATATCATTTTGGTTTGTTGTCACTGATTCATCCATAAACACAGCACCTGTTCCCAAGAGTGATGTGGAAGCAGCCATAAGGTACTGTAATGAGTAGTCAATCCATCCATATGTTACCAGTTGAATCTTAATAAAGGTAAAGGTCTCCCTTGCTCAAAAGACAATCAATAGATGCCTTTGAGATGTGGTGTTGGAGGAGAGTTTTGAGAGTCCCCTGGACAGCGAGGAGAACAAATAGGTCAATCGTAGAAGAAATTAACCCTGACTGCTCCTTAGAAGGTCAAATAGTAAAGATGAAGCTAAAGTACTTTGGACACCAAATGAGAAGAGAGGATTCACTTGAGAAAGCCTTGATGCTGGGAAAGGCGGAGGGCAAAAGAAGAAGGGGGAGGCCAAAAATGAGATTGCTAGGTGGTATTGTAGACACAATGGGCACCAAGCAGAGCGAGTTGAGGAGGATGGTGGAGGACAGAAGTGCCTGGAGGACATTGGTCCATGGGGTCACAAACGGTCAGAATTGACTGTGCAACTGAACAACAAAAAACCAGACTCTAGGGTACCGTGCTCATCTCCATTTATAACCAAAGAGCCAGTGCTGTCTGCTTCTGCAGACATTTTCTTGGTCATGTGGTATATTTAAGTTTTAGCATGGAGTTGCCTCAGATGTGGGATTTTACAGGGTGCACCAGCCTCATTCGCTTCCTTTTAAATGACTTTCATAAGAATAACTCTGTGCCATCAAATCAGTTTGAAAGAGTTGCCATAAGCCAGTTGACTTGATGACATGTTATTAACACTGTGAAAGAAACAGTAAGCATATCTGCTTATACAAAAGAAAGGGGAAATACATTCCTTCTTCCTTTCATCATCATCATCATCAATTTATTTATTTATTTATTTAATATTTAGTCACTTTTCTGAGCTGGAAGAAATCCTGCTTTGGGGGAAAACAATCCATTTTGCAACTTCCATGGTCAATTGTGTAGAAGGACTTTGTAACGGTAGCATCTGTGAATATTTTACCCATGAGGTTTTGGCAAGACTATAGAGGAAAAAAGCTGTAAGGTATTTGGCTTTGGGTGTTTTTAACTTGCTCTTAAAGGTAGCCCCATTTTGAAAAGCATGTTGTCTTTTAGAAATATTGTGCCTCTTGTTGAATAAAAGTAACAATGGTGATGACTGTGAATGCATTCTTTGGGAAGATTAATTTTTAATCTTATGAGCAGATTAAACTGTTTTCTACAAAGAAATACAAAACCAAGGCTGGTACATTCGCGTGGGGCACGGAGATTACAGATTTGTTAGACCAGGGTACGAACAGTGGAATGTGGTAGCAGGGAGGTTCTTTGAAGCATTCTGTCTATATAAGTAGATTTAGAAATAAGTCTCTTTCTACAAGGAAGCATGCTGTTCCCACTCTTTATATTTGATCTATCGTCTATTACCTGAAGGCATGGCTTGTTTCGAAATAGACATTGCTCCGCTTTAAACCCCTATTCTTAAGGACAGATCAAAAACTAATAAAAATAGCAGCCATTACTTGAATTCTGTGGCAATACATAATGGGAATGTAATAAATCTAGAAGCCTCCTCTATGAAAACCAACTTCTTGCAGGAGGGCCTCCCAGGGCGAGACATTGATCTGGCATTTTCTGATCTCGCAAAATTGTGATATCTTTTGTTATGTATGACCATTTCTAAATGAGCAGAACTCCAGTGGCTCAAGTGGCTAAGATGCTGAGTGGAAGGTGGAAGGTCAGCAGTTCAATGCCTGAATACTGCAGGATGGAATGAGTTCCCGTCTTTGTCCCAGCTCCTGCCAACCTAGCAGTTCAAAAGCAAGAAATTGCAAGTAGATAAATAGAGACCACTTTGGTGGGATGGTAAACAGCGTTCCATGCACTCCGGTTTCTAGTCATGCCTGCCACATGACCGTGGAAACGTCTGCAGAAGCA